>CM055125.1:317972498-317976865 GCA_029206835.1 Rana muscosa | reverse complement strand
ATATATCTCTTGCCTCCATATATATAAATCTGTCTAATCTCTCTCTCTCTCTCTCTCTCTCTCTCTCTCTCTCTCTCTCTCTCTCTCTCTCTCTCTCTCTCTCTCTCTCTCTCTCTCTCTCTCTCTCTCGTTTTTTTATTGTCAGTATTTTTTTTTATAGCGAAAAAAAAAAAAACGGCAGAGGTGATCAATTAACCACCAAAAGAAAGCTATATTTGTGAAAAAAAAAGGACATAAATTTATTTGGGTACAGCTTCACACAACTGTGCAATTGTCAGTTAAAGTGACGCAGTGCCGTATATCAGAAAATGGCCTGGTCAAAAGGGGGGGGGGTAAAACTTCCAGAGGACAAGTGGTTAATCAGAATTAATTATTTGGACTCGATCTACCTTCTTCTTGGCGGTTTTCCTGAAGCGTCTCTTGCGCACATTCTTCAGCGGTAAAGTTACTGGAATGATAAGAATGTATCACAATGATAAATATACAATATATCTGAAGGCCTTCTAAAGTTATCAGAATTTCGGTATGAGGAATGGCAAACTAAACCCCCCCCCCAACCCCCCCTCCCTCCCCCGTTTTTACGACTATCCATCATAAAAAATAAAACTTACTTCCGTGATTCCATATAAACTTCTTCTCTCGGTCCCGGTCTTTCTTCTTTTGTTGCTCTTCGGATCGCTTGTTCCCGTCGGCTCCTCCAGGGGGGGATAGAGATCACCATCCAAGGTGCAAACCAGCATCTGCATCAAAGATAGAATAGAATAGTTCTCAGTGTCTGTAGATGGATCCTGTCAGGCCTCCTTCACCCCGGCCATTTAGTCGCAAACACTGGATTCCCAGCGGCAAGGATGAGCAGATTCCTGCGCCTGGCATGACAGGGTGCATGTGAATAGTGGCAGCCGCTCAGCCTGTGTAACCTAATGACAGGTCGACAGCCGCCGCCGCCGCTGTTGGCATGTGGCTGTGCACCATGGGGGATGTCTGAGCCTGGGACGCAGGCAACATCAACAGGAATTGTTTTGCATTTATCAAACAGATAAAAAAAAAAAACACCTTTCAGTGGTATATTTCACCACTTCCGCCATATAGACAAAACGCGCCGGCGGAGTGGCTCTCGTTTTGAGATGACGTCATATGACCTTCCGATATCAGATTCTACAGCCAAATATTGTAACCAAGAACCAGACGAGACTAGCTCAGTTACAAAGCTGGACATGAACTGTTTATTGAAACACAGGTACACAGGAGGTAACACTCAGGACATTTACCTCCTCCAGTAGCATGACACACAGGTACTCAACTATCCAATAGAAGATTGTCTTTGGGAGGGGCTGCTGGAGGAATCCCCTCCCCTCTCACACCTAATCCACATGGACACACGTCCCATAATACTTTGCTCACAAGACAGACACAAACAATAGTATACAGCCACACCCTAAAACAGTATAAGACAATATATATATATATATAATTTTATATACACATACACACACACACACAACACTCCAGTGTGGTGGTACAGGGAGTCTGATTACTGCAGATCACACTGGGGTTCTCGGTCACCCTGTGCCCCTAATAGACACAGGGTGACTTACACATAGGAGGTGCATGGGGAGGCGCAACAAGGGTTTCCCAAGCTCTCCAAGGGATTCTGGGTTCCACGGGCCCCCTGCCCAAAGCGACTCCCGTCACAGCCGGTTATCGGCTCTCCTCTCCCTGACAGTGTGAGGAGAGGAGAGCCGATCAGCGGCATTTCCTCAGAGGGGAGATCTGTACAGATAATCAGAGCACTGATCATCAGTGCAGCCCCAATAGTGTCCATCAGTGATACCAATCAGTGCAGTCTTTCAGTGCCCATCAGATCCTGTTCATCAGTGCAGCCTCATCAGTGCAGCCTCATCAGTGCAGCCTCATCAGTGCAGCCTCATCAGTGCAGCCTCATCAGTGCAGCCTCATCAGTGCAGCCTCATCAGTGCAGCCTCATCAGTGCAGCCTCATCAGTGCAACCTCATCAGTGCAACCTCATCAGTGCAGCCTCATCAGTGCCGCCCCATCAGTGCCGCCCCATCAGTGCCGCCTCATCAGTGCCGCCTCATCAGTGCCGCCTCATCAGGGCCGCCCCATCAGGGCCGCCTCATCAGGGCCGCCCCATCAGTGCCGCCCCATCAGTGCAGGCTATCAGGGCCGCCCATCAGTGCAGGCTATCAGTGCAGGCTATCAGGGCCGCCCATCAGTGCAGGCTATCAGGGCCGCCCATCAGTGCAGGCTATCAGGGCCGCCCATCAGTGCCCCCTATCAGTGAACATCAGTGCAGCCCCATCAGTGCCCCCTATCAGTGAACATCAGTGCAGCCCCATCAGTGCCACCTATCAGTGAACATCAGTGCAGCCTATCAGTGCCCATCAGATCCTGCTCATCAGTGCAGCCTATCAAAACACCAGTGCAGCCTCATCAGTGCCCATTAGTGCCGCATATCAGTGAACACTAGTGCCACCTCATCAGTGCCGCCTCATCAGTGCAGCCCCCATCAGTGCCACCTATCAGTGCAGCCCCATCAGTGCCACCTATCAGTGCAGCCCCATCAGTGCCACCTATCAGTGCAGCCCCATCAGTGCCAACCTATCAGTGCAGCCCCATCAGTGCCACCTATCAGTGCAGCCCCATCAGTGCCACCTATCAGTGCCGCCCCATCAGTGCCACCTATCAATACCCACCAGGGCAGCCTATCAGTGCAGCCCCATCAGTGCCACCTATCAATGCCCACCAGGGCAGCCTATCAGTGCAGCCCCATCAGTGCCACCTATCAATGCCCATCAGTGCCACCTATCAATGCCCATCAGTGCCGCCTATCAGTGTAGCATATCAGTGCAGGGGAAAAAAAATACATATTTACAAAATTTTCTAACAGAAACTAAGAAAACTTTTTTTTTTTTTTTAATTTTCAGACTTTTTATGTTTAACAAAAAATAAAAAAACTCAGCGATAATTAAATAGCACCAAAAGAAAGATCTATTTGTGTGGAAAAAAATGATAAAAATGTCCTCTGTGTACAATGTTACATGACAGCGCAATTGTCATTCAAAGTGTGAGAGCGCTGGGAGCTGAAAATTGGCGCCTGGGCAGGAAGGGGGGGAACGTGCCCGGGATTGAAGGGGTTAAAAGGTTTACATTTACAACCACCGGCCGCACAATCATTAGCATTACCTGACAGATGTCTGCGGTTTTGTAGAAAGTCTTCTTGTCGATCGTTTTCAAACACTCCGTCACACACGGGATGTCCACCAACTTTGCAGCGAGGGGAACCCGGTCCACCCGCACAATTCCATGACGTCCGTCCGCTATATTAAAAAATGAAGAATAATAATAATAATAAAAAATATATATATATTAGTACAGTGCAGGTGGTGGTCAGCAAGGGGTTAAGGGGCTCTCAAATGTCAACAGTAACATTACGATCGCTTTGATTGGCCACCACAACCAATGGAAGTCACAGAAGCTCTCTGATTGGCTCTGTGCATTTTACTACGATCTGCATCGTCTGAAGACACGGACACGTTGTAGGCAGCGGGCGGGCGGGCACACACGGCGAAAACATAGCGCCGTACAGAACTGCGCAGACACCGCTGTCATTTGCTGCCTGCCCATGTACACACACTTACCGGCCACTTTATTAGGTACACCTATTCAATCGCTCGGTAACACAAATTGCTAATCAGCCAATCACATGGCATTTAGGCATCTAGGAGGTGGTGAAGACGACTTGCTGATGTTCAACCGAGCATCAGAATGGGGAAGAAAGGGGATTGAAGTGACTTTGAACGTGGCACGGTTGTTGGTGGCAGACGGGCTGGTCTGAGTATTTCTGGGATTTTCACACACAACCATCTCTCGGGTTTACAGAGAATGGTGGGGGGGAAAGAGAAAATATCCAGTGAGCGCGCAGTTGTGTGGGGGAAAAATGCCTTGTTGAGGTCAGAGGAGAATGGGGCAGACTGGTTCCAGATGATAGAAAGGCAACAGTAACTCAAATAACCATTTGTTACATCCAAGGAACGCACAACACATCCAACCTTGAAGCAGATGGGCTACAGCAGCAGAAGACCACACCGGGTGCCACTCCTGTCAGCTAAGAACAGGAAGCTGAGGCTACAATTGGCACAGGATCACCAAAATTGGACAATAGAAGATTGGGAAAAACGTTGCCGGGTCTGAGGAGTCTGGATTTCAGCTGCGACATTCAGATGGGGGGGGGGGTCATGGATCCATCCTGCCTTGTATCACCGGTTTAGGCTGGTGGTGGGGGTGTAATGGTGTGGGGGGATATTTTCTTGGTGCACTTTTGGGCCCCTCAGTACCAATTGAGGATG
>CM055125.1:317864998-317967498 GCA_029206835.1 Rana muscosa | reverse complement strand
GGGGGGGGGGGGGGACGCCATAATAAAAAAAATGTGTTTTATGGATTCACATTATGTGGACACGTCGGTTTTGATTCTATGAGGAATCTTGTACTATCATTGTGGCCAAATATATCCATTATAATCCTGAGGAATTGGGGGGTTATCATGAGGATTAGATGGGTCCTACAGAATACTGGGATATTGTTTACAGGCCTATCTGACTAGGTAAGTGTTACTAAACCCAGGAACCTGCATTCACTATATCTTGTCTCCCCAGAAGCCTGCATTCACTATATCTGGTCTCCCCAGGAACCTGCAGTCACTATATCTGGTCTCCCCAGAAGCCTGCATTCACTATATCTGGTCTCCCCAGGAACCTGCAGTCACTATATCTGGTCTCCCCAGGAGCCTGCATTCACTATATCTGGTCTCCCCAGGAACCTGCAGTCACTATATCTGGTCTACCCAGGAGCCTGCATTCACTATATCTGGTCTCCCCAGGAACCTGCATTCACTATATCTGGTCTCCCCAGGAGCCTGCATTCACTATATCTGGTCTCCCCAGGAACCTGCAGTCACTATATCTGGTCTCCCCAGGAGCCTGCATTCACTATATCTGGTCTCCCCAGGAACCTGCAGTCACTATATCTGGTCTACCCAGGAACCTGCAGTCACTATATCTGGTCTACCCAGGAACCTGCAGTCACTATATCTGGTCTCCCCAGGAACCTGCATTCACTATATCTGGTCTCCCCAGGAGCCTGCATTCACTATATCTGGTCTCCCCAGGAACCTGCAGTCACTATATCTGGTCTCCCCAGGAACCTGCATTCACTATATCTGGTCTCCCCAGGAGCCTGCATTCACTATATCTGGTCTCCCCAGGAGCCTGCATTCACTATATCTGGTCTCCCCAGGAACCTGCATTCACTATATCTGGTCTCCCCAGAATCCTGCATTCACTATATCTGGTCTCCCCAGGATCCTGCATTCACTATATCTGGTCTCCCAAGGAGCCTGCATTCACTATATCTGGTCTCCCCAGGAGCCTGCATTCACTATATCTGGTCTCCCCAGGAGCCTGCATTCACTATATCTGGTCTCCCCAGGAGCCTGCACTCACTATATCTGGTCCCCCCAGGAGCCTGCATTCACTATATCTGGTCTCCCAAGGAGCCTGCATTCACTATATCTGGTCTACCCAGGAACCTGCATTCACTATATCTGATCTACCCAGGAACCTGCATTCACTATATCTGGTCCCCCCAGGAGCCTGCACTCACTATATCTGGTCCCCCCAGGAGCCTGCATTCACTATATCTGGTCTCCCCAGGAGCCTGCAGTCACTATATCTGGTCTCCCCAGGAGCCTGCATTCACTATATCTGGTCTCCCCAGGAACCTGCAGTCACTATATCTGGTCTCCCCAGGAGCCTGCATTCACTATATCTGGTCTCCCCAGGAGCCTGCACTCACTATATCTGGTCCCCCCAGGAGCCTGCACTCACTATATCTGGTCCCCCCAGGAGCCTGCATTCACTATATCTGGTCTCCCCAGGAGCCTGCATTCACTATATCTGGTCTCCCCAGGAGCCTGCAGTCACTATATCTGGTCTACCCAGGAACCCGCACTCACTATATCTGGTCTCCCCAGGAACCTGCATTCACTATATCTGGTCTCCCCAGGAACCTGCACTCACTATATCTGGTCCCCCCAGGAGCCTGCATTCACTATATCTGGTCTCCCCAGGAGCCTGCAGTCACTATATCTGGTCTACCCAGGAACCCGCACTCACTATATCTGGTCTCCCCAGGAACCTGCATTCACTATATCTGGTCTCCCCAGGAACCTGCACTCACTATATCTGGTCTCCCCAGGAGCCTGCATTCACTATATCTGGTCTACCCAGGAACCTGCAGTCACTATATCTGGTCTCCCCAGGAGCCTGCATTCACTATATCTGGTCTCCCCAGGAGCCTGCATTCACTATATCTGGTCTACCCAGGAACCTGCATTCACTATATCTGGTCTCCCCAGGAACCTGCACTCACTATATCTGGTCTCCCCAGGAACCTGCACTCACTATATCTGGTCTCCCCAGGAACCTGCATTCACTATATCTGGTCTCCCAAGGAGCCTGCATTCACTATATCTGGTCCCCCCAGGAGCCTGCACTCACTATATCTGGTCCCCCCAGGAGCCTGCATTCACTATATCTGGTCCCCCCAGGAGCCTGCATTCACTATATCTGGTCTCCCCAGGAGCCTGCAGTCACTATATCTGGTCTACCCAGGAACCCGCACTCACTATATCTGGTCTCCCCAGGAACCTGCATTCACTATATCTGGTCTCCCCAGGAACCTGCACTCACTATATCTGGTCTCCCCAGGAGCCTGCATTCACTATATCTGGTCTCCCCAGGAACCTGCAGTCACTATATCTGGTCTACCCACTATATCTGGTCTACCCAGGAACCTGCACTCACTATATCTGGTCTACCCAGGAACCTGCATTCACTATATCTGGTCTCCCCAGGAACCTGCAGTCACTATATCTGGTCTACCCACTATATCTGGTCTACCCAGGAACCTGCACTCACTATATCTGGTCTCCCCAGGAACCTGCATTCACTATATCTGGTCTCCCCAGGAACCTGCATTCACTATATCTGGTCTCCCCAGGAACCTGCATTCACTATATCTGGTCTCCCCAGGAACCTGCATTCACTATATCTGGTCTACCCAGGAGCCTGCATTCACTATATCTGGTCTACCCAGGAGCCTGCATTCACTATATCTGGTCTCCCCAGGAACCTGCATTCACTATATCTGGTCTACCCAGGAACCTGCATTCACTATATCTGGTCTACCCAGGAACCTGCATTCACTATATCTGGTCTCCCCAGGAGCCTGCATTCACTATATCTGGTCTCCCCAGGAACCTGCAGTCACTATATCTGGTCTACCCACTATATCTGGTCTACCCAGGAACCTGCATTCACTATATCTGGTCTCCCCAGGAGCCTGCAGTCACTATATCTGGTCTCCCCAGGAACCTGCAGTCACTATATCTGGTCTACCCAGGAACCTGCACTCACTATATCTGGTCTACCCAGGAACCTGCACTCACTATATCTGGTCTCCCCAGGAACCTGCATTCACTATATCTGGTCTCCCCAGGAACCTGCACTCACTATATCTGGTCTCCCCAGGAACCTGCACTCACTATATCTGGTCTCCCCAGGAACCTGCATTCACTATATCTGGTCTACCCAGGAGCCTGCATTCACTATATCTGGTCTCCCCAGGAACCTGCATTCACTATATCTGGTCTACCCAGGAACCTGCATTCACTATATCTGGTCTCCCCAGGAGCCTGCATTCACTATATCTGGTCTCCCCAGGAGCCTGCATTCACTATATCTGGTCTCCCCAGGAGCCTGCATTCACTATATCTGATCTACCCAGGAACCTGCATTCACTATATCTGGTCTCTCCAGGAACCTGCACTCACTATATCTGTTCTCCCCAGGAACCTGCAGTCACTATATCTGGTCTCCCCAGGAATCTGGTCTCCCCAGGAACCTGCATTCACTATATCTGGTCTCCCCAGGAGCCTGCATTCACTATATCTGGTCTCCCCAGGAACCTGCACTCACTATATCTGGTCTCCCCAGGAACCTGCACTCACTATATCTGGTCTCCCCAGGAACCTGCATTCACTATATCTGGTCTCCCCAGGAGCCTGCATTCACTATATCTGGTCTCCCCAGGAGCCTGCATTCACTATATCTGGTCTCCCCAGGAGCCTGCATTCACTATATCTGGTCTCCCCAGGAGCCTGCATTCACTATATCTGGTCTACCCAGGAACCTGCACTCACTATATCTGGTCTCCCCAGGAGCCTGCATTCACTATATCTGGTCTCCCCAGGTGCCTGCAGTCACTATATCTGGTCTACCCAGGAACCTGCACTCACTATATCTGGTCCCCCCAGGAGCCTGCATTCACTATATCTGGTCTCCCAAGGAGCCTGCAGTCACTATATCTGGTCTCCCCAGGAGCCTGCATTCACTATATCTGGTCTCCCCAGGAGCCTGCAGTCACTATATCTGGTCTACCCAGGAACCCGCACTCACTATATCTGGTCTCCCCAGGAGCCTGCATTCACTATATCTGGTCTCCCCAGGAACCTGCACTCACTATATCTGGTCTCCCCAGGAACCTGCAGTCACTATATCTGGTCTCCCCAGGAGCCTGCATTCACTATATCTGGTCTCCCCAGGAACCTGCAGTCACTATATCTGGTCTCCCCAGGAACCTGCACTCACTATATCTGGTCTCCCCAGGAACCTGCATTCACTATATCTGGTCTCCCCAGGAGCCTGCATTCACTATATCTGGTCTCCCCAGGAGCCTGCATTCACTATATCTGGTCTCCCCAGGATCCTGCATTCACTATATCTGGTCTCCCCAGAATCCTGCATTCACTATATCTGGTCTCCCCAGGATCCTGCATTCACTATATCTGGTCTCCCAAGGAGCCTGCATTCACTATATCTGGTCTCCCCAGGAGCCTGCATTCACTATATCTGGTCTCCCCAGGAGCCTGCATTCACTATATCTGGTCCCCCCAGGAGCCTGCATTCACTATATCTGGTCTCCCCAGGAACCTGCAGTCACTATATCTGGTCTACCCAGGAGCCTGCATTCACTATATCTGGTCTCCCCAGGAACCTGCATTCACTATATCTGGTCTCCCCAGGAGCCTGCATTCACTATATCTGGTCTCCCCAGGAACCTGCAGTCACTATATCTGGTCTCCCCAGGAGCCTGCATTCACTATATCTGGTCTCCCCAGGAACCTGCAGTCACTATATCTGGTCTACCCAGGAACCTGCAGTCACTATATCTGGTCTCCCCAGGAACCTGCATTCACTATATCTGGTCTCCCCAGGAGCCTGCATTCACTATATCTGGTCTCCCCAGGAACCTGCAGTCACTATATCTGGTCTCCCCAGGAACCTGCATTCACTATATCTGGTCTCCCCAGGAGCCTGCATTCACTATATCTGGTCTCCCCAGGAGCCTGCATTCACTATATCTGGTCTCCCCAGGAACCTGCATTCACTATATCTGGTCTCCCCAGAATCCTGCATTCACTATATCTGGTCTCCCCAGGATCCTGCATTCACTATATCTGGTCTCCCAAGGAGCCTGCATTCACTATATCTGGTCTCCCCAGGAGCCTGCATTCACTATATCTGGTCTCCCCAGGAGCCTGCATTCACTATATCTGGTCTCCCCAGGAGCCTGCACTCACTATATCTGGTCCCCCCAGGAGCCTGCATTCACTATATCTGGTCTCCCAAGGAGCCTGCATTCACTATATCTGGTCTACCCAGGAACCTGCATTCACTATATCTGATCTACCCAGGAACCTGCATTCACTATATCTGGTCCCCCCAGGAGCCTGCACTCACTATATCTGGTCCCCCCAGGAGCCTGCATTCACTATATCTGGTCTCCCCAGGAGCCTGCAGTCACTATATCTGGTCTCCCCAGGAGCCTGCATTCACTATATCTGGTCTACCCAGGAACCTGCAGTCACTATATCTGGTCTCCCCAGGAGCCTGCATTCACTATATCTGGTCTCCCCAGGAGCCTGCATTCACTATATCTGGTCTACCCAGGAACCTGCATTCACTATATCTGGTCTCCCCAGGAACCTGCACTCACTATATCTGGTCTCCCCAGGAACCTGCACTCACTATATCTGGTCTCCCCAGGAACCTGCATTCACTATATCTGGTCTCCCCAGGAGCCTGCACTCACTATATCTGGTCTCCCAAGGAGCCTGCATTCACTATATCTGGTCTCCCCAGGAACCTGCATTCACTATATCTGGTCTCCCCAGGAGCCTGCATTCACTATATCTGGTCTCCCCAGGAGCCTGCATTCACTATATCTGGTCTCCCCAGGAGCCTGCACTCACTATATCTGGTCCCCCCAGGAGCCTGCATTCACTATATCTGGTCTCCCAAGGAGCCTGCATTCACTATATCTGGTCTACCCAGGAACCTGCATTCACTATATCTGATCTACCCAGGAACCTGCATTCACTATATCTGGTCCCCCCAGGAGCCTGCACTCACTATATCTGGTCCCCCCAGGAGCCTGCACTCACTATATCTGGTCCCCCCAGGAGCCTGCATTCACTATATCTGGTCTCCCCAGGAGCCTGCATTCACTATATCTGGTCTCCCCAGGAGCCTGCAGTCACTATATCTGGTCTACCCAGGAACCCGCACTCACTATATCTGGTCTCCCCAGGAACCTGCATTCACTATATCTGGTCTCCCCAGGAACCTGCACTCACTATATCTGGTCTCCCCAGGAGCCTGCATTCACTATATCTGGTCTCCCCAGGAACCTGCAGTCACTATATCTGGTCTACCCACTATATCTGGTCTACCCAGGAACCTGCACTCACTATATCTGGTCTACCCAGGAACCTGCATTCACTATATCTGGTCTCCCCAGGAACCTGCAGTCACTATATCTGGTCTACCCACTATATCTGGTCTACCCAGGAACCTGCACTCACTATATCTGGTCTCCCCAGGAACCTGCATTCACTATATCTGGTCTCCCCAGGAACCTGCATTCACTATATCTGGTCTCCCCAGGAACCTGCATTCACTATATCTGGTCTCCCCAGGAACCTGCATTCACTATATCTGGTCTACCCAGGAGCCTGCATTCACTATATCTGGTCTACCCAGGAGCCTGCATTCACTATATCTGGTCTCCCCAGGAACCTGCATTCACTATATCTGGTCTACCCAGGAACCTGCATTCACTATATCTGGTCTACCCAGGAACCTGCATTCACTATATCTGGTCTCCCCAGGAGCCTGCACTCACTATATCTGGTCTACCCAGGAACCTGCATTCACTATATCTGGTCTCCCCAGGAGCCTGCATTCACTATATCTGGTCTCCCCAGGAACCTGCAGTCACTATATCTGGTCTACCCACTATATCTGGTCTCCCCAGGAACCTGCATTCACTATATCTGGTCTCCCCAGGAGCCTGCAGTCACTATATCTGGTCTCCCCAGGAACCTGCAGTCACTATATCTGGTCTACCCAGGAACCTGCACTCACTATATCTGGTCTACCCAGGAACCTGCACTCACTATATCTGGTCTACCCAGGAACCTGCATTCACTATATCTGGTCTCCCCAGGAGCCTGCACTCACTATATCTGGTCTACCCAGGAACCTGCATTCACTATATCTGGTCTCCCCAGGAGCCTGCATTCACTATATCTGGTCTCCCCAGGAACCTGCAGTCACTATATCTGGTCTACCCACTATATCTGGTCTCCCCAGGAACCTGCATTCACTATATCTGGTCTCCCCAGGAGCCTGCAGTCACTATATCTGGTCTCCCCAGGAACCTGCAGTCACTATATCTGGTCTACCCAGGAACCTGCACTCACTATATCTGGTCTACCCAGGAACCTGCAGTCACTATATCTGGTCTACCCAGGAACCTGCATTCACTATATCTGGTCTCCCCAGGAGCCTGCATTCACTATATCTGGTCTCCCCAGGAACCTGCACTCACTATATCTGGTCTACCCAGGAACCTGCATTCACTATATCTGGTCTCCCCAGGAACCTGCAGTCACTATATCTGGTCTACCCACTATATCTGGTCTACCCAGGAACCTGCATTCACTATATCTGGTCTCCCCAGGAGCCTGCAGTCACTATATCTGGTCTCCCCAGGAACCTGCAGTCACTATATCTGGTCTACCCAGGAACCTGCACTCACTATATCTGGTCTACCCAGGAACCTGCACTCACTATATCTGGTCTCCCCAGGAACCTGCACTCACTATATCTGGTCTCCCCAGGAACCTGCACTCACTATATCTGGTCTCCCCAGGAACCTGCACTCACTATATCTGGTCTCCCCAGGAACCTGCACTCACTATATCTGGTCTACCCAGGAACCTGCATTCACTATATCTGGTCTCCCCAGGAACCTGCACTCACTATATCTGGTCTCCCCAGGAACCTGCACTCACTATATCTGGTCTCCCCAGGAACCTGCATTCACTATATCTGGTCTACCCAGGAGCCTGCATTCACTATATCTGATCTACCCAGGAACCTGCATTCACTATATCTGGTCTCTCCAGGAACCTGCACTCACTATATCTGTTCTCCCCAGGAACCTGCAGTCACTATATCTGGTCTCCCCAGGAATCTGGTCTCCCCAGGAACCTGCATTCACTATATCTGGTCTCCCCAGGAGCCTGCATTCACTATATCTGGTCTCCCCAGGAACCTGCACTCACTATATCTGGTCTCCCCAGGAACCTGCACTCACTATATCTGGTCTCCCCAGGAACCTGCATTCACTATATCTGGTCTCCCCAGGAGCCTGCATTCACTATATCTGGTCTCCCCAGGAGCCTGCATTCACTATATCTGGTCTCCCCAGGAGCCTGCATTCACTATATCTGGTCTCCCCAGGAGCCTGCACTCACTATATCTGGTCTCCCCAGGAACCTGCATTCACTATATCTGGTCTCCCCAGGAGCCTGCATTCACTATATCTGGTCTCCCCAGGAGCCTGCATTCACTATATCTGGTCTCCCCAGGATCCTGCATTCACTATATCTGGTCTCCCCAGAATCCTGCATTCACTATATCTGGTCTCCCCAGGATCCTGCATTCACTATATCTGGTCTCCCAAGGAGCCTGCATTCACTATATCTGGTCTCCCCAGGAGCCTGCATTCACTATATCTGGTCCCCCCAGGAGCCTGCATTCACTATATCTGGTCTCCCCAGGAACCTGCAGTCACTATATCTGGTCTACCCAGGAGCCTGCATTCACTATATCTGGTCTCCCCAGGAACCTGCATTCACTATATCTGGTCTCCCCAGGAGCCTGCATTCACTATATCTGGTCTCCCCAGGAACCTGCAGTCACTATATCTGGTCTCCCCAGGAGCCTGCATTCACTATATCTGGTCTCCCCAGGAACCTGCAGTCACTATATCTGGTCTACCCAGGAACCTGCAGTCACTATATCTGGTCTCCCCAGGAACCTGCATTCACTATATCTGGTCTCCCCAGGAGCCTGCATTCACTATATCTGGTCTCCCCAGGAACCTGCAGTCACTATATCTGGTCTCCCCAGGAACCTGCATTCACTATATCTGGTCTCCCCAGGAGCCTGCATTCACTATATCTGGTCTCCCCAGGAGCCTGCATTCACTATATCTGGTCTCCCCAGGAACCTGCATTCACTATATCTGGTCTCCCCAGAATCCTGCATTCACTATATCTGGTCTCCCCAGGATCCTGCATTCACTATATCTGGTCTCCCAAGGAGCCTGCATTCACTATATCTGGTCTCCCCAGGAGCCTGCATTCACTATATCTGGTCTCCCCAGGAGCCTGCACTCACTATATCTGGTCCCCCCAGGAGCCTGCATTCACTATATCTGGTCTCCCAAGGAGCCTGCATTCACTATATCTGGTCTACCCAGGAACCTGCATTCACTATATCTGATCTACCCAGGAACCTGCATTCACTATATCTGGTCCCCCCAGGAGCCTGCACTCACTATATCTGGTCCCCCCAGGAGCCTGCATTCACTATATCTGGTCTCCCCAGGAGCCTGCAGTCACTATATCTGGTCTCCCCAGGAGCCTGCAGTCACTATATCTGGTCTCCCCAGGAACCTGCAGTCACTATATCTGGTCTCCCCAGGAGCCTGCATTCACTATATCTGGTCTCCCCAGGAGCCTGCACTCACTATATCTGGTCCCCCCAGGAGCCTGCACTCACTATATCTGGTCCCCCCAGGAGCCTGCATTCACTATATCTGGTCTCCCCAGGAGCCTGCATTCACTATATCTGGTCTCCCCAGGAGCCTGCAGTCACTATATCTGGTCTACCCAGGAACCCGCACTCACTATATCTGGTCTCCCCAGGAACCTGCATTCACTATATCTGGTCTCCCCAGGAACCTGCACTCACTATATCTGGTCTCCCCAGGAGCCTGCATTCACTATATCTGGTCTACCCAGGAACCTGCAGTCACTATATCTGGTCTCCCCAGGAGCCTGCATTCACTATATCTGGTCTCCCCAGGAGCCTGCATTCACTATATCTGGTCTACCCAGGAACCTGCATTCACTATATCTGGTCTCCCCAGGAACCTGCACTCACTATATCTGGTCTCCCCAGGAACCTGCACTCACTATATCTGGTCTCCCCAGGAACCTGCATTCACTATATCTGGTCTCCCCAGGAGCCTGCACTCACTATATCTGGTCTCCCAAGGAGCCTGCATTCACTATATCTGGTCTCCCCAGGAACCTGCATTCACTATATCTGGTCTCCCCAGGAGCCTGCATTCACTATATCTGGTCTCCCCAGGAGCCTGCATTCACTATATCTGGTCTCCCCAGGAGCCTGCACTCACTATATCTGGTCCCCCCAGGAGCCTGCATTCACTATATCTGGTCTCCCAAGGAGCCTGCATTCACTATATCTGGTCTACCCAGGAACCTGCATTCACTATATCTGATCTACCCAGGAACCTGCATTCACTATATCTGGTCCCCCCAGGAGCCTGCACTCACTATATCTGGTCTCCCCAGGAACCTGCAGTCACTATATCTGGTCTCCCCAGGAGCCTGCATTCACTATATCTGGTCTCCCCAGGAGCCTGCACTCACTATATCTGGTCCCCCCAGGAGCCTGCACTCACTATATCTGGTCCCCCCAGGAGCCTGCATTCACTATATCTGGTCTCCCCAGGAGCCTGCATTCACTATATCTGGTCTCCCCAGGAGCCTGCAGTCACTATATCTGGTCTACCCAGGAACCCGCACTCACTATATCTGGTCTCCCCAGGAACCTGCATTCACTATATCTGGTCTCCCCAGGAACCTGCACTCACTATATCTGGTCTCCCCAGGAGCCTGCATTCACTATATCTGGTCTCCCCAGGAACCTGCAGTCACTATATCTGGTCTACCCACTATATCTGGTCTACCCAGGAACCTGCACTCACTATATCTGGTCTACCCAGGAACCTGCATTCACTATATCTGGTCTCCCCAGGAACCTGCAGTCACTATATCTGGTCTACCCACTATATCTGGTCTACCCAGGAACCTGCACTCACTATATCTGGTCTCCCCAGGAACCTGCATTCACTATATCTGGTCTCCCCAGGAACCTGCATTCACTATATCTGGTCTCCCCAGGAACCTGCATTCACTATATCTGGTCTCCCCAGGAACCTGCATTCACTATATCTGGTCTACCCAGGAGCCTGCATTCACTATATCTGGTCTACCCAGGAGCCTGCATTCACTATATCTGGTCTCCCCAGGAACCTGCATTCACTATATCTGGTCTACCCAGGAACCTGCATTCACTATATCTGGTCTACCCAGGAACCTGCATTCACTATATCTGGTCTCCCCAGGAGCCTGCACTCACTATATCTGGTCTACCCAGGAACCTGCATTCACTATATCTGGTCTCCCCAGGAGCCTGCATTCACTATATCTGGTCTCCCCAGGAACCTGCAGTCACTATATCTGGTCTACCCACTATATCTGGTCTCCCCAGGAACCTGCATTCACTATATCTGGTCTCCCCAGGAGCCTGCAGTCACTATATCTGGTCTCCCCAGGAACCTGCAGTCACTATATCTGGTCTACCCAGGAACCTGCACTCACTATATCTGGTCTACCCAGGAACCTGCAGTCACTATATCTGGTCTACCCAGGAACCTGCATTCACTATATCTGGTCTCCCCAGGAGCCTGCAGTCACTATATCTGGTCTCCCCAGGAACCTGCAGTCACTATATCTGGTCTACCCAGGAACCTGCACTCACTATATCTGGTCTACCCAGGAACCTGCACTCACTATATCTGGTCTCCCCAGGAACCTGCCCTCACTATATCTGGTCTCCCCAGGAACCTGCACTCACTATATCTGGTCTCCCCAGGAACCTGCACTCACTATATCTGGTCTCCCCAGGAACCTGCACTCACTATATCTGGTCTACCCAGGAACCTGCATTCACTATATCTGGTCTCCCCAGGAACCTGCACTCACTATATCTGGTCTCCCCAGGAACCTGCACTCACTATATCTGGTCTCCCCAGGAACCTGCATTCACTATATCTGGTCTACCCAGGAGCCTGCATTCACTATATCTGGTCTCCCCAGGAACCTGCATTCACTATATCTGGTCTACCCAGGAACCTGCATTCACTATATCTGGTCTCCCCAGGAGCCTGCATTCACTATATCTGGTCTCCCCAGGAGCCTGCATTCACTATATCTGGTCTCCCCAGGAGCCTGCACTCACTATATCTGATCTACCCAGGAACCTGCATTCACTATATCTGGTCTCTCCAGGAACCTGCACTCACTATATCTGTTCTCCCCAGGAACCTGCAGTCACTATATCTGGTCTCCCCAGGAATCTGGTCTCCCCAGGAACCTGCATTCACTATATCTGGTCTCCCCAGGAACCTGCACTCACTATATCTGGTCTCCCCAGGAACCTGCACTCACTATATCTGGTCTCCCCAGGAACCTGCATTCACTATATCTGGTCTCCCCAGGAGCCTGCATTCACTATATCTGGTCTCCCCAGGAGCCTGCATTCACTATATCTGGTCTCCCCAGGAGCCTGCATTCACTATATCTGGTCTCCCCAGGAGCCTGCATTCACTATATCTGGTCTACCCAGGAACCTGCACTCACTATATCTGGTCTCCCCAGGAGCCTGCATTCACTATATCTGGTCTCCCCAGGTGCCTGCAGTCACTATATCTGGTCTACCCAGGAACCTGCACTCACTATATCTGGTCCCCCCAGGAGCCTGCATTCACTATATCTGGTCTCCCAAGGAGCCTGCAGTCACTATATCTGGTCTCCCCAGGAGCCTGCATTCACTATATCTGGTCTCCCCAGGAGCCTGCAGTCACTATATCTGGTCTACCCAGGAACCCGCACTCACTATATCTGGTCTCCCCAGGAGCCTGCATTCACTATATCTGGTCTCCCCAGGAACCTGCACTCACTATATCTGGTCTCCCCAGGAACCTGCAGTCACTATATCTGGTCTCCCCAGGAACCTGCATTCACTATATCTGGTCTCCCCAGGAACCTGCACTCACTATATCTGGTCTCCCCAGGAACCTGCAGTCACTATATCTGGTCTCCCCAGGAGCCTGCATTCACTATATCTGGTCTCCCCAGGAACCTGCAGTCACTATATCTGGTCTCCCCAGGAACCTGCACTCACTATATCTGGTCTCCCCAAGAACCTGCATTCACTATATCTGGTCTCCCCAGGAGCCTGCATTCACTATATCTGGTCTCCCCAGGAGCCTGCATTCACTATATCTGGTCTCCCCAGGAGCCTGCATTCACTATATCTGGTCTCCCCAGGAGCCTGCATTCACTATATCTGGTCTCCCCAGAATCCTGCATTCACTATATCTGGTCTCCCCAGGATCCTGCATTCACTATATCTGGTCTCCCAAGGAGCCTGCATTCACTATATCTGGTCTCCCCAGGAGCCTGCATTCACTATATCTGGTCTCCCCAGGAGCCTGCATTCACTATATCTGGTCCCCCCAGGAGCCTGCATTCACTATATCTGGTCTCCCAAGGAGCCTGCATTCACTTTATCTGGTCCACCCAGGAACCTGCATTCACTTTATCTGGTCCACCCAGGAACCTGCATTCACTATATCTGGTCTCCCCAGGAGCCTGCATTCACTATATCTGGTCTCCCCAGGAGCCTGCATTCACTATATCTGGTCTCCCCAGGAACCTGCATTCACTATATCTGGTCTCCCCAGGAGCCTGCATTCACTATATCTGGTCTCCCCAGGAGCCTGCATTCACTATATCTGGTCTCCCCAGGAGCCTGCACTCACTATATCTGGTCCCCCCAGGAGCCTGCACTCACTATATCTGGTCCCCCCAGGAACCTGCACTCACTATATCTGGTCTCCCCAGGAGCCTGCACTCACTATATCTGGTCTCCCCAGGAGCCTGCATTCACTATATCTGGTCTACCCAGGAACCTGCATTCACTATATCTGGTCCCCCCAGGAGCCTGCACTCACTATATCTGGTCTCCCAAGGAGCCTGCAGTCACTATATCTGGTCTCCCCAGGAGCCTGCATTCACTATATCTGGTCTCCCCAGGAGCCTGCAGTCACTATATCTGGTCTACCCAGGAACCCGCACTCACTATATCTGGTCTCCCCAGGAACCTGCACTCACTATATCTGGTCTACCCAGGAGCCTGCATTCACTATATCTGGTCTCCCCAGGAGCCTGCAGTCACTATATCTGGTCTCCCCAGGAGCCTGCAGTCACTATATCTGGTCTACCCAGGAGCCTGCATTCACTATATCTGGTCTACCCAGGAACCTGCATTCACTATATCTGGTCTCCCCAGGAACCTGCACTCACTATATCTGGTCTCCCCAGGAGCCTGCATTCACTATATCTGGTCTCCCCAGGAACCTGCATTCACTATATCTGGTCTCCCCAGGAACCTGCAGTCACTATATCTGGTCTACCCAGGAACCTGCACTCACTATATCTGGTCTCTCAAGGAGCCTGCATTCACTATATCTGGTCCCCCCAGGAGCCTGCATTCACTATATCTGGTCTCCCAAGGAGCTTGCATTCACTATATCTGGTCTCTCAAGGAACCTGCACTCACTATATCTGGTCCCCCCAGGAGCCTGCATTCACTATATCTGGTCTCCCCAGGAGCCTGCACTCACTATATCTGGTCTCCCCAGGAGCCTGCACTCACTATATCTGGTCTCCCCAGGAGCCTGCATTCACTATATCTGGTCTCCCCAGGAGCCTGCACTCACTATATCTGGTCTCCCCAGGAGCCTGCACTCACTATATCTGGTCCCCCCAGGAGCCTGCATTCATTATATCTGGTCTACCCACTATATCTGGTCTCCCCAGGAACCTGCAGTCACTATATCTGGTCTCCCCAGGAACCTGCACTCACTATATCTGGTCTCCCCAGGAACCTGCAGTCACTATATCTGGTCTACCCACTATATCTGGTCTCCCCAGGAGCCTGCATTCACTATATCTGGTCTCCCCAGGAACCTGCATTCACTATATCTGGTCTCCCCAGGAACCTGCATTCACTATATCTGGTCTCCCCAGGAGCCTGCATTCACTATATCTGGTCTCCCCAGGAACCTGCACTCACTATATCTGGTCTACCCAGGAACCTGCACTCACTATATCTGGTCTCCCCAGGAACCTGCAGTCACTATATCTGGTCTCCCCAGGAGCCTGCATTCACTATATCTGGTCTACCCAGGAACCTGCATTCACTATATCTGGTCTCCCCAGGAGCCTGCATTCACTATATCTGGTCTCCCCAGGATCCTGCATTCACTATATCTGGTCTCCCCAGGAACCTGCATTCACTATATCTGCTCTCCCCAGGAGCCTGCATTCACTATATCTGGTCTCCCCAGGAACCTGCATTCACTATATCTGGTCTCCCCAGGAACCTGCATTCACTATATCTGGTCTACCCAGGAGCCTGCACTCACTATATCTGGTCCCCCCAGGAGCCTGCATTCACTATATCTGGTCTCCCCAGGAACCTGCAGTCACTATATCTGGTCTCCCCAGGAACCTGCAGTCACTATATCTGGTCTACCCAGGAGCCTGCAGTCACTATATCTGGTCTCCCCAGGAGCCTGCATTCACTATATCTGGTCTCCCCAGGAGCCTGCATTCACTATATCTGGTCTCCCCAGGAACCTGCACTCACTATATCTGGTCTCCCCAGGAGCCTGCATTCACTATATCTGGTCTCCCCAGGAGCCTGCAGTCACTATATCTGGTCTCCCCAGGAACCTGCACTCACTATATCTGGTCTCCCCAGGAACCTGCAGTCACTATATCTGGTCTCCCCAGGAATCTGGTCTCCCCAGGAACCTGCATTCACTATATCTGGTCTCCCCAGGAGCCTGCAGTCACTATATCTGGTCTACCCAGGAACCTGCAGTCACTATATCTGGTCTACCCAGGAGCCTGCATTCACTATATCTGGTCTCCCCAGGAACCTGCATTCACTATATCTGGTCTACCCAGGAGCCTGCATTCACTATATCTGGTCTCCCCAGGAACCTGCATTCACTATATCTGGTCTCCCCAGGAGCCTGCATTCACTATATCTGGTCTACCCAGGAACCTGCATTCACTATATCTGGTCTCCCCAGGAGCCTGCATTCACTATATCTGGTCTCCCCAGGAGCCTGCAGTCACTATATCTGGTCTCCCCAGGAGCCTGCATTCACTATATCTGGTCTACCCAGGAACCTGCATTCACTATATCTGGTCTCCCCAGGAGCCTGCATTCACTATATCTGGTCTACCCAGGAACCTGCATTCACTATATCTGGTCCCCCCAGGAGCCTGCACTCACTATATCTGGTCTCCCCAGGAGCCTGCATTCACTATATCTGGTCTCCCCAGGAGCCTGCACTCACTATATCTGGTCCCCCCAGGAGCCTGCACTCACTATATCTGGTCCCCCCAGGAGCCTGCATTCACTATATCTGGTCTCCCCAGGAGCCTGCATTCACTATATCTGGTCTCCCCAGGAGCCTGCAGTCACTATATCTGGTCTACCCAGGAACCCGCACTCACTATATCTGGTCTCCCCAGGAACCTGCATTCACTATATCTGGTCTCCCCAGGAACCTGCACTCACTATATCTGGTCTCCCCAGGAACCTGCAGTCACTATATCTGGTCTACCCACTATATCTGGTCTACCCAGGAACCTGCACTCACTATATCTGGTCTACCCAGGAACCTGCATTCACTATATCTGGTCTCCCCAGGAACCTGCAGTCACTATATCTGGTCTACCCACTATATCTGGTCTACCCAGGAACCTGCACTCACTATATCTGGTCTCCCCAGGAACCTGCATTCACTATATCTGGTCTCCCCAGGAACCTGCATTCACTATATCTGGTCTCCCCAGGAACCTGCATTCACTATATCTGGTCTCCCCAGGAACCTGCATTCACTATATCTGGTCTACCCAGGAGCCTGCATTCACTATATCTGGTCTACCCAGGAGCCTGCATTCACTATATCTGGTCTCCCCAGGAACCTGCATTCACTATATCTGGTCTCCCCAGGAACCTGCATTCACTATATCTGGTCTCCCCAGGAACCTGCAGTCACTATATCTGGTCTCCCCAGGAGCCTGCATTCACTATATCTGGTCTACCCAGGAGCCTGCATTCACTATATCTGGTCTACCCACTATATCTGGTCTCCCCAGGAACCTGCATTCACTATATCTGGTCTCCCCAGGAGCCTGCAGTCACTATATCTGGTCTCCCCAGGAACCTGCAGTCACTATATCTGGTCTACCCAGGAACCTGCACTCACTATATCTGGTCTACCCAGGAACCTGCACTCACTATATCTGGTCTACCCAGGAACCTGCATTCACTATATCTGGTCTCCCCAGGAGCCTGCATTCACTATATCTGGTCTCCCCAGGAACCTGCAGTCACTATATCTGGTCTACCCACTATATCTGGTCTACCCAGGAACCTGCATTCACTATATCTGGTCTCCCCAGGAGCCTGCAGTCACTATATCTGGTCTCCCCAGGAACCTGCAGTCACTATATCTGGTCTACCCAGGAACCTGCACTCACTATATCTGGTCTACCCAGGAACCTGCACTCACTATATCTGGTCTACCCAGGAACCTGCACTCACTATATCTGGTCTCCCCAGGAACCTGCACTCACTATATCTGGTCTCCCCAGGAACCTGCACTCACTATATCTGGTCTCCCCAGGAACCTGCACTCACTATATCTGGTCTCCCCAGGAACCTGCACTCACTATATCTGGTCTACCCAGGAACCTGCATTCACTATATCTGGTCTCCCCAGGAACCTGCACTCACTATATCTGGTCTCCCCAGGAACCTGCACTCACTATATCTGGTCTCCCCAGGAGCCTGCATTCACTATATCTGGTCTCCCCAGGAGCCTGCATTCACTATATCTGGTCTCCCCAGGAGCCTGCATTCACTATATCTGGTCTCCCCAGGAGCCTGCACTCACTATATCTGATCTACCCAGGAACCTGCATTCACTATATCTGGTCTCTCCAGGAACCTGCACTCACTATATCTGTTCTCCCCAGGAACCTGCAGTCACTATATCTGGTCTCCCCAGGAATCTGGTCTCCCCAGGAACCTGCATTCACTATATCTGGTCTCCCCAGGAGCCTGCATTCACTATATCTGGTCTCCCCAGGAACCTGCACTCACTATATCTGGTCTCCCCAGGAACCTGCACTCACTATATCTGGTCTCCCCAGGAACCTGCATTCACTATATCTGGTCTCCCCAGGAGCCTGCATTCACTATATCTGGTCTCCCCAGGAGCCTGCATTCACTATATCTGGTCTACCCAGGAACCTGCACTCACTATATCTGGTCTCCCCAGGAGCCTGCATTCACTATATCTGGTCTCCCCAGGTGCCTGCAGTCACTATATCTGGTCTACCCAGGAACCTGCACTCACTATATCTGGTCCCCCCAGGAGCCTGCATTCACTATATCTGGTCTCCCCAGGAGCCTGCATTCACTATATCTGGTCTCCCCAGGATCCTGCATTCACTATATCTGGTCTCCCCAGAATCCTGCATTCACTATATCTGGTCTCCCCAGGATCCTGCATTCACTATATCTGGTCTCCCAAGGAGCCTGCATTCACTATATCTGGTCTCCCCAGGAGCCTGCATTCACTATATCTGGTCTCCCCAGGAGC
Organism: Rana muscosa; assembly: GCA_029206835.1. NCBI lineage: Eukaryota > Metazoa > Chordata > Amphibia > Anura > Ranidae > Rana > Rana muscosa. The sequence goes on along the minus strand of CM055125.1, from coordinate 317,948,572 downwards.
CTGCATTCACTATATCTGGTCTCCCAAGGAGCCTGCATTCACTTTATCTGGTCCACCCAGGAACCTGCATTCACTTTATCTGGTCCACCCAGGAACCTGCATTCACTATATCTGGTCTCCCCAGGAGCCTGCATTCACTATATCTGGTCTCCCCAGGAGCCTGCATTCACTATATCTGGTCTCCCCAGGAACCTGCATTCACTATATCTGGTCTCCCCAGGAGCCTGCATTCACTATATCTGGTCTCCCCAGGAGCCTGCATTCACTATATCTGGTCTCCCCAGGAGCCTGCACTCACTATATCTGGTCCCCCCAGGAGCCTGCACTCACTATATCTGGTCCCCCCAGGAACCTGCACTCACTATATCTGGTCTCCCCAGGAGCCTGCACTCACTATATCTGGTCTCCCCAGGAGCCTGCATTCACTATATCTGGTCTACCCAGGAACCTGCATTCACTATATCTGGTCCCCCCAGGAGCCTGCACTCACTATATCTGGTCTCCCAAGGAGCCTGCAGTCACTATATCTGGTCTCCCCAGGAGCCTGCATTCACTATATCTGGTCTCCCCAGGAGCCTGCAGTCACTATATCTGGTCTACCCAGGAACCCGCACTCACTATATCTGGTCTCCCCAGGAACCTGCACTCACTATATCTGGTCTACCCAGGAGCCTGCATTCACTATATCTGGTCTCCCCAGGAGCCTGCAGTCACTATATCTGGTCTCCCCAGGAGCCTGCAGTCACTATATCTGGTCTCCCCAGGAGCCTGCATTCACTATATCTGGTCTACCCAGGAACCTGCATTCACTATATCTGGTCTCCCCAGGAACCTGCACTCACTATATCTGGTCTCCCCAGGAGCCTGCATTCACTATATCTGGTCTCCCCAGGAACCTGCATTCACTATATCTGGTCTCCCCAGGAACCTGCAGTCACTATATCTGGTCTCCCCAGGAACCTGCAGTCACTATATCTGGTCTACCCAGGAACCTGCACTCACTATATCTGGTCTCTCAAGGAGCCTGCATTCACTATATCTGGTCCCCCCAGGAGCCTGCATTCACTATATCTGGTCTCCCAAGGAGCTTGCATTCACTATATCTGGTCTCTCAAGGAACCTGCACTCACTATATCTGGTCCCCCCAGGAGCCTGCATTCACTATATCTGGTCTCCCCAGGAGCCTGCACTCACTATATCTGGTCTCCCCAGGAGCCTGCACTCACTATATCTGGTCTCCCCAGGAGCCTGCATTCACTATATCTGGTCTCCCCAGGAGCCTGCACTCACTATATCTGGTCCCCCCAGGAGCCTGCATTCATTATATCTGGTCTACCCACTATATCTGGTCTCCCCAGGAACCTGCAGTCACTATATCTGGTCTCCCCAGGAACCTGCACTCACTATATCTGGTCTCCCCAGGAACCTGCATTCACTATATCTGGTCTCCCCAGGAGCCTGCATTCACTATATCTGGTCTCCCCAGGAACCTGCACTCACTATATCTGGTCTACCCAGGAACCTGCACTCACTATATCTGGTCTCCCCAGGAACCTGCAGTCACTATATCTGGTCTCCCCAGGAGCCTGCATTCACTATATCTGGTCTACCCAGGAACCTGCATTCACTATATCTGGTCTCCCCAGGATCCTGCATTCACTATATCTGGTCTCCCCAGGAACCTGCATTCACTATATCTGCTCTCCCCAGGAGCCTGCATTCACTATATCTGGTCTCCCCAGGAACCTGCATTCACTATATCTGGTCTCCCCAGGAACCTGCATTCACTATATCTGGTCTACCCAGGAGCCTGCACTCACTATATCTGGTCCCCCCAGGAGCCTGCATTCACTATATCTGGTCTCCCCAGGAACCTGCAGTCACTATATCTGGTCTCCCCAGGAACCTGCAGTCACTATATCTGGTCTACCCAGGAGCCTGCAGTCACTATATCTGGTCTCCCCAGGAGCCTGCATTCACTATATCTGGTCTCCCCAGGAGCCTGCATTCACTATATCTGGTCTCCCCAGGAACCTGCACTCACTATATCTGGTCTCCCCAGGAGCCTGCATTCACTATATCTGGTCTCCCCAGGAGCCTGCAGTCACTATATCTGGTCTCCCCAGGAACCTGCACTCACTATATCTGGTCTCCCCAGGAACCTGCAGTCACTATATCTGGTCTCCCCAGGAATCTGGTCTCCCCAGGAACCTGCATTCACTATATCTGGTCTCCCCAGGAGCCTGCATTCACTATATCTGGTCTACCCAGGAACCTGCATTCACTATATCTGGTCTCCCCAGGAGCCTGCATTCACTATATCTGGTCTACCCAGGAACCTGCACTCACTATATCTGGTCTCCCCAGGAACCTGCACTCACTATATCTGGTCTCCCCAGGAACCTGCACTCACTATATCTGGTCTCCCCAGGAGCCTGCACTCACTATATCTGGTCTCCCCAGGAACCTGCACTCACTATATCTGGTCTCCCCAGGAACCTGCACTCACTATATCTGGTCTACCCAGGAACCTGCACTCACTATATCTGGTCTCCCCAGGAACCTGCACTCACTATATCTGGTCTCCCCAGGAACCTGCACTCACTATATCTGGTCTCCCCAGGAGCCTGCACTCACTATATCTGGTCTCCCCAGGAACCTGCATTCACTATATCTGGTCTCCCCAGGAGCCTGCATTCACTATATCTGGTCTCCCCAGGAACCTGCAGTCACTATATCTGGTCTCCCCAGGAACCTGCACTCACTATATCTGGTCTCCCCGGGAGCCTGCATTCACTATATCTTGTCTCCCCAGAAGCCTGCATTCACTATATCTGGTCTCCCCAGGAACCTGCACTCACTATATCTGGTCTACCCAGGAACCTGCATTCACTATATCTGGTCTCCCCAGGAACCTGCAGTCACTATATCTGGTCTCCCCAGGAGCCTGCAGTCACTATATCTGGTCTCCCCAGGAACCTGCACTCACTATATCTGGTCTCCCCAGGAACCTGCACTCACTATATCTGGTCTCCCCAGGAGCCTGCATTCACTATATCTGGTCTACCCAGGAACCTGCATTCACTATATCTGGTCTCCCCAGGAGCCTGCAGTCACTATATCTGGTCTCCCCAGGAACCTGCAGTCACTATATCTGGTCTCCCCAGAAGCCTGCATTCACTATATCTGGTCTCCCCAGAAGCCTGCATTCACTATATCTGGTCTCCCCAGGAACCTGCAGTCACTATATCTGGTCTACCCACTATATCTGATCTACCCAGGAACCTGCATTCACTATATCTGGTCTCCCCAGGAACCTGCATTCACTATATCTGGTCCACCCAGGAACCTGCATTCACTATATCTGGTCTCCCCAGGAACCTGCAGTCACTATATCTGGTCTCCCCAGGAATCTGGTCTCCCCAGGAACCTGCATTCACTATATCTGGTCTCCCCAGGAACCTGCATTCACTATATCTGGTCTCCCCAGGAACCTGCAGTCACTATATCTGGTCTCCCCAGGAGCCTGCATTCACTATATCTGGTCTCCCCAGGAGCCTGCATTCACTATATCTGGTCTCCCCAGGAGCCTGCATTCACTATATCTGGTCTCCCCAGGAGCCTGCATTCACTATATCTGGTCTCCCCAGGAGCCTGCATTCACTATATCTGGTCTCCCCAGAATCCTGCATTCACTATATCTGGTCTCCCCAGGATCCTGCATTCACTATATCTGGTCTCCCAAGGAGCCTGCATTCACTATATCTGGTCTCCCCAGGAGCCTGCATTCACTATATCTGGTCTCCCCAGGAGCCTGCACTCACTATATCTGGTCTCCCCAGGAGCCTGCATTCACTATATCTGGTCTCCCCAGGAGCCTGCATTCACTATATCTGGTCTCCCCAGGAGCCTGCATTCACTATATCTGGTCTCCCCAGGAGCCTGCATTCACTATATCTGGTCTCCCCAGAATCCTGCATTCACTATATCTGGTCTCCCCAGGAGCCTGCATTCACTATATCTGGTCTCCCCAGGAACCTGCATTCACTATATCTGGTCTCCCCAGGAGCCTGCACTCACTATATCTGGTCTCCCAAGGAGCCTGCACTCACTATATCTGGTCTACCCAGGAACCTGCACTCACTATATCTGGTCCCCCCAGGAACCTGCACTCACTATATCTGGTCTACCCAGGAACCTGCATTCACTATATCTGGTCTACCCAGGAGCCTGCATTCACTATATCTGGTCTCCCCAGAAGCCTGCATTCACTATATCTGGTCTCCCCAGGAACCTGCACTCACTATATCTGGTCTACCCAGGAGCCTGCATTCACTATATCTGGTCTCCCCAGGAACCTGCACTCACTATATCTGGTCTCCCCAGGAGCCTGCAGTCACTATATCTGGTCTACCCAGGAGCCTGCACTCACTATATCTGGTCTCCCCAGGAGCCTGCAGTCACTATATCTGGTCTCCCCAGGAGCCTGCATTCACTATATCTGGTCTACCCAGGAACCTGCATTCACTATATCTGGTCTCCCCGGGAGCCTGCATTCACTATATCTGGTCTACCCAGGAACCTGCATTCACTATATCTGGTCTCCCCAGGAGCCTGCATTCACTATATCTGGTCTCCCCGGGAGCCTGCATTCACTATATCTGGTCTCCCCAGGAACCTGCATTCACTATATCTGGTCTCCCCAGGAACCTGCACTCACTATATCTGGTCTCCCCAGGATCCTGCATTCACTATATCTGGTCTCCCCAGGAGCCTGCATTCACTATATCTGGTCTCCCCAGGAACCTGCACTCACTATATCTGGTCTACCCAGGAACCTGCACTCACTATATCTGGTCTCCCCAGGAGCCTGCATTCACTATATCTGGTCTCCCCAGGAGCCTGCATTCACTATATCTGGTCTCCCTGGGAGCCTGCAGTCACTATATCTGGTCTCCCCAGGAGCCTGCATTCACTATATCTGGTCTCCCCAGGAACCTGCAGTCACTATATCTGCTCTCCCCAGGAGCCTGCATTCACTATATCTGCTCTCCCCAGGAGCCTGCATTCACTATATCTGGTCTACCCAGGAACCTGCACTCACTATATCTGGTCTCCCCAGGAACCTGCATTCACTATATCTTGTCTCCCCAGAAGCCTGCATTCACTATATCTGGTCTCCCCAGGAACCTGCAGTCACTATATCTGGTCTCCCCAGGAACCTGCAGTCACTATATCTGGTCTCGCCGGGAGCCTGCAGTCACTATATCTGGTCTCCCCAGGAGCCTGCATTCACTATATCTGGTCTACCCAGGAACCTGCACTCACTATATCTGGTCTACCCAGGAACCTGCACTCACTATATCTGGTCTCCCCAGGAACCTGCATTCACTATATCTGGTCTCCCCAGGAGCCTGCAGTCACTATATCTGGTCTACCCAGGAACCTGCAGTCACTATATCTGGTCTACCCAGGAGCCTGCATTCACTATATCTGGTCTACCCAGGAACCTGCATTCACTATATCTGGTCTCCCCAGGAACCTGCATTCACTATATCTGGTCTCCCCAGGAACCTGCATTCACTATATCTGGTCTCCCCAGGAGCCTGCACTCACTATATCTGGTCTACCCAGGAACCTGCACTCACTATATCTGGTCTACCCAGGAACCTGCATTCACTATATCTGGTCTCCCCAGGAGCCTGCAGTCACTATATCTGGTCTCCCCGGGAGCCTGCATTCACTATATCTGGTCTCCCCAGGAACCTGCATTCACTATATCTGGTCTCCCCAGGAACCTGCACTCACTATATCTGGTCTCCCCAGGAACCTGCACTCACTATATCTGGTCTACCCAGGAACCTGCACTCACTATATCTGGTCTACCCAGGAGCCTGCATTCACTATATCTGGTCTCCCCAGGAGCCTGCAGTCACTATATCTGCTCTCCCCAGGAGCCTGCATTCACTATATCTGGTCTCCCCAGGAATCTGGTCTCCCCAGGAACCTGCACTCACTATATCTGGTCCCCCCAGGAGCCTGCATTCACTATATCTGGTCTCCCCAGGAGCCTGCATTCACTTTATCTGGTCCACCCAGGAACCTGCATTCACTTTATCTGGTCCACCCAGGAACCTGCATTCACTATATCTGGTCTCCCCAGGAGCCTGCATTCACTATATCTGGTCTCCACAGGAGCCTGCATTCACTATATCTGGTCTCCCCAGGAGCCTGCATTCACTATATCTGGTCTCCCCAGGAGCCTGCATTCACTATATCTGGTCTCCCCAGGAGCCTGCATTCACTATATCTGGTCTCCCCAGGAGCCTGCACTCACTATATCTGGTCCCCCCAGGAGCCTGCAGTCACTATATCTGGTCCCCCCAGGAGCCTGCAGTCACTATATCTGGTCCCCCCAGGAGCCTGCAGTCACTATATCTGGTCTACCCAGGAACCCGCACTCACTATATCTGGTCTCCCCAGGAGCCTGCATTCACTATATCTGGTCTCCCCAGGAGCCTGCAGTCACTATATCTGGTCTACCCAGGAACCTGCAGTCACTATATCTGGTCTACCCAGGAGCCTGCATTCACTATATCTGGTCTCCCCAGGAACCTGCACTCACTATATCTGGTCCCCCCAGGAGCCTGCATTCACTATATCTGGTCTCCCAAGGAGCTTGCATTCACTATATCTGGTCTCTCAAGGAGCCTGCATTCACTATATCTGGTCCCCCCAGGAGCCTGCATTCACTATATCTGGTCTACCCAGGAACCTGCACTCACTATATCTGGTCCCCCCAGGAGCCTGCATTCACTATATCTGGTCTACCCAGGAACCTGCATTCACTATATCTGGTCTCCCCAGGAGCCTGCATTCACTATATCTGGTCTCCCCAGGAGCCTGCATTCACTATATCTGGTCTCCCCAGGAGCCTGCATTCACTATATCTGGTCCCCCCAGGAGCCTGCATTCACTATATCTGGTCTCCCAAGGATCCTGCATTCACTATATCTGGTCACCCCAGGAGCCTGCACTCACTATATCTGGTCTCCCCAGGAACCTGCACTCACTATATCTGGTCTCCCCAGGAGCCTGCATTCACTATATCTGGTCTCCCCAGGAACCTGCATTCACTATATCTGGTCTCCCCAGGAGCCTGCACTCACTATATCTGGTCTCCCCAGGAGCCTGCACTCACTATATCTGGTCCCCCCAGGAGCCTGCATTCACTATATCTGGTCCCCCCAGGAGCCTGCATTCACTATATCTGGTCTCCCCAGGAGCCTGCATTCACTATATCTGGTCCCACCAGGAACATGCATTCACTATATCTGGTCTCCCCAGGAGCCTGCACTCACTATATCTGGTCCCCCCAGGAGCCTGCATTCACTATATCTGGTCCCCCCAGGAGCCTGCATTCACTATATCTGGTCTCCCCAGGAGCCTGCATTCACTATATCTGGTCTCCCCAGGAACCTGCAGTCACTATATCTGGTCTACCCACTATATCTGATCTACCCAGGAACCTGCATTCACTATATCTGGTCTACCCAGGAACCTGCACTCACTATATCTGGTCTCCCCAGGAGCCTGCATTCACTATATCTGGTCTCCCCAGGAACCTGCAGTCACTATATCTGGTCTACCCACTATATCTGATCTACCCAGGAACCTGCATTCACTATATCTGGTCTCCCCAGGAGCCTGCATTCACTATATCTGGTCTACCCAGGAGCCTGCATTCACTATATCTGGTCTCCCCAGGAACCTGCATTCACTATATCTGGTCTCCCCAGGAACCTGCAGTCACTATATCTGGTCTCCCCAGGAACCTGCAGTCACTATATCTGGTCACCCCAGGAGCCTGCACTCACTATATCTGGTCTCCCAAGGAGCTTGCATTCACTATATCTGGTCTCTCAAGGAGCCTGCATTCACTATATCTGGTCCCCCCAGGAGCCTGCATTCACTATATCTGGTCTACCCAGGAACCTGCACTCACTATATCTGGTCCCCCCAGGAGCCTGCATTCACTATATCTGGTCTCCCCAGGAGCCTGCATTCACTATATCTGGTCTCCCCAGGAACCTGCATTCACTATATCTGGTCTACCCAGGAACCTGCATTCACTATATCTGGTCTCCCCAGGAACCTGCATTCACTATATCTGGTCTCCCCAGGAACCTGCACTCACTATATCTGGTCTACCCAGGAACCTGCATTCACTATATCTGTTCTCCCCAGAAACCTGCATTCACTATATCTGGTCTACCCAGGAACCTGCATTCACTATATCTGGTCTCCCCAGGAACCTGCATTCACTATATCTGGTCTCCCCAGGAGCCTGCATTCACTATATCTGGTCTCCCAAGGAGCTTGCATTCACTATATCTGGTCTCCCAAGGAGCTTGCATTCACTATATCTGGTCCCCCCAGGAGCCTGCATTCACTATATCTGGTCTACCCAGGAACCTGCACTCACTATATCTGGTCCCCCCAGGAGCCTGCATTCACTATATCTGGTCTCCCCAGGAGCCTGCATTCACTATATCTGGTCTCCCCAGGAGCCTGCAGTCACTATATCTGGTCTACCCACTATATCTGGTCTCCCCAGGAACCTGCAGTCACTATATCTGGTCTACCCAGGAACCCGCACTCACTATATCTGGTCTCCCCAGGAGCCTGCATTCACTATATCTGGTCTCCCCAGGAACCTGCACTCACTATATCTGGTCTCCCCAGGAACCTGCAGTCACTATATCTGGTCTCCCCAGGAACCTGCATTCACTATATCTGGTCTACCCAGGAGCCTGCATTCACTATATCTGGTCTCCCCAGGAACCTGCAGTCACTATATCTGGTCTCCCCAGGAACCTGCACTCACTATATCTGGTCTCCCCAGGAACCTGCATTCACTATATCTGGTCTCCCCAGGAGCCTGCATTCACTATATCTGGTCTCCCCAGGAGCCTGCATTCACTATATCTGGTCTCCCCAGGAGCCTGCATTCACTATATCTGGTCTCCCCAGGAGCCTGCACTCACTATATCTGGTCCCCCCAGGAGCCTGCACTCACTATATCTGGTCCCCCCAGGAGCCTGCATTCACTATATCTGGTCTACCCAGGAACCTGCACTCACTATATCTGGTCTCCCCAGGAGCCTGCATTCACTATATCTGGTCTCCCCAGGAGCCTGCAGTCACTATATCTGGTCTACCCAGGAACCTGCACTCACTATATCTGGTCTACCCAGGAGCCTGCATTCACTATATCTGGTCTCCCCAGGAGCCTGCAGTCACTATATCTGGTCTCCCCAGGAGCCTGCAGTCACTATATCTGGTCTCCCCAGGAACCTGCACTCACTATATCTGGTCTACCCAGGAACCTGCACTCACTATATCTGGTCTACCCAGGAGCCTGCATTCACTATATCTGGTCTCCCAAGGAGCCTGCAGTCACTATATCTGGTCTCCCCAGGAGCCTGCATTCACTATATCTGGTCTCCCCAGGAGCCTGCAGTCACTATATCTGGTCTCCCCAGGAGCCTGCAGTCACTATATCTGGTCTCCCCAGGAGCCTGCAGTCACTATATCTGGTCTCCCCAGGAACCTGCATTCACTATATCTGGTCTACCCAGGAACCTGCACTCACTATATCTGGTCCCCCCAGGAGCCTGCATTCACTATATCTGGTCTCCCAAGGAGCCTGCAGTCACTATATCTGGTCTCCCCAGGAGCCTGCATTCACTATATCTGGTCTCCCCAGGAGCCTGCAGTCACTATATCTGGTCTCCCCAGGAACCTGCACTCACTATATCTGGTCTACCCAGGAGCCTGCATTCACTATATCTGGTCTCCCCAGGAGCCTGCAGTCACTATATCTGGTCTCCCCAGGAGCCTGCAGTCACTATATCTGGTCTACCCAGGAGCCTGCATTCACTATATCTGGTCTACCCAGGAACCTGCATTCACTATATCTGGTCTCCCCAGGAACCTGCACTCACTATATCTGGTCTCCCCAGGAGCCTGCATTCACTATATCTGGTCTCCCCAGGAACCTGCATTCACTATATCTGGTCTCCCCAGGAACCTGCAGTCACTATATCTGGTCTCCCCAGGAACCTGCAGTCACTATATCTGGTCTACCCAGGAACCTGCACTCACTATATCTGGTCTCCCCAGGAGCCTGCACTCACTATATCTGGTCCCCCCAGGAGCCTGCATTCACTATATCTGGTCTCCCAAGGAGCTTGCATTCACTATATCTGGTCTCTCAAGGAGCCTGCATTCACTATATCTGGTCCCCCCAGGAGCCTGCATTCACTATATCTGGTCTCCCAAGGAGCTTGCATTCACTATATCTGGTCTCTCAAGGAACCTGCACTCACTATATCTGGTCTCCCCAGGAGCCTGCACTCACTATATCTGGTCTCCCCAGGAGCCTGCACTCACTATATCTGGTCTCCCCAGGAGCCTGCATTCACTATATCTGGTCTCCCCAGGAGCCTGCACTCACTATATCTGGTCCCCCCAGGAGCCTGCATTCATTATATCTGGTCTACCCACTATATCTGGTCTACCCAGGAACCTGCAGTCACTATATCTGGTCTCCCCAGGAGCCTGCATTCACTATATCTGGTCTCCCCAGGAGCCTGCATTCACTATATCTGGTCTCCCCAGGAACCTGCAGTCACTATATCTGGTCTACCCACTATATCTGGTCTCCCCAGGAGCCTGCATTCACTATATCTGGTCTCCCCAGGAACCTGCATTCACTATATCTGGTCTCCCCAGGAACCTGCATTCACTATATCTGGTCTCCCCAGGATCCTGCATTCACTATATCTGGTCTCCCCAGGAACCTGCAGTCACTATATCTGGTCTCCCCAGAAGCCTGCACTCACTATATCTGGTCTACCCAGGAGCCTGCAGTCACTATATCTGGTCTCCCCAGGAGCCTGCATTCACTATATCTGGTCTCCCCAGGAGCCTGCATTCACTATATCTGGTCTCCCCAGGAACCTGCACTCACTATATCTGGTCTACCCAGGAGCCTGCATTCACTATATCTGGTCTCCCCAGGAACCTGCAGTCACTATATCTGGTCTACCCAGGAACCTGCACGCACTATATCTGGTCTCCCCAGGAGCCTGCAGTCACTATATCTGGTCTACCCAGGAGCCTGCACTCACTATATCTGGTCTCCCCAGGAGCCTGCACTCACTATATCTGGTCTCCCCAGGAGCCTGCACTCACTATATCTGGTCTCCCCAGGAGCCTGCATTCACTATATCTGGTCTCCCCGGGAGCCTGCATTCACTATATCTGGTCTCCCCAGGAACCTGCACTCACTATATCTGGTCTCCCCAGGATCCTGCATTCACTATATCTGGTCTCCCCAGGAACCTGCACTCACTATATCTGGTCTCCCCAGGAATCTGGTCCCCCCAGGAGCCTGCATTCACTATATCTGGTCTCCCAAGGAGCCTGCATTCACTATATCTGGTCTACCCAGGAACCTGCACTCACTATATCTGGTCTCCCCAGGAACCTGCACTCACTATATCTGGTCTCCCCAGGAGCCTGCATTCACTATATCTGGTCTCCCCAGGAGCCTGCAGTCACTATATCTGGTCTACCCAGGAACCTGCAGTCACTATATCTGGTCTACCCAGGAGCCTGCATTCACTATATCTGGTCTACCCAGGAACCTGCATTCACTATATCTGGTCTCCCCAGGAACCTGCACTCACTATATCTGGTCTCCCCAGGAACCTGCACTCACTATATCTGGTCTCCCCAGGAATCTGGTCTCCCCAGGAACCTGCATTCACTATATCTGGTCTCCCCAGAAGCCTGCATTCACTATATCTGGTCTCCCCAGGAGCCTGCATTCACTATATCTTGTCTCCCCAGGAGCCTGCATTCACTATATCTGGTCTACCCAGGAGCCTGCATTCACTATATCTGGTCTCCCCAGGAACCTGCACTCACTATATCTGGTCTCCCCAGGAACCTGCATTCACTATATCTGGTCTCCCCAGGAGCCTGCATTCACTATATCTGGTCTCCCCAGGAACCTGCATTCACTATATCTGGTCTCCCCAGGAACCTGCAGTCACTATATCTGGTCTCCCCAGGAACCTGCAGTCACTATATCTGGTCTCCCCAGGAATCTGGTATCCCCAGGAACCTGCATTCACTATATCTGGTCTCCCCAGGAACCTGCATTCACTATATCTGGTCTCCCCAGGAGCCTGCATTCACTATATCTGGTCTCCCCAGGAACCTGCAGTCACTATATCTGGTCTCCCCAGGAGCCTGCATTCACTATATCTGGTCTCCCCAGGAGCCTGCATTCACTATATCTGGTCTACCCAGGAACCCGCACTCACTATATCTGGTCTCCCCAGGAACCTGCATTCACTATATCTGGTCTACCCAGGAACCTGCACTCACTATATCTGGTCTCCCCAGGAACCTGCATTCACTATATCTGGTCTCCCCAGGAGCCTGCCCTCACTATATCTGGTCTCCCAAGGAGCCTGCACTCACTATATCTGGTCCCCCCAGGAACCTGCACTCACTATATCTGGTCTACCCAGGAACCTGCATTCACTATATCTGGTCTACCCAGGAGCCTGCATTCACTATATCTGGTCTCCCCAGGAACCTGCACTCACTATATCTGGTCCCCCCAGGAACCTGCACTCACTATATCTGGTCTACCCAGGAACCTGCATTCACTATATCTGGTCTACCCAGGAGCCTGCATTCACTATATCTGGTCTCCCCAGGAACCTGCATTCACTATATCTGGTCTCCCCAGGAACCTGCATTCACTATATCTGGTCTCCCCAGGAGCCTGCATTCACTATATCTGGTCTCCCCAGGAGCCTGCATTCACTATATCTGGTCTCCCCAGGAACCTGCATTCACTATATCTGGTCTCCCCAGGAACCTGCATTCACTATATCTGGTCTCCCCAGGAACCTGCATTCACTATATCTGGTCTCCCCAGGAACCTGCATTCACTATATCTGGTCTCCCCAGGAACCTGCACTCACTATATCTGGTCTCCCCAGGAACCTGCAGTCACTATATCTGGTCTCCCCAGGAGCCTGCATTCACTATATCTGGTCTACCCAGGAACCTGCATTCACTATATCTGGTCTCCCCAGGATCCTGCATTCACTATATCTGGTCTCCCCAGGAACCTGCATTCACTATATCTGCTCTCCCCAGGAGCCTGCATTCACTATATCTGGTCTCCCCAGGAGCCTGCATTCACTATATCTGGTCTCCCCAGGAACCTGCACTCACTATATCTGGTCTACCCAGGAACCTGCACTCACTATATCTGGTCTCCCCAGGAACCTGCAGTCACTATATCTGGTCTCCCCAGGAGCCTGCATTCACTATATCTGGTCTACCCAGGAACCTGCATTCACTATATCTGGTCTCCCCAGGATCCTGCATTCACTATATCTGGTCTCCCCAGGAACCTGCATTCACTATATCTGCTCTCCCCAGGAACCTGCATTCACTATATCTGGTCTCCCCAGGAGCCTGCAGTCACTATATCTGGTCTACCCAGGAGCCTGCACTCACTATATCTGGTCTCCCCAGGAGCCTGCACTCACTATATCTGGTCTCCCCGGGAGCCTGCATTCACTATATCTGGTCTCCCCGGGAGCCTGCATTCACTATATCTGGTCTCCCCAGGAACCTGCATTCACTATATCTGGTCTCCCCAGGAACCTGCACTCACTATATCTGGTCTCCCCAGGATCCTGCATTCACTATATCTGGTCTCCCCAGGAACCTGCACTCACTATATCTGGTCTCCCCAGGATCCTGCATTCACTATATCTGGTCTCCCCAGGAACCTGCACTCACTATATCTGGTCTCCCCAGGAACCTGCAGTCACTATATCTGGTCTCCCCAGGAATCTGGTCCCCCCAGGAGCCTGCATTCACTATATCTGGTCTACCCAGGAACCTGCACTCACTATATCTGGTCTCCCCAGGAGCCTGCAGTCACTATATCTGGTCTACCCAGGAACCCGCACTCACTATATCTGGTCTCCCCAGGAACCTGCACTCACTATATCTGGTCTCCCCAGGAACCTGCACTCACTATATCTGGTCTACCCAGGAACCTGCAGTCACTATATCTGGTCTACCCAGGAGCCTGCATTCACTATATCTGGTCTACCCAGGAACCTGCAGTCACTATATCTGGTCTACCCAGGAGCCTGCATTCACTATATCTGGTCTACCCAGGAACCTGCACTCACTATATCTGGTCTACCCAGGAACCTGCAGTCACTATATCTGGTCTCCCCAGGAATCTGGTCTCCCCAGGAACCTGCACTCACTATATCTGGTCTCCCCAGGAACCTGCAGTCACTATATCTGGTCTCCCCAGGATCCTGCACTCACTATATCTGGTCTCCCCAGGAGCCTGCACTCACTATATCTGGTCTCCCCAGGAACCTGCACTCACTATATCTGGTCTCCCCAGGAGCCTGCACTCACTATATCTGGTCTCCCCAGGAACCTGCATTCACTATATCTGGTCTCCCCAGGAGCCTGCATTCACTATATCTGGTCTCCCCAGGAACCTGCATTCACTATATCTGGTCTCCCCAGGAACCTGCAGTCACTATATCTGGTCTCCCCAGGAACCTGCACTCACTATATCTGGTCTCCCCAGGAACCTGCACTCACTATATCTGGTCTCCCCGGGAGCCTGCAGTCACTATATCTGGTCTCCCCAGGAGCCTGCATTCACTATATCTGGTCTCCCCAGGAACCTGCAGTCACTATATCTGGTCTCCCCAGGAACCTGCATTCACTATATCTGGTCTCCCCGGGAGCCTGCATTCACTATATCTTGTCTCCCCAGAAGCCTGCATTCACTATATCTGGTCTCCCCAGGAACCTGCACTCACTATATCTGGTCTACCCAGGAACCTGCATTCACTATATCTGGTCTCCCCAGGAACCTGCATTCACTATATCTGGTCTCCCCAGGAACCTGCAGTCACTATATCTGGTCTCCCCAGAAGCCTGCATTCACTATATCTGGTCTACCCAGGAGCCTGCATTCACTATATCTGGTCTCCCCAGGAACCTGCAGTCACTATATCTGGTCTCCCCAGGAATCTGGTCTCCCCAGGAACCTGCAGTCACTATATCTGGTCTCCCCAGGAGCCTGCATTCACTATATCTGGTCTCCCCAGGAGCCTGCATTCACTATATCTGGTCTCCCCAGGAACCTGCACTCACTATATCTGGTCTCCCCAGGATCCTGCATTCACTATATCTGGTCTACCCAGGAGCCTGCATTCACTATATCTGGTCCCCCCAGGAACCTGCATTCACTATATCTGGTCTACCCAGGAGCCTGCATTCACTATATCTGGTCTACCCAGGAGCCTGCATTCACTATATCTGGTCTCCCCAGGAACCTGCATTCACTATATCTGGTCTCCCCAGGAACCTGCATTCACTATATCTGGTCTCCCCAGGAACCTGCATTCACTATATCTGGTCTCCCCAGGAACCTGCATTCACTATATCTGGTCTCCCCAGGAGCCTGCATTCACTATATCTGGTCTCCCCGGGAGCCTGCATTCACTATATCTGGTCTCCCCAGGAACCTGCATTCACTATATCTGGTCTCCCCAGGAACCTGCACTCACTATATCTGGTCTCCCCAGGATCCTGCATTCACTATATCTGGTCTCCCCAGGAGCCTGCATTCACTATATCTGGTCTCCCCAGGAACCTGCAGTCACTATATCTGGTCTCCCCGGGAGCCTGCATTCACTATATCTGGTCTCCCCAGGAACCTGCACTCACTATATCTGGTCTCCCCAGGATCCTGCATTCACTATATCTGGTCTCCCCAGGAGCCTGCATTCACTATATCTGGTCTCCCCAGGAACCTGCACTCACTATATCTGGTCTACCCAGGAACCTGCACTCACTATATCTGGTCTCCCCAGGAGCCTGCATTCACTATATCTGGTCTCCCTGGGAGCCTGCAGTCACTATATCTGGTCTCCCCAGGAGCCTGCATTCACTATATCTGGTCTCCCCAGGAACCTGCAGTCACTATATCTGGTCTCCCCAGGAGCCTGCATTCACTATATCTGGTCTCCCCAGGAGCCTGCACTCACTATATCTGGTCTACCCAGGAACCTGCACTCACTATATCTGGTCTACCCAGGAGCCTGCAGTCACTATATCTGGTCTCCCCAGGAGCCTGCATTCACTATATCTGGTCTCCCCAGGATCCTGCATTCACTATATCTGGTCTCCCCAGGAACCTGCATTCACTATATCTGGTCTCCCCAGGAATCTGGTCTCCCCAGGAACCTGCATTCACTATATCTGGTCTCCCCAGGAGCCTGCATTCACTATATCTGGTCTCCCCAGAATCCTGCATTCACTATATCTGGTCTCCCCAGGAGCCTGCACTCACTATATCTGGTCTCCCCAGGAGCCTGCATTCACTATATCTGGTCTCCCCAGGAGCCTGCACTCACTATATCTGGTCTACCCAGGAACCTGCACTCACTATATCTGGTCCCCCCAGGAACCTGCACTCACTATATCTTGTCTCCCCAGAAGCCTGCATTCACTATATCTGGTCTCCCCAGGAACCTGCAGTCACTATATCTGGTCTCCCCAGAAGCCTGCATTCACTATATCTGGTCTCCCCAGGAACCTGCACTCACTATATCTGGTCTACCCAGGAGCCTGCAGTCACTATATCTGGTCTCCCCAGGAGCCTGCATTCACTATATCTGGTCTCCCCAGGATCCTGCATTCACTATATCTGGTCTCCCCAGGAACCTGCATTCACTATATCTGGTCTCCCCAGGAATCTGGTCTACCCAGGAACCTGCACTCACTATATCTGGTCTACCCAGGAACCTGCATTCACTATATCTGGTCTCCCCAGGAGCCTGCAGTCACTATATCTGGTCTCCCCAGGATCCTGCATTCACTATATCTGGTCTCCCCAGGAACCTGCAGTCACTATATCTGGTCTCCCCAGGAACCTGCAGTCACTATATCTGGTCTCCCCAGGAACCTGCAGTCACTATATCTGGTCTCCCCAGGAATCTGGTCCCCCCAGGAGCCTGCATTCACTATATCTGGTCACCCCAGGAGCCTGCACTCACTATATCTGGTCTCCCCAGGAACCTGCACTCACTATATCTGGTCTCCCCAGGAACCTGCATTCACTATATCTGGTCTCCCCAGGAGCCTGCACTCACTATATCTGGTCTCCCAAGGAGCCTGCACTCACTATATCTGGTCTCCCCAGGAACCTGCATTCATTATATCTGGTCTACCCACTATATCTGGTCTCCCCAGGAACCTGCAGTCACTATATCTGGTCTACCCACTATATCTGATCTACCCAGGAACCTGCATTCACTATATCTGGTCTCCCCAGGAACCTGCATTCACTATATCTGGTCTCCCCAGGAACCTGCATTCACTATATCTGGTCTCCCCAGGAACCTGCATTCACTATATCTGGTCTCCCCAGGAACCTGCACTCACTATATCTGGTCTCCCCAGAAACCTGCAGTCACTATATCTGGTCTACCCAGGAACCTGCATTCACTATATCTGGTCTACCCACTATATCTGGTCTACCCAGGAACCTGCACTCACTATATCTGGTCTACCCACTATATCTGGTCTCCCCAGGAACCTGCACTCACTATATCTGGTCTCCCCAGGAACCTGCACTCACTATATCTGGTCTCCCCAGGAACCTGCATTCACTATATCTGGTCTCCCCAGGAGCCTGCACTCACTATATCTGGTCTCCCAAGGAGCCTGCACTCACTATATCTGGTCTACCCAGGAACCTGCACTCACTATATCTGGTCCCCCCAGGAACCTGCACTCACTATATCTGGTCTACCCAGGAACCTGCATTCACTATATCTGGTCTACCCAGGAACCTGCATTCACTATATCTGGTCCCCCCAGGAACCTGCATTCACTATATCTGGTCTCCCCGGGAGCCTGCATTCACTATATCTGGTCTCCCCAGGAACCTGCATTCACTATATCTGGTCTCCCCAGGATCCTGCATTCACTATATCTGGTCTCCCCAGGAGCCTGCATTCACTATATCTGGTCTCCCCAGGAGCCTGCATTCACTATATCTGGTCTCCCCAGGAACCTGCATTCACTATATCTGGTCTCCCCAGGATCCTGCATTCACTATATCTGGTCTCCCCAGGAGCCTGCATTCACTATATCTGGTCTCCCCAGGAACCTGCACTCACTATATCTGGTCTACCCAGGAACCTGCACTCACTATATCTTGTCTCCCCAGGAACCTGCATTCACTATATCTGGTCTCCCCAGGAGCCTGCATTCACTATATCTGGTCTCCCCAGGAACCTGCAGTCACTATATCTGGTCTCCCCAGGAGCCTGCATTCACTATATCTGGTCTCCCCAGGAGCCTGCATTCACTATATCTGGTCTCCCCAGGAGCCTGCAGTCACTATATCTGGTCTACCCAGGAACCCGCACTCACTATATCTGGTCTCCCCAGGAACCTGCATTCACTATATCTGGTCTCCCCAGGAACCTGCACTCACTATATCTGGTCTCCCCAGGAGCCTGCATTCACTATATCTGGTCTACCCAGGAACCTGCAGTCACTATATCTGGTCTCCCCAGGAGCCTGCATTCACTATATCTGGTCTCCCCAGGAGCCTGCATTCACTATATCTGGTCTACCCAGGAACCTGCATTCACTATATCTGGTCTCCCCAGGAACCTGCACTCACTATATCTGGTCTCCCCAGGAACCTGCACTCACTATATCTGGTCTCCCCAGGAACCTGCATTCACTATATCTGGTCTCCCCAGGAGCCTGCACTCACTATATCTGGTCTCCCAAGGAGCCTGCATTCACTATATCTGGTCTCCCCAGGAACCTGCATTCACTATATCTGGTCTCCCCAGGAGCCTGCATTCACTATATCTGGTCTCCCCAGGAGCCTGCATTCACTATATCTGGTCTCCCCAGGAGCCTGCACTCACTATATCTGGTCCCCCCAGGAGCCTGCATTCACTATATCTGGTCTCCCAAGGAGCCTGCATTCACTATATCTGGTCTACCCAGGAACCTGCATTCACTATATCTGATCTACCCAGGAACCTGCATTCACTATATCTGGTCCCCCCAGGAGCCTGCACTCACTATATCTGGTCTCCCCAGGAACCTGCAGTCACTATATCTGGTCTCCCCAGGAGCCTGCATTCACTATATCTGGTCTCCCCAGGAGCCTGCACTCACTATATCTGGTCCCCCCAGGAGCCTGCACTCACTATATCTGGTCCCCCCAGGAGCCTGCATTCACTATATCTGGTCTCCCCAGGAGCCTGCATTCACTATATCTGGTCTCCCCAGGAGCCTGCAGTCACTATATCTGGTCTACCCAGGAACCCGCACTCACTATATCTGGTCTCCCCAGGAACCTGCATTCACTATATCTGGTCTCCCCAGGAACCTGCACTCACTATATCTGGTCTCCCCAGGAGCCTGCATTCACTATATCTGGTCTCCCCAGGAACCTGCAGTCACTATATCTGGTCTACCCACTATATCTGGTCTACCCAGGAACCTGCACTCACTATATCTGGTCTACCCAGGAACCTGCATTCACTATATCTGGTCTCCCCAGGAACCTGCAGTCACTATATCTGGTCTACCCACTATATCTGGTCTACCCAGGAACCTGCACTCACTATATCTGGTCTCCCCAGGAACCTGCATTCACTATATCTGGTCTCCCCAGGAACCTGCATTCACTATATCTGGTCTCCCCAGGAACCTGCATTCACTATATCTGGTCTCCCCAGGAACCTGCATTCACTATATCTGGTCTACCCAGGAGCCTGCATTCACTATATCTGGTCTACCCAGGAGCCTGCATTCACTATATCTGGTCTCCCCAGGAACCTGCATTCACTATATCTGGTCTACCCAGGAACCTGCATTCACTATATCTGGTCTACCCAGGAACCTGCATTCACTATATCTGGTCTCCCCAGGAGCCTGCACTCACTATATCTGGTCTACCCAGGAACCTGCATTCACTATATCTGGTCTCCCCAGGAGCCTGCATTCACTATATCTGGTCTCCCCAGGAACCTGCAGTCACTATATCTGGTCTACCCACTATATCTGGTCTCCCCAGGAACCTGCATTCACTATATCTGGTCTCCCCAGGAGCCTGCAGTCACTATATCTGGTCTCCCCAGGAACCTGCAGTCACTATATCTGGTCTACCCAGGAACCTGCACTCACTATATCTGGTCTACCCAGGAACCTGCAGTCACTATATCTGGTCTACCCAGGAACCTGCATTCACTATATCTGGTCTCCCCAGGAGCCTGCAGTCACTATATCTGGTCTCCCCAGGAACCTGCAGTCACTATATCTGGTCTACCCAGGAACCTGCACTCACTATATCTGGTCTACCCAGGAACCTGCACTCACTATATCTGGTCTCCCCAGGAACCTGCCCTCACTATATCTGGTCTCCCCAGGAACCTGCACTCACTATATCTGGTCTCCCCAGGAACCTGCACTCACTATATCTGGTCTCCCCAGGAACCTGCACTCACTATATCTGGTCTACCCAGGAACCTGCATTCACTATATCTGGTCTCCCCAGGAACCTGCACTCACTATATCTGGTCTCCCCAGGAACCTGCACTCACTATATCTGGTCTCCCCAGGAACCTGCATTCACTATATCTGGTCTACCCAGGAGCCTGCATTCACTATATCTGGTCTCCCCAGGAACCTGCATTCACTATATCTGGTCTACCCAGGAACCTGCATTCACTATATCTGGTCTCCCCAGGAGCCTGCATTCACTATATCTGGTCTCCCCAGGAGCCTGCATTCACTATATCTGGTCTCCCCAGGAGCCTGCATTCACTATATCTGGTCTCCCCAGGAGCCTGCACTCACTATATCTGATCTACCCAGGAACCTGCATTCACTATATCTGGTCTCTCCAGGAACCTGCACTCACTATATCTGTTCTCCCCAGGAACCTGCAGTCACTATATCTGGTCTCCCCAGGAATCTGGTCTCCCCAGGAACCTGCATTCACTATATCTGGTCTCCCCAGGAGCCTGCATTCACTATATCTGGTCTCCCCAGGAACCTGCACTCACTATATCTGGTCTCCCCAGGAACCTGCACTCACTATATCTGGTCTCCCCAGGAACCTGCATTCACTATATCTGGTCTCCCCAGGAGCCTGCATTCACTATATCTGGTCTCCCCAGGAGCCTGCATTCACTATATCTGGTCTCCCCAGGAGCCTGCATTCACTATATCTGGTCTCCCCAGGAGCCTGCATTCACTATATCTGGTCTACCCAGGAACCTGCACTCACTATATCTGGTCTCCCCAGGAGCCTGCATTCACTATATCTGGTCTCCCCAGGTGCCTGCAGTCACTATATCTGGTCTACCCAGGAACCTGCACTCACTATATCTGGTCCCCCCAGGAGCCTGCATTCACTATATCTGGTCTCCCAAGGAGCCTGCAGTCACTATATCTGGTCTCCCCAGGAGCCTGCATTCACTATATCTGGTCTCCCCAGGAGCCTGCAGTCACTATATCTGGTCTACCCAGGAACCCGCACTCACTATATCTGGTCTCCCCAGGAGCCTGCATTCACTATATCTGGTCTCCCCAGGAACCTGCACTCACTATATCTGGTCTCCCCAGGAACCTGCAGTCACTATATCTGGTCTCCCCAGGAACCTGCATTCACTATATCTGGTCTCCCCAGGAACCTGCACTCACTATATCTGGTCTCCCCAGGAACCTGCAGTCACTATATCTGGTCTCCCCAGGAGCCTGCATTCACTATATCTGGTCTCCCCAGGAACCTGCAGTCACTATATCTGGTCTCCCCAGGAACCTGCACTCACTATATCTGGTCTCCCCAAGAACCTGCATTCACTATATCTGGTCTCCCCAGGAGCCTGCATTCACTATATCTGGTCTCCCCAGGAGCCTGCATTCACTATATCTGGTCTCCCCAGGAGCCTGCATTCACTATATCTGGTCTCCCCAGGAGCCTGCATTCACTATATCTGGTCTCCCCAGAATCCTGCATTCACTATATCTGGTCTCCCCAGGATCCTGCATTCACTATATCTGGTCTCCCAAGGAGCCTGCATTCACTATATCTGGTCTCCCCAGGAGCCTGCATTCACTATATCTGGTCTCCCCAGGAGCCTGCATTCACTATATCTGGTCCCCCCAGGAGCCTGCATTCACTATATCTGGTCTCCCAAGGAGCCTGCATTCACTTTATCTGGTCCACCCAGGAACCTGCATTCACTTTATCTGGTCCACCCAGGAACCTGCATTCACTATATCTGGTCTCCCCAGGAGCCTGCATTCACTATATCTGGTCTCCCCAGGAGCCTGCATTCACTATATCTGGTCTCCCCAGGAACCTGCATTCACTATATCTGGTCTCCCCAGGAGCCTGCATTCACTATATCTGGTCTCCCCAGGAGCCTGCATTCACTATATCTGGTCTCCCCAGGAGCCTGCACTCACTATATCTGGTCCCCCCAGGAGCCTGCACTCACTATATCTGGTCCCCCCAGGAACCTGCACTCACTATATCTGGTCTCCCCAGGAGCCTGCACTCACTATATCTGGTCTCCCCAGGAGCCTGCATTCACTATATCTGGTCTACCCAGGAACCTGCATTCACTATATCTGGTCCCCCCAGGAGCCTGCACTCACTATATCTGGTCTCCCAAGGAGCCTGCAGTCACTATATCTGGTCTCCCCAGGAGCCTGCATTCACTATATCTGGTCTCCCCAGGAGCCTGCAGTCACTATATCTGGTCTACCCAGGAACCCGCACTCACTATATCTGGTCTCCCCAGGAACCTGCACTCACTATATCTGGTCTACCCAGGAGCCTGCATTCACTATATCTGGTCTCCCCAGGAGCCTGCAGTCACTATATCTGGTCTCCCCAGGAGCCTGCAGTCACTATATCTGGTCTACCCAGGAGCCTGCATTCACTATATCTGGTCTACCCAGGAACCTGCATTCACTATATCTGGTCTCCCCAGGAACCTGCACTCACTATATCTGGTCTCCCCAGGAGCCTGCATTCACTATATCTGGTCTCCCCAGGAACCTGCATTCACTATATCTGGTCTCCCCAGGAACCTGCAGTCACTATATCTGGTCTACCCAGGAACCTGCACTCACTATATCTGGTCTCTCAAGGAGCCTGCATTCACTATATCTGGTCCCCCCAGGAGCCTGCATTCACTATATCTGGTCTCCCAAGGAGCTTGCATTCACTATATCTGGTCTCTCAAGGAACCTGCACTCACTATATCTGGTCCCCCCAGGAGCCTGCATTCACTATATCTGGTCTCCCCAGGAGCCTGCACTCACTATATCTGGTCTCCCCAGGAGCCTGCACTCACTATATCTGGTCTCCCCAGGAGCCTGCATTCACTATATCTGGTCTCCCCAGGAGCCTGCACTCACTATATCTGGTCTCCCCAGGAGCCTGCACTCACTATATCTGGTCCCCCCAGGAGCCTGCATTCATTATATCTGGTCTACCCACTATATCTGGTCTCCCCAGGAACCTGCAGTCACTATATCTGGTCTCCCCAGGAACCTGCACTCACTATATCTGGTCTCCCCAGGAACCTGCAGTCACTATATCTGGTCTACCCACTATATCTGGTCTCCCCAGGAGCCTGCATTCACTATATCTGGTCTCCCCAGGAACCTGCATTCACTATATCTGGTCTCCCCAGGAACCTGCATTCACTATATCTGGTCTCCCCAGGAGCCTGCATTCACTATATCTGGTCTCCCCAGGAACCTGCACTCACTATATCTGGTCTACCCAGGAACCTGCACTCACTATATCTGGTCTCCCCAGGAACCTGCAGTCACTATATCTGGTCTCCCCAGGAGCCTGCATTCACTATATCTGGTCTACCCAGGAACCTGCATTCACTATATCTGGTCTCCCCAGGAGCCTGCATTCACTATATCTGGTCTCCCCAGGATCCTGCATTCACTATATCTGGTCTCCCCAGGAACCTGCATTCACTATATCTGCTCTCCCCAGGAGCCTGCATTCACTATATCTGGTCTCCCCAGGAACCTGCATTCACTATATCTGGTCTCCCCAGGAACCTGCATTCACTATATCTGGTCTACCCAGGAGCCTGCACTCACTATATCTGGTCCCCCCAGGAGCCTGCATTCACTATATCTGGTCTCCCCAGGAACCTGCAGTCACTATATCTGGTCTCCCCAGGAACCTGCAGTCACTATATCTGGTCTACCCAGGAGCCTGCAGTCACTATATCTGGTCTCCCCAGGAGCCTGCATTCACTATATCTGGTCTCCCCAGGAGCCTGCATTCACTATATCTGGTCTCCCCAGGAACCTGCACTCACTATATCTGGTCTCCCCAGGAGCCTGCATTCACTATATCTGGTCTCCCCAGGAGCCTGCAGTCACTATATCTGGTCTCCCCAGGAACCTGCACTCACTATATCTGGTCTCCCCAGGAACCTGCAGTCACTATATCTGGTCTCCCCAGGAATCTGGTCTCCCCAGGAACCTGCATTCACTATATCTGGTCTCCCCAGGAGCCTGCAGTCACTATATCTGGTCTACCCAGGAACCTGCAGTCACTATATCTGGTCTACCCAGGAGCCTGCATTCACTATATCTGGTCTCCCCAGGAACCTGCATTCACTATATCTGGTCTACCCAGGAGCCTGCATTCACTATATCTGGTCTCCCCAGGAACCTGCATTCACTATATCTGGTCTCCCCAGGAGCCTGCATTCACTATATCTGGTCTACCCAGGAACCTGCATTCACTATATCTGGTCTCCCCAGGAGCCTGCATTCACTATATCTGGTCTCCCCAGGAGCCTGCAGTCACTATATCTGGTCTCCCCAGGAGCCTGCATTCACTATATCTGGTCTACCCAGGAACCTGCATTCACTATATCTGGTCTCCCCAGGAGCCTGCATTCACTATATCTGGTCTACCCAGGAACCTGCATTCACTATATCTGGTCCCCCCAGGAGCCTGCACTCACTATATCTGGTCTCCCCAGGAGCCTGCATTCACTATATCTGGTCTCCCCAGGAGCCTGCACTCACTATATCTGGTCCCCCCAGGAGCCTGCACTCACTATATCTGGTCCCCCCAGGAGCCTGCATTCACTATATCTGGTCTCCCCAGGAGCCTGCATTCACTATATCTGGTCTCCCCAGGAGCCTGCAGTCACTATATCTGGTCTACCCAGGAACCCGCACTCACTATATCTGGTCTCCCCAGGAACCTGCATTCACTATATCTGGTCTCCCCAGGAACCTGCACTCACTATATCTGGTCTCCCCAGGAACCTGCAGTCACTATATCTGGTCTACCCACTATATCTGGTCTACCCAGGAACCTGCACTCACTATATCTGGTCTACCCAGGAACCTGCATTCACTATATCTGGTCTCCCCAGGAACCTGCAGTCACTATATCTGGTCTACCCACTATATCTGGTCTACCCAGGAACCTGCACTCACTATATCTGGTCTCCCCAGGAACCTGCATTCACTATATCTGGTCTCCCCAGGAACCTGCATTCACTATATCTGGTCTCCCCAGGAACCTGCATTCACTATATCTGGTCTCCCCAGGAACCTGCATTCACTATATCTGGTCTCCCCAGGAGCCTGCATTCACTATATCTGGTCTACCCAGGAGCCTGCATTCACTATATCTGGTCTCCCCAGGAACCTGCATTCACTATATCTGGTCTCCCCAGGAACCTGCATTCACTATATCTGGTCTCCCCAGGAACCTGCAGTCACTATATCTGGTCTCCCCAGGAGCCTGCATTCACTATATCTGGTCTACCCAGGAGCCTGCATTCACTATATCTGGTCTACCCACTATATCTGGTCTCCCCAGGAACCTGCATTCACTATATCTGGTCTCCCCAGGAGCCTGCAGTCACTATATCTGGTCTCCCCAGGAACCTGCAGTCACTATATCTGGTCTACCCAGGAACCTGCACTCACTATATCTGGTCTACCCAGGAACCTGCACTCACTATATCTGGTCTACCCAGGAACCTGCATTCACTATATCTGGTCTCCCCAGGAGCCTGCATTCACTATATCTGGTCTCCCCAGGAACCTGCAGTCACTATATCTGGTCTACCCACTATATCTGGTCTACCCAGGAACCTGCATTCACTATATCTGGTCTCCCCAGGAGCCTGCAGTCACTATATCTGGTCTCCCCAGGAACCTGCAGTCACTATATCTGGTCTACCCAGGAACCTGCACTCACTATATCTGGTCTACCCAGGAACCTGCACTCACTATATCTGGTCTACCCAGGAACCTGCACTCACTATATCTGGTCTCCCCAGGAACCTGCACTCACTATATCTGGTCTCCCCAGGAACCTGCACTCACTATATCTGGTCTCCCCAGGAACCTGCACTCACTATATCTGGTCTCCCCAGGAACCTGCACTCACTATATCTGGTCTACCCAGGAACCTGCATTCACTATATCTGGTCTCCCCAGGAACCTGCACTCACTATATCTGGTCTCCCCAGGAACCTGCACTCACTATATCTGGTCTCCCCAGGAGCCTGCATTCACTATATCTGGTCTCCCCAGGAGCCTGCATTCACTATATCTGGTCTCCCCAGGAGCCTGCATTCACTATATCTGGTCTCCCCAGGAGCCTGCACTCACTATATCTGATCTACCCAGGAACCTGCATTCACTATATCTGGTCTCTCCAGGAACCTGCACTCACTATATCTGTTCTCCCCAGGAACCTGCAGTCACTATATCTGGTCTCCCCAGGAATCTGGTCTCCCCAGGAACCTGCATTCACTATATCTGGTCTCCCCAGGAGCCTGCATTCACTATATCTGGTCTCCCCAGGAACCTGCACTCACTATATCTGGTCTCCCCAGGAACCTGCACTCACTATATCTGGTCTCCCCAGGAACCTGCATTCACTATATCTGGTCTCCCCAGGAGCCTGCATTCACTATATCTGGTCTCCCCAGGAGCCTGCATTCACTATATCTGGTCTACCCAGGAACCTGCACTCACTATATCTGGTCTCCCCAGGAGCCTGCATTCACTATATCTGGTCTCCCCAGGTGCCTGCAGTCACTATATCTGGTCTACCCAGGAACCTGCACTCACTATATCTGGTCCCCCCAGGAGCCTGCATTCACTATATCTGGTCTCCCCAGGAGCCTGCATTCACTATATCTGGTCTCCCCAGGATCCTGCATTCACTATATCTGGTCTCCCCAGAATCCTGCATTCACTATATCTGGTCTCCCCAGGATCCTGCATTCACTATATCTGGTCTCCCAAGGAGCCTGCATTCACTATATCTGGTCTCCCCAGGAGCCTGCATTCACTATATCTGGTCTCCCCAGGAGCCTGCATTCACTATATCTGGTCTCCCAAGGAGCCTGCATTCACTTTATCTGGTCCACCCAGGAACCTGCATTCACTTTATCTGGTCCACCCAGGAACCTGCATTCACTATATCTGGTCTCCCCAGGAGCCTGCATTCACTATATCTGGTCTCCCCAGGAGCCTGCATTCACTATATCTGGTCTCCCCAGGAACCTGCATTCACTATATCTGGTCTCCCCAGGAGCCTGCATTCACTATATCTGGTCTCCCCAGGAGCCTGCATTCACTATATCTGGTCTCCCCAGGAGCCTGCACTCACTATATCTGGTCCCCCCAGGAGCCTGCACTCACTATATCTGGTCCCCCCAGGAACCTGCACTCACTATATCTGGTCTCCCCAGGAGCCTGCACTCACTATATCTGGTCTCCCCAGGAGCCTGCATTCACTATATCTGGTCTACCCAGGAACCTGCATTCACTATATCTGGTCCCCCCAGGAGCCTGCACTCACTATATCTGGTCTCCCAAGGAGCCTGCAGTCACTATATCTGGTCTCCCCAGGAGCCTGCATTCACTATATCTGGTCTCCCCAGGAGCCTGCAGTCACTATATCTGGTCTACCCAGGAACCCGCACTCACTATATCTGGTCTCCCCAGGAACCTGCACTCACTATATCTGGTCTACCCAGGAGCCTGCATTCACTATATCTGGTCTCCCCAGGAGCCTGCAGTCACTATATCTGGTCTCCCCAGGAGCCTGCAGTCACTATATCTGGTCTCCCCAGGAGCCTGCATTCACTATATCTGGTCTACCCAGGAACCTGCATTCACTATATCTGGTCTCCCCAGGAACCTGCACTCACTATATCTGGTCTCCCCAGGAGCCTGCATTCACTATATCTGGTCTCCCCAGGAACCTGCATTCACTATATCTGGTCTCCCCAGGAACCTGCAGTCACTATATCTGGTCTCCCCAGGAACCTGCAGTCACTATATCTGGTCTACCCAGGAACCTGCACTCACTATATCTGGTCTCTCAAGGAGCCTGCATTCACTATATCTGGTCCCCCCAGGAGCCTGCATTCACTATATCTGGTCTCCCAAGGAGCTTGCATTCACTATATCTGGTCTCTCAAGGAACCTGCACTCACTATATCTGGTCCCCCCAGGAGCCTGCATTCACTATATCTGGTCTCCCCAGGAGCCTGCACTCACTATATCTGGTCTCCCCAGGAGCCTGCACTCACTATATCTGGTCTCCCCAGGAGCCTGCATTCACTATATCTGGTCTCCCCAGGAGCCTGCACTCACTATATCTGGTCCCCCCAGGAGCCTGCATTCATTATATCTGGTCTACCCACTATATCTGGTCTCCCCAGGAACCTGCAGTCACTATATCTGGTCTCCCCAGGAACCTGCACTCACTATATCTGGTCTCCCCAGGAACCTGCATTCACTATATCTGGTCTCCCCAGGAGCCTGCATTCACTATATCTGGTCTCCCCAGGAACCTGCACTCACTATATCTGGTCTACCCAGGAACCTGCACTCACTATATCTGGTCTCCCCAGGAACCTGCAGTCACTATATCTGGTCTCCCCAGGAGCCTGCATTCACTATATCTGGTCTACCCAGGAACCTGCATTCACTATATCTGGTCTCCCCAGGATCCTGCATTCACTATATCTGGTCTCCCCAGGAACCTGCATTCACTATATCTGCTCTCCCCAGGAGCCTGCATTCACTATATCTGGTCTCCCCAGGAACCTGCATTCACTATATCTGGTCTCCCCAGGAACCTGCATTCACTATATCTGGTCTACCCAGGAGCCTGCACTCACTATATCTGGTCCCCCCAGGAGCCTGCATTCACTATATCTGGTCTCCCCAGGAACCTGCAGTCACTATATCTGGTCTCCCCAGGAACCTGCAGTCACTATATCTGGTCTACCCAGGAGCCTGCAGTCACTATATCTGGTCTCCCCAGGAGCCTGCATTCACTATATCTGGTCTCCCCAGGAGCCTGCATTCACTATATCTGGTCTCCCCAGGAACCTGCACTCACTATATCTGGTCTCCCCAGGAGCCTGCATTCACTATATCTGGTCTCCCCAGGAGCCTGCAGTCACTATATCTGGTCTCCCCAGGAACCTGCACTCACTATATCTGGTCTCCCCAGGAACCTGCAGTCACTATATCTGGTCTCCCCAGGAATCTGGTCTCCCCAGGAACCTGCATTCACTATATCTGGTCTCCCCAGGAGCCTGCATTCACTATATCTGGTCTACCCAGGAACCTGCATTCACTATATCTGGTCTCCCCAGGAGCCTGCATTCACTATATCTGGTCTACCCAGGAACCTGCACTCACTATATCTGGTCTCCCCAGGAACCTGCACTCACTATATCTGGTCTCCCCAGGAACCTGCACTCACTATATCTGGTCTCCCCAGGAGCCTGCACTCACTATATCTGGTCTCCCCAGGAACCTGCACTCACTATATCTGGTCTCCCCAGGAACCTGCACTCACTATATCTGGTCTACCCAGGAACCTGCACTCACTATATCTGGTCTCCCCAGGAACCTGCACTCACTATATCTGGTCTCCCCAGGAACCTGCACTCACTATATCTGGTCTCCCCAGGAGCCTGCACTCACTATATCTGGTCTCCCCAGGAACCTGCATTCACTATATCTGGTCTCCCCAGGAGCCTGCATTCACTATATCTGGTCTCCCCAGGAACCTGCAGTCACTATATCTGGTCTCCCCAGGAACCTGCACTCACTATATCTGGTCTCCCCGGGAGCCTGCATTCACTATATCTTGTCTCCCCAGAAGCCTGCATTCACTATATCTGGTCTCCCCAGGAACCTGCACTCACTATATCTGGTCTACCCAGGAACCTGCATTCACTATATCTGGTCTCCCCAGGAACCTGCAGTCACTATATCTGGTCTCCCCAGGAGCCTGCAGTCACTATATCTGGTCTCCCCAGGAACCTGCACTCACTATATCTGGTCTCCCCAGGAACCTGCACTCACTATATCTGGTCTCCCCAGGAGCCTGCATTCACTATATCTGGTCTACCCAGGAACCTGCATTCACTATATCTGGTCTCCCCAGGAGCCTGCAGTCACTATATCTGGTCTCCCCAGGAACCTGCAGTCACTATATCTGGTCTCCCCAGAAGCCTGCATTCACTATATCTGGTCTCCCCAGAAGCCTGCATTCACTATATCTGGTCTCCCCAGGAACCTGCAGTCACTATATCTGGTCTACCCACTATATCTGATCTACCCAGGAACCTGCATTCACTATATCTGGTCTCCCCAGGAACCTGCATTCACTATATCTGGTCCACCCAGGAACCTGCATTCACTATATCTGGTCTCCCCAGGAACCTGCAGTCACTATATCTGGTCTCCCCAGGAATCTGGTCTCCCCAGGAACCTGCATTCACTATATCTGGTCTCCCCAGGAACCTGCATTCACTATATCTGGTCTCCCCAGGAACCTGCAGTCACTATATCTGGTCTCCCCAGGAGCCTGCATTCACTATATCTGGTCTCCCCAGGAGCCTGCATTCACTATATCTGGTCTCCCCAGGAGCCTGCATTCACTATATCTGGTCTCCCCAGGAGCCTGCATTCACTATATCTGGTCTCCCCAGGAGCCTGCATTCACTATATCTGGTCTCCCCAGAATCCTGCATTCACTATATCTGGTCTCCCCAGGATCCTGCATTCACTATATCTGGTCTCCCAAGGAGCCTGCATTCACTATATCTGGTCTCCCCAGGAGCCTGCATTCACTATATCTGGTCTCCCCAGGAGCCTGCACTCACTATATCTGGTCTCCCCAGGAGCCTGCATTCACTATATCTGGTCTCCCCAGGAGCCTGCATTCACTATATCTGGTCTCCCCAGGAGCCTGCATTCACTATATCTGGTCTCCCCAGGAGCCTGCATTCACTATATCTGGTCTCCCCAGAATCCTGCATTCACTATATCTGGTCTCCCCAGGAGCCTGCATTCACTATATCTGGTCTCCCCAGGAACCTGCATTCACTATATCTGGTCTCCCCAGGAGCCTGCACTCACTATATCTGGTCTCCCAAGGAGCCTGCACTCACTATATCTGGTCTACCCAGGAACCTGCACTCACTATATCTGGTCCCCCCAGGAACCTGCACTCACTATATCTGGTCTACCCAGGAACCTGCATTCACTATATCTGGTCTACCCAGGAGCCTGCATTCACTATATCTGGTCTCCCCAGGAACCTGCACTCACTATATCTGGTCCCCCCAGGAACCTGCACTCACTATATCTGGTCTACCCAGGAACCTGCATTCACTATATCTGGTCTACCCAGGAACCTGCATTCACTATATCTGGTCTACCCAGGAACCTGCATTCACTATATCTGGTCTCCCCAGGAACCTGCAGTCACTATATCTGGTCTACCCAGGAGCCTGCATTCACTATATCTGGTCTCCCCAGGAACCTGCAGTCACTATATCTGGTCTCCCCAGAAGCCTGCATTCACTATATCTGGTCTCCCCAGGAACCTGCACTCACTATATCTGGTCTACCCAGGAGCCTGCATTCACTATATCTGGTCTCCCCAGGAACCTGCACTCACTATATCTGGTCTCCCCAGGAGCCTGCAGTCACTATATCTGGTCTACCCAGGAGCCTGCACTCACTATATCTGGTCTCCCCAGGAGCCTGCAGTCACTATATCTGGTCTCCCCAGGAGCCTGCATTCACTATATCTGGTCTACCCAGGAACCTGCATTCACTATATCTGGTCTCCCCGGGAGCCTGCATTCACTATATCTGGTCTACCCAGGAACCTGCATTCACTATATCTGGTCTCCCCAGGAGCCTGCATTCACTATATCTGGTCTCCCCGGGAGCCTGCATTCACTATATCTGGTCTCCCCAGGAACCTGCATTCACTATATCTGGTCTCCCCAGGAACCTGCACTCACTATATCTGGTCTCCCCAGGATCCTGCATTCACTATATCTGGTCTCCCCAGGAGCCTGCATTCACTATATCTGGTCTCCCCAGGAGCCTGCATTCACTATATCTGGTCTCCCCAGGAACCTGCACTCACTATATCTGGTCTACCCAGGAACCTGCACTCACTATATCTGGTCTCCCCAGGAGCCTGCATTCACTATATCTGGTCTCCCCAGGAGCCTGCATTCACTATATCTGGTCTCCCTGGGAGCCTGCAGTCACTATATCTGGTCTCCCCAGGAGCCTGCATTCACTATATCTGGTCTCCCCAGGAACCTGCAGTCACTATATCTGCTCTCCCCAGGAGCCTGCATTCACTATATCTGCTCTCCCCAGGAGCCTGCATTCACTATATCTGGTCTACCCAGGAACCTGCACTCACTATATCTGGTCTCCCCAGGAACCTGCATTCACTATATCTTGTCTCCCCAGAAGCCTGCATTCACTATATCTGGTCTCCCCAGGAACCTGCAGTCACTATATCTGGTCTCCCCAGGAACCTGCAGTCACTATATCTGGTCTCGCCGGGAGCCTGCAGTCACTATATCTGGTCTCCCCAGGAGCCTGCATTCACTATATCTGGTCTACCCAGGAACCTGCACTCACTATATCTGGTCTACCCAGGAACCTGCACTCACTATATCTGGTCTCCCCAGGAACCTGCATTCACTATATCTGGTCTCCCCAGGAGCCTGCAGTCACTATATCTGGTCTACCCAGGAACCTGCAGTCACTATATCTGGTCTACCCAGGAGCCTGCATTCACTATATCTGGTCTACCCAGGAACCTGCATTCACTATATCTGGTCTCCCCAGGAACCTGCATTCACTATATCTGGTCTCCCCAGGAACCTGCATTCACTATATCTGGTCTCCCCAGGAGCCTGCACTCACTATATCTGGTCTACCCAGGAACCTGCACTCACTATATCTGGTCTACCCAGGAACCTGCATTCACTATATCTGGTCTCCCCAGGAGCCTGCAGTCACTATATCTGGTCTCCCCGGGAGCCTGCATTCACTATATCTGGTCTCCCCAGGAACCTGCATTCACTATATCTGGTCTCCCCAGGAACCTGCACTCACTATATCTGGTCTACCCAGGAACCTGCACTCACTATATCTGGTCTACCCAGGAGCCTGCATTCACTATATCTGGTCTCCCCAGGAGCCTGCAGTCACTATATCTGCTCTCCCCAGGAGCCTGCATTCACTATATCTGGTCTCCCCAGGAATCTGGTCTCCCCAGGAACCTGCACTCACTATATCTGGTCCCCCCAGGAGCCTGCATTCACTATATCTGGTCTCCCCAGGAGCCTGCATTCACTTTATCTGGTCCACCCAGGAACCTGCATTCACTTTATCTGGTCCACCCAGGAACCTGCATTCACTATATCTGGTCTCCCCAGGAGCCTGCATTCACTATATCTGGTCTCCACAGGAGCCTGCATTCACTATATCTGGTCTCCCCAGGAGCCTGCATTCACTATATCTGGTCTCCCCAGGAGCCTGCATTCACTATATCTGGTCTCCCCAGGAGCCTGCATTCACTATATCTGGTCTCCCCAGGAGCCTGCACTCACTATATCTGGTCCCCCCAGGAGCCTGCACTCACTATATCTGGTCCCCCCAGGAGCCTGCAGTCACTATATCTGGTCCCCCCAGGAGCCTGCAGTCACTATATCTGGTCTACCCAGGAACCCGCACTCACTATATCTGGTCTCCCCAGGAGCCTGCATTCACTATATCTGGTCTCCCCAGGAGCCTGCAGTCACTATATCTGGTCTACCCAGGAACCTGCAGTCACTATATCTGGTCTACCCAGGAGCCTGCATTCACTATATCTGGTCTCCCCAGGAACCTGCACTCACTATATCTGGTCCCCCCAGGAGCCTGCATTCACTATATCTGGTCTCCCAAGGAGCTTGCATTCACTATATCTGGTCTCTCAAGGAGCCTGCATTCACTATATCTGGTCCCCCCAGGAGCCTGCATTCACTATATCTGGTCTACCCAGGAACCTGCACTCACTATATCTGGTCCCCCCAGGAGCCTGCATTCACTATATCTGGTCTACCCAGGAACCTGCATTCACTATATCTGGTCTCCCCAGGAGCCTGCATTCACTATATCTGGTCTCCCCAGGAGCCTGCATTCACTATATCTGGTCTCCCCAGGAGCCTGCATTCACTATATCTGGTCCCCCCAGGAGCCTGCATTCACTATATCTGGTCTCCCAAGGATCCTGCATTCACTATATCTGGTCACCCCAGGAGCCTGCACTCACTATATCTGGTCTCCCCAGGAACCTGCACTCACTATATCTGGTCTCCCCAGGAGCCTGCATTCACTATATCTGGTCTCCCCAGGAACCTGCATTCACTATATCTGGTCTCCCCAGGAGCCTGCACTCACTATATCTGGTCTCCCCAGGAGCCTGCACTCACTATATCTGGTCCCCCCAGGAGCCTGCATTCACTATATCTGGTCCCCCCAGGAGCCTGCATTCACTATATCTGGTCTCCCCAGGAGCCTGCATTCACTATATCTGGTCCCACCAGGAACATGCATTCACTATATCTGGTCTCCCCAGGAGCCTGCACTCACTATATCTGGTCCCCCCAGGAGCCTGCATTCACTATATCTGGTCCCCCCAGGAGCCTGCATTCACTATATCTGGTCTCCCCAGGAGCCTGCATTCACTATATCTGGTCTCCCCAGGAACCTGCAGTCACTATATCTGGTCTACCCACTATATCTGATCTACCCAGGAACCTGCATTCACTATATCTGGTCTACCCAGGAACCTGCACTCACTATATCTGGTCTCCCCAGGAGCCTGCATTCACTATATCTGGTCTCCCCAGGAACCTGCAGTCACTATATCTGGTCTACCCACTATATCTGATCTACCCAGGAACCTGCATTCACTATATCTGGTCTCCCCAGGAGCCTGCATTCACTATATCTGGTCTACCCAGGAGCCTGCATTCACTATATCTGGTCTCCCCAGGAACCTGCATTCACTATATCTGGTCTCCCCAGGAACCTGCAGTCACTATATCTGGTCTCCCCAGGAACCTGCAGTCACTATATCTGGTCACCCCAGGAGCCTGCACTCACTATATCTGGTCTCCCAAGGAGCTTGCATTCACTATATCTGGTCTCTCAAGGAGCCTGCATTCACTATATCTGGTCCCCCCAGGAGCCTGCATTCACTATATCTGGTCTACCCAGGAACCTGCACTCACTATATCTGGTCCCCCCAGGAGCCTGCATTCACTATATCTGGTCTCCCCAGGAGCCTGCATTCACTATATCTGGTCTCCCCAGGAACCTGCATTCACTATATCTGGTCTACCCAGGAACCTGCATTCACTATATCTGGTCTCCCCAGGAACCTGCATTCACTATATCTGGTCTCCCCAGGAACCTGCACTCACTATATCTGGTCTACCCAGGAACCTGCATTCACTATATCTGTTCTCCCCAGAAACCTGCATTCACTATATCTGGTCTACCCAGGAACCTGCATTCACTATATCTGGTCTCCCCAGGAACCTGCATTCACTATATCTGGTCTCCCCAGGAGCCTGCATTCACTATATCTGGTCTCCCAAGGAGCTTGCATTCACTATATCTGGTCTCCCAAGGAGCTTGCATTCACTATATCTGGTCCCCCCAGGAGCCTGCATTCACTATATCTGGTCTACCCAGGAACCTGCACTCACTATATCTGGTCCCCCCAGGAGCCTGCATTCACTATATCTGGTCTCCCCAGGAGCCTGCATTCACTATATCTGGTCTCCCCAGGAGCCTGCAGTCACTATATCTGGTCTACCCACTATATCTGGTCTCCCCAGGAACCTGCAGTCACTATATCTGGTCTACCCAGGAACCCGCACTCACTATATCTGGTCTCCCCAGGAGCCTGCATTCACTATATCTGGTCTCCCCAGGAACCTGCACTCACTATATCTGGTCTCCCCAGGAACCTGCAGTCACTATATCTGGTCTCCCCAGGAACCTGCATTCACTATATCTGGTCTACCCAGGAGCCTGCATTCACTATATCTGGTCTCCCCAGGAACCTGCAGTCACTATATCTGGTCTCCCCAGGAACCTGCACTCACTATATCTGGTCTCCCCAGGAACCTGCATTCACTATATCTGGTCTCCCCAGGAGCCTGCATTCACTATATCTGGTCTCCCCAGGAGCCTGCATTCACTATATCTGGTCTCCCCAGGAGCCTGCATTCACTATATCTGGTCTCCCCAGGAGCCTGCACTCACTATATCTGGTCCCCCCAGGAGCCTGCACTCACTATATCTGGTCCCCCCAGGAGCCTGCATTCACTATATCTGGTCTACCCAGGAACCTGCACTCACTATATCTGGTCTCCCCAGGAGCCTGCATTCACTATATCTGGTCTCCCCAGGAGCCTGCAGTCACTATATCTGGTCTACCCAGGAACCTGCACTCACTATATCTGGTCTACCCAGGAGCCTGCATTCACTATATCTGGTCTCCCCAGGAGCCTGCAGTCACTATATCTGGTCTCCCCAGGAGCCTGCAGTCACTATATCTGGTCTCCCCAGGAGCCTGCAGTCACTATATCTGGTCTCCCCAGGAACCTGCACTCACTATATCTGGTCTACCCAGGAACCTGCACTCACTATATCTGGTCTACCCAGGAGCCTGCATTCACTATATCTGGTCTCCCAAGGAGCCTGCAGTCACTATATCTGGTCTCCCCAGGAGCCTGCATTCACTATATCTGGTCTCCCCAGGAGCCTGCAGTCACTATATCTGGTCTCCCCAGGAGCCTGCAGTCACTATATCTGGTCTCCCCAGGAGCCTGCAGTCACTATATCTGGTCTCCCCAGGAACCTGCATTCACTATATCTGGTCTACCCAGGAACCTGCACTCACTATATCTGGTCCCCCCAGGAGCCTGCATTCACTATATCTGGTCTCCCAAGGAGCCTGCAGTCACTATATCTGGTCTCCCCAGGAGCCTGCATTCACTATATCTGGTCTCCCCAGGAGCCTGCAGTCACTATATCTGGTCTCCCCAGGAACCTGCACTCACTATATCTGGTCTACCCAGGAGCCTGCATTCACTATATCTGGTCTCCCCAGGAGCCTGCAGTCACTATATCTGGTCTCCCCAGGAGCCTGCAGTCACTATATCTGGTCTACCCAGGAGCCTGCATTCACTATATCTGGTCTACCCAGGAACCTGCATTCACTATATCTGGTCTCCCCAGGAACCTGCACTCACTATATCTGGTCTCCCCAGGAGCCTGCATTCACTATATCTGGTCTCCCCAGGAACCTGCATTCACTATATCTGGTCTCCCCAGGAACCTGCAGTCACTATATCTGGTCTCCCCAGGAACCTGCAGTCACTATATCTGGTCTACCCAGGAACCTGCACTCACTATATCTGGTCTCCCCAGGAGCCTGCACTCACTATATCTGGTCCCCCCAGGAGCCTGCATTCACTATATCTGGTCTCCCAAGGAGCTTGCATTCACTATATCTGGTCTCTCAAGGAGCCTGCATTCACTATATCTGGTCCCCCCAGGAGCCTGCATTCACTATATCTGGTCTCCCAAGGAGCTTGCATTCACTATATCTGGTCTCTCAAGGAACCTGCACTCACTATATCTGGTCTCCCCAGGAGCCTGCACTCACTATATCTGGTCTCCCCAGGAGCCTGCACTCACTATATCTGGTCTCCCCAGGAGCCTGCATTCACTATATCTGGTCTCCCCAGGAGCCTGCACTCACTATATCTGGTCCCCCCAGGAGCCTGCATTCATTATATCTGGTCTACCCACTATATCTGGTCTACCCAGGAACCTGCAGTCACTATATCTGGTCTCCCCAGGAGCCTGCATTCACTATATCTGGTCTCCCCAGGAGCCTGCATTCACTATATCTGGTCTCCCCAGGAACCTGCAGTCACTATATCTGGTCTACCCACTATATCTGGTCTCCCCAGGAGCCTGCATTCACTATATCTGGTCTCCCCAGGAACCTGCATTCACTATATCTGGTCTCCCCAGGAACCTGCATTCACTATATCTGGTCTCCCCAGGATCCTGCATTCACTATATCTGGTCTCCCCAGGAACCTGCAGTCACTATATCTGGTCTCCCCAGAAGCCTGCACTCACTATATCTGGTCTACCCAGGAGCCTGCAGTCACTATATCTGGTCTCCCCAGGAGCCTGCATTCACTATATCTGGTCTCCCCAGGAGCCTGCATTCACTATATCTGGTCTCCCCAGGAACCTGCACTCACTATATCTGGTCTACCCAGGAGCCTGCATTCACTATATCTGGTCTCCCCAGGAACCTGCAGTCACTATATCTGGTCTACCCAGGAACCTGCACGCACTATATCTGGTCTCCCCAGGAGCCTGCAGTCACTATATCTGGTCTACCCAGGAGCCTGCACTCACTATATCTGGTCTCCCCAGGAGCCTGCACTCACTATATCTGGTCTCCCCAGGAGCCTGCACTCACTATATCTGGTCTCCCCAGGAGCCTGCATTCACTATATCTGGTCTCCCCGGGAGCCTGCATTCACTATATCTGGTCTCCCCAGGAACCTGCACTCACTATATCTGGTCTCCCCAGGATCCTGCATTCACTATATCTGGTCTCCCCAGGAACCTGCACTCACTATATCTGGTCTCCCCAGGAATCTGGTCCCCCCAGGAGCCTGCATTCACTATATCTGGTCTCCCAAGGAGCCTGCATTCACTATATCTGGTCTACCCAGGAACCTGCACTCACTATATCTGGTCTCCCCAGGAACCTGCACTCACTATATCTGGTCTCCCCAGGAGCCTGCATTCACTATATCTGGTCTCCCCAGGAGCCTGCAGTCACTATATCTGGTCTACCCAGGAACCTGCAGTCACTATATCTGGTCTACCCAGGAGCCTGCATTCACTATATCTGGTCTA
Organism: Rana muscosa; assembly: GCA_029206835.1. Lineage (NCBI taxonomy): Eukaryota > Metazoa > Chordata > Amphibia > Anura > Ranidae > Rana > Rana muscosa. The sequence goes on along the minus strand of CM055125.1, from coordinate 317,908,988 downwards.
CCCAGGAACCTGCATTCACTATATCTGGTCTCCCCAGGAACCTGCACTCACTATATCTGGTCTCCCCAGGAACCTGCACTCACTATATCTGGTCTCCCCAGGAATCTGGTCTCCCCAGGAACCTGCATTCACTATATCTGGTCTCCCCAGAAGCCTGCATTCACTATATCTGGTCTCCCCAGGAGCCTGCATTCACTATATCTTGTCTCCCCAGGAGCCTGCATTCACTATATCTGGTCTACCCAGGAGCCTGCATTCACTATATCTGGTCTCCCCAGGAACCTGCACTCACTATATCTGGTCTCCCCAGGAACCTGCATTCACTATATCTGGTCTCCCCAGGAGCCTGCATTCACTATATCTGGTCTCCCCAGGAACCTGCATTCACTATATCTGGTCTCCCCAGGAACCTGCAGTCACTATATCTGGTCTCCCCAGGAACCTGCAGTCACTATATCTGGTCTCCCCAGGAATCTGGTATCCCCAGGAACCTGCATTCACTATATCTGGTCTCCCCAGGAACCTGCATTCACTATATCTGGTCTCCCCAGGAGCCTGCATTCACTATATCTGGTCTCCCCAGGAACCTGCAGTCACTATATCTGGTCTCCCCAGGAGCCTGCATTCACTATATCTGGTCTCCCCAGGAGCCTGCATTCACTATATCTGGTCTACCCAGGAACCCGCACTCACTATATCTGGTCTCCCCAGGAACCTGCATTCACTATATCTGGTCTACCCAGGAACCTGCACTCACTATATCTGGTCTCCCCAGGAACCTGCATTCACTATATCTGGTCTCCCCAGGAGCCTGCCCTCACTATATCTGGTCTCCCAAGGAGCCTGCACTCACTATATCTGGTCCCCCCAGGAACCTGCACTCACTATATCTGGTCTACCCAGGAACCTGCATTCACTATATCTGGTCTACCCAGGAGCCTGCATTCACTATATCTGGTCTCCCCAGGAACCTGCACTCACTATATCTGGTCCCCCCAGGAACCTGCACTCACTATATCTGGTCTACCCAGGAACCTGCATTCACTATATCTGGTCTACCCAGGAGCCTGCATTCACTATATCTGGTCTCCCCAGGAACCTGCATTCACTATATCTGGTCTCCCCAGGAACCTGCATTCACTATATCTGGTCTACCCAGGAACCTGCATTCACTATATCTGGTCTCCCCAGGAGCCTGCATTCACTATATCTGGTCTCCCCAGGAGCCTGCATTCACTATATCTGGTCTCCCCAGGAACCTGCATTCACTATATCTGGTCTCCCCAGGAACCTGCATTCACTATATCTGGTCTCCCCAGGAACCTGCATTCACTATATCTGGTCTCCCCAGGAACCTGCATTCACTATATCTGGTCTCCCCAGGAACCTGCACTCACTATATCTGGTCTCCCCAGGAACCTGCAGTCACTATATCTGGTCTCCCCAGGAGCCTGCATTCACTATATCTGGTCTACCCAGGAACCTGCATTCACTATATCTGGTCTCCCCAGGATCCTGCATTCACTATATCTGGTCTCCCCAGGAACCTGCATTCACTATATCTGCTCTCCCCAGGAGCCTGCATTCACTATATCTGGTCTCCCCAGGAGCCTGCATTCACTATATCTGGTCTCCCCAGGAACCTGCACTCACTATATCTGGTCTACCCAGGAACCTGCACTCACTATATCTGGTCTCCCCAGGAACCTGCAGTCACTATATCTGGTCTCCCCAGGAGCCTGCATTCACTATATCTGGTCTACCCAGGAACCTGCATTCACTATATCTGGTCTCCCCAGGATCCTGCATTCACTATATCTGGTCTCCCCAGGAACCTGCATTCACTATATCTGCTCTCCCCAGGAACCTGCATTCACTATATCTGGTCTCCCCAGGAGCCTGCAGTCACTATATCTGGTCTACCCAGGAGCCTGCACTCACTATATCTGGTCTCCCCAGGAGCCTGCACTCACTATATCTGGTCTCCCCGGGAGCCTGCATTCACTATATCTGGTCTCCCCGGGAGCCTGCATTCACTATATCTGGTCTCCCCAGGAACCTGCATTCACTATATCTGGTCTCCCCAGGAACCTGCACTCACTATATCTGGTCTCCCCAGGATCCTGCATTCACTATATCTGGTCTCCCCAGGAACCTGCACTCACTATATCTGGTCTCCCCAGGATCCTGCATTCACTATATCTGGTCTCCCCAGGAACCTGCACTCACTATATCTGGTCTCCCCAGGAACCTGCAGTCACTATATCTGGTCTCCCCAGGAATCTGGTCCCCCCAGGAGCCTGCATTCACTATATCTGGTCTACCCAGGAACCTGCACTCACTATATCTGGTCTCCCCAGGAGCCTGCAGTCACTATATCTGGTCTACCCAGGAACCCGCACTCACTATATCTGGTCTCCCCAGGAACCTGCACTCACTATATCTGGTCTCCCCAGGAACCTGCACTCACTATATCTGGTCTACCCAGGAACCTGCAGTCACTATATCTGGTCTACCCAGGAGCCTGCATTCACTATATCTGGTCTACCCAGGAACCTGCAGTCACTATATCTGGTCTACCCAGGAGCCTGCATTCACTATATCTGGTCTACCCAGGAACCTGCACTCACTATATCTGGTCTACCCAGGAACCTGCAGTCACTATATCTGGTCTCCCCAGGAATCTGGTCTCCCCAGGAACCTGCACTCACTATATCTGGTCTCCCCAGGAACCTGCAGTCACTATATCTGGTCTCCCCAGGATCCTGCACTCACTATATCTGGTCTCCCCAGGAGCCTGCACTCACTATATCTGGTCTCCCCAGGAACCTGCACTCACTATATCTGGTCTCCCCAGGAGCCTGCACTCACTATATCTGGTCTCCCCAGGAACCTGCATTCACTATATCTGGTCTCCCCAGGAGCCTGCATTCACTATATCTGGTCTCCCCAGGAACCTGCATTCACTATATCTGGTCTCCCCAGGAACCTGCAGTCACTATATCTGGTCTCCCCAGGAACCTGCACTCACTATATCTGGTCTCCCCAGGAACCTGCACTCACTATATCTGGTCTCCCCGGGAGCCTGCAGTCACTATATCTGGTCTCCCCAGGAGCCTGCATTCACTATATCTGGTCTCCCCAGGAACCTGCAGTCACTATATCTGGTCTCCCCAGGAACCTGCATTCACTATATCTGGTCTCCCCGGGAGCCTGCATTCACTATATCTTGTCTCCCCAGAAGCCTGCATTCACTATATCTGGTCTCCCCAGGAACCTGCACTCACTATATCTGGTCTACCCAGGAACCTGCATTCACTATATCTGGTCTCCCCAGGAACCTGCATTCACTATATCTGGTCTCCCCAGGAACCTGCAGTCACTATATCTGGTCTCCCCAGAAGCCTGCATTCACTATATCTGGTCTACCCAGGAGCCTGCATTCACTATATCTGGTCTCCCCAGGAACCTGCAGTCACTATATCTGGTCTCCCCAGGAATCTGGTCTCCCCAGGAACCTGCAGTCACTATATCTGGTCTCCCCAGGAGCCTGCATTCACTATATCTGGTCTCCCCAGGAGCCTGCATTCACTATATCTGGTCTCCCCAGGAACCTGCACTCACTATATCTGGTCTCCCCAGGATCCTGCATTCACTATATCTGGTCTACCCAGGAGCCTGCATTCACTATATCTGGTCCCCCCAGGAACCTGCATTCACTATATCTGGTCTACCCAGGAGCCTGCATTCACTATATCTGGTCTACCCAGGAGCCTGCATTCACTATATCTGGTCTCCCCAGGAACCTGCATTCACTATATCTGGTCTCCCCAGGAACCTGCATTCACTATATCTGGTCTCCCCAGGAACCTGCATTCACTATATCTGGTCTCCCCAGGAACCTGCATTCACTATATCTGGTCTCCCCAGGAGCCTGCATTCACTATATCTGGTCTCCCCGGGAGCCTGCATTCACTATATCTGGTCTCCCCAGGAACCTGCATTCACTATATCTGGTCTCCCCAGGAACCTGCACTCACTATATCTGGTCTCCCCAGGATCCTGCATTCACTATATCTGGTCTCCCCAGGAGCCTGCATTCACTATATCTGGTCTCCCCAGGAACCTGCAGTCACTATATCTGGTCTCCCCGGGAGCCTGCATTCACTATATCTGGTCTCCCCAGGAACCTGCACTCACTATATCTGGTCTCCCCAGGATCCTGCATTCACTATATCTGGTCTCCCCAGGAGCCTGCATTCACTATATCTGGTCTCCCCAGGAACCTGCACTCACTATATCTGGTCTACCCAGGAACCTGCACTCACTATATCTGGTCTCCCCAGGAGCCTGCATTCACTATATCTGGTCTCCCTGGGAGCCTGCAGTCACTATATCTGGTCTCCCCAGGAGCCTGCATTCACTATATCTGGTCTCCCCAGGAACCTGCAGTCACTATATCTGGTCTCCCCAGGAGCCTGCATTCACTATATCTGGTCTCCCCAGGAGCCTGCACTCACTATATCTGGTCTACCCAGGAACCTGCACTCACTATATCTGGTCTACCCAGGAGCCTGCAGTCACTATATCTGGTCTCCCCAGGAGCCTGCATTCACTATATCTGGTCTCCCCAGGATCCTGCATTCACTATATCTGGTCTCCCCAGGAACCTGCATTCACTATATCTGGTCTCCCCAGGAATCTGGTCTCCCCAGGAACCTGCATTCACTATATCTGGTCTCCCCAGGAGCCTGCATTCACTATATCTGGTCTCCCCAGAATCCTGCATTCACTATATCTGGTCTCCCCAGGAGCCTGCACTCACTATATCTGGTCTCCCCAGGAGCCTGCATTCACTATATCTGGTCTCCCCAGGAGCCTGCACTCACTATATCTGGTCTACCCAGGAACCTGCACTCACTATATCTGGTCCCCCCAGGAACCTGCACTCACTATATCTTGTCTCCCCAGAAGCCTGCATTCACTATATCTGGTCTCCCCAGGAACCTGCAGTCACTATATCTGGTCTCCCCAGAAGCCTGCATTCACTATATCTGGTCTCCCCAGGAACCTGCACTCACTATATCTGGTCTACCCAGGAGCCTGCAGTCACTATATCTGGTCTCCCCAGGAGCCTGCATTCACTATATCTGGTCTCCCCAGGATCCTGCATTCACTATATCTGGTCTCCCCAGGAACCTGCATTCACTATATCTGGTCTCCCCAGGAATCTGGTCTACCCAGGAACCTGCACTCACTATATCTGGTCTACCCAGGAACCTGCATTCACTATATCTGGTCTCCCCAGGAGCCTGCAGTCACTATATCTGGTCTCCCCAGGATCCTGCATTCACTATATCTGGTCTCCCCAGGAACCTGCAGTCACTATATCTGGTCTCCCCAGGAACCTGCAGTCACTATATCTGGTCTCCCCAGGAACCTGCAGTCACTATATCTGGTCTCCCCAGGAATCTGGTCCCCCCAGGAGCCTGCATTCACTATATCTGGTCACCCCAGGAGCCTGCACTCACTATATCTGGTCTCCCCAGGAACCTGCACTCACTATATCTGGTCTCCCCAGGAACCTGCATTCACTATATCTGGTCTCCCCAGGAGCCTGCACTCACTATATCTGGTCTCCCAAGGAGCCTGCACTCACTATATCTGGTCTCCCCAGGAACCTGCATTCATTATATCTGGTCTACCCACTATATCTGGTCTCCCCAGGAACCTGCAGTCACTATATCTGGTCTACCCACTATATCTGATCTACCCAGGAACCTGCATTCACTATATCTGGTCTCCCCAGGAACCTGCATTCACTATATCTGGTCTCCCCAGGAACCTGCATTCACTATATCTGGTCTCCCCAGGAACCTGCATTCACTATATCTGGTCTCCCCAGGAACCTGCACTCACTATATCTGGTCTCCCCAGAAACCTGCAGTCACTATATCTGGTCTACCCAGGAACCTGCATTCACTATATCTGGTCTACCCACTATATCTGGTCTACCCAGGAACCTGCACTCACTATATCTGGTCTACCCACTATATCTGGTCTCCCCAGGAACCTGCACTCACTATATCTGGTCTCCCCAGGAACCTGCACTCACTATATCTGGTCTCCCCAGGAACCTGCATTCACTATATCTGGTCTCCCCAGGAGCCTGCACTCACTATATCTGGTCTCCCAAGGAGCCTGCACTCACTATATCTGGTCTACCCAGGAACCTGCACTCACTATATCTGGTCCCCCCAGGAACCTGCACTCACTATATCTGGTCTACCCAGGAACCTGCATTCACTATATCTGGTCTACCCAGGAACCTGCATTCACTATATCTGGTCCCCCCAGGAACCTGCATTCACTATATCTGGTCTCCCCGGGAGCCTGCATTCACTATATCTGGTCTCCCCAGGAACCTGCATTCACTATATCTGGTCTCCCCAGGATCCTGCATTCACTATATCTGGTCTCCCCAGGAGCCTGCATTCACTATATCTGGTCTCCCCAGGAGCCTGCATTCACTATATCTGGTCTCCCCAGGAACCTGCATTCACTATATCTGGTCTCCCCAGGATCCTGCATTCACTATATCTGGTCTCCCCAGGAGCCTGCATTCACTATATCTGGTCTCCCCAGGAACCTGCACTCACTATATCTGGTCTACCCAGGAACCTGCACTCACTATATCTTGTCTCCCCAGGAACCTGCATTCACTATATCTGGTCTCCCCAGGAGCCTGCATTCACTATATCTGGTCTCCCCAGGAACCTGCAGTCACTATATCTGGTCTCCCCAGGAGCCTGCATTCACTATATCTGGTCTCCCCAGGAACCTGCAGTCACTATATCTGGTCTCGCCGGGAGCCTGCAGTCACTATATCTGGTCTCCCCAGGAGCCTGCACTCACTATATCTGGTCTACCCAGGAACCTGCACTCACTATATCTGGTCTCCCCAGGAGCCTGCATTCACTATATCTGGTCTCCCCAGGATCCTGCATTCACTATATCTGGTCTCCCCAGGAATCTGGTCTCCCCAGGAACCTGCATTCACTATATCTGGTCTCCCCAGGAACCTGCATTCACTATATCTGGTCTCCCCAGGAGCCTGCAGTCACTATATCTGGTCTCCCCAGGAGCCTGCAGTCACTATATCTGGTCTCCCCAGGAACCTGCACTCACTATATCTGGTCTCCCCAGGAACCTGCATTCACTATATCTGGTCTCCCCAGGAGCCTGCATTCACTATATCTGGTCTCCCCAGGAGCCTGCATTCACTATATCTGGTCTCCCCAGAATCCTGCATTCACTATATCTGGTCTCCCCAGGATCCTGCACTCACTATATCTGGTCTCCCCAGGAGCCTGCATTCACTATATCTGGTCTCCCCAGGAGCCTGCATTCACTATATCTGGTCTCCCCAGAATCCTGCATTCACTATATCTGGTCTCCCCAGGAGCCTGCATTCACTATATCTGGTCTCCCCAGGAGCCTGCACTCACTATATCTGGTCTACCCAGGAACCTGCATTCACTATATCTGGTCTCCCCAGGAACCTGCACTCACTATATCTGGTCCCCCCAGGAACCTGCACTCACTATATCTGGTCTACCCAGGAACCTGCATTCACTATATCTGGTCTACCCAGGAACCTGCACTCACTATATCTTGTCTCCCCAGAAGCCTGCATTCACTATATCTGGTCTCCCCAGGAACCTGCAGTCACTATATCTGGTCTCCCCAGAAGCCTGCATTCACTATATCTGGTCTCCCCAGGAACCTGCACTCACTATATCTGGTCTACCCAGGAACCTGCATTCACTATATCTGGTCTATCCAGGAACCTGCAGTCACTATATCTGGTCTCCCCAGGAACCTGCACGCACTATATCTGGTCTCCCCAGGAGCCTGCAGTCACTATATCTGGTCTCCCCAGGAGCCTGCAGTCACTATATCTGGTCTCCCCAGGAGCCTGCATTCACTATATCTGGTCTCCCCAGGAGCCTGCATTCACTATATCTGGTCTCCCCAGGAGCCTGCATTCACTATATCTGGTCTCCCCAGGAGCCTGCATTCACTATATCTGGTCTCCCCAGGAGCCTGCATTCACTATATCTGGTCTCCCCGGGAGCCTGCATTCACTATATCTGGTCTACCCAGGAACCTGCACTCACTATATCTGGTCTACCCAGGAACCTGCATTCACTATATCTGGTCTCCCCAGGAGCCTGCAGTCACTATATCTGGTCTCCCCAGGATCCTGCATTCACTATATCTGGTCTCCCCAGGAACCTGCATTCACTATATCTGGTCTACCCAGGAACCTGCAGTCACTATATCTGGTCTCCCCAGGAGCCTGCACTCACTATATCTGTTCTCCCCAGGAACCTGCACTCACTATATCTGGTCTCCCCAGGAGCCTGCATTCACTATATCTGGTCTCCCCAGGATCCTGCACTCACTATATCTGGTCTCCCCAGGAACCTGCACTCACTATATCTGGTCTCCCCAGGAACCTGCAGTCACTATATCTGGTCTCCCCAGGAACCTGCATTCACTATATCTGGTCTACCCAGGAGCCTGCATTCACTATATCTGGTCTCCCCAGGAACCTGCATTCACTATATCTGGTCTACCCAGGAGCCTGCATTCACTATATCTGGTCTCCCCAGGATCCTGCACTCACTATATCTGGTCTCCCCAGGAACCTGCACTCACTATATCTGGTCTCCCCAGGAACCTGCAGTCACTATATCTGGTCTCCCCAGGAACCTGCATTCACTATATCTGGTCTACCCAGGAGCCTGCATTCACTATATCTGGTCTCCCCAGGAACCTGCATTCACTATATCTGGTCTACCCAGGAGCCTGCATTCACTATATCTGGTCTCCCCAGGAACCTGCAGTCACTATATCTGGTCTCCCCAGGAATCTGGTCTCCCCAGGAGCCTGCATTCACTATATCTGGTCCCCCCAGGAGCCTGCATTCACTATATCTGGTCTCCCAAGGATCCTGCATTCACTATATCTGGTCACCCCAGGAGCCTGCACTCACTATATCTGGTCTCCCCAGGAACCTGCACTCACTATATCTTGTCTCCCCAGGAGCCTGCATTCATTATATCTGGTCTACCCACTATATCTGGTCTCCCCAGGAACCTGCAGTCACTATATCTGGTCTACCCACTATATCTGGTCTCCCCAGGAACCTGCAGTCACTATATCTGGTCTACCCACTATATCTGATCTACCCAGGAACCTGCATTCACTATATCTGGTCTCCCCAGGAACCTGCATTCACTATATCTGGTCTCCCCAGGAACCTGCACTCACTATATCTGGTCTACCCACTATATCTGGTCTCCCCAGGAGCCTGCAGTCACTATATCTGGTCTCCCCAGGAGCCTGCATTCACTATATCTGGTCTCCCCAGGAGCCTGCATTCACTATATCTGGTCTCCCAAGGAGCTTGCATTCACTATATCTGGTCTCCCCAGGAGCCTGCATTCACTATATCTGGTCTCCCCAGGAGCCTGCATTCACTATATCTGGTCTCCCCAGGAACCTGCATTCACTATATCTGGTCTCCCCAGAAGCCTGCATTCACTATATCTTGTCTCCCCAGAAGCCTGCATTCACTATATCTGGTCTCCCCAGGAGCCTGCAGTCACTATATCTGCTCTCCCCAGGAGCCTGCATTCACTATATCTGGTCTCCCCAGGAATCTGGTCTCCCCAGGAACCTGCACTCACTATATCTGGTCCCCCCAGGAGCCTGCATTCACTATATCTGGTCTCCCCAGGAGCCTGCATTCACTTTATCTGGTCCACCCAGGAACCTGCATTCACTTTATCTGGTCCACCCAGGAACCTGCATTCACTATATCTGGTCTCCCCAGGAGCCTGCATTCACTATATCTGGTCTCCACAGGAGCCTGCATTCACTATATCTGGTCTCCCCAGGAGCCTGCATTCACTATATCTGGTCTCCCCAGGAGCCTGCATTCACTATATCTGGTCTCCCCAGGAGCCTGCACTCACTATATCTGGTCTCCCCAGGAGCCTGCACTCACTATATCTGGTCCCCCCAGGAGCCTGCACTCACTATATCTGGTCCCCCCAGGAGCCTGCAGTCACTATATCTGGTCCCCCCAGGAGCCTGCAGTCACTATATCTGGTCTACCCAGGAACCCGCACTCACTATATCTGGTCTCCCCAGGAGCCTGCATTCACTATATCTGGTCTCCCCAGGAGCCTGCAGTCACTATATCTGGTCTACCCAGGAACCTGCAGTCACTATATCTGGTCTACCCAGGAGCCTGCATTCACTATATCTGGTCTCCCCAGGAACCTGCACTCACTATATCTGGTCTCCCAAGGAGCTTGCATTCACTATATCTGGTCTCTCAAGGAGCCTGCATTCACTATATCTGGTCCCCCCAGGAGCCTGCATTCACTATATCTGGTCTACCCAGGAACCTGCACTCACTATATCTGGTCCCCCCAGGAGCCTGCATTCACTATATCTGGTCTACCCAGGAACCTGCATTCACTATATCTGGTCTCCCCAGGAGCCTGCATTCACTATATCTGGTCTCCCCAGGAGCCTGCATTCACTATATCTGGTCTCCCCAGGAGCCTGCATTCACTATATCTGGTCCCCCCAGGAGCCTGCATTCACTATATCTGGTCTCCCAAGGATCCTGCATTCACTATATCTGGTCACCCCAGGAGCCTGCACTCACTATATCTGGTCTCCCCAGGAACCTGCACTCACTATATCTGGTCTCCCCAGGAGCCTGCATTCACTATATCTGGTCTCCCCAGGAACCTGCATTCACTATATCTGGTCTCCCCAGGAGCCTGCACTCACTATATCTGGTCTCCCCAGGAGCCTGCACTCACTATATCTGGTCCCCCCAGGAGCCTGCATTCACTATATCTGGTCCCCCCAGGAGCCTGCATTCACTATATCTGGTCTCCCCAGGAGCCTGCATTCACTATATCTGGTCCCACCAGGAACATGCATTCACTATATCTGGTCTCCCCAGGAGCCTGCACTCACTATATCTGGTCCCCCCAGGAGCCTGCATTCACTATATCTGGTCCCCCCAGGAGCCTGCATTCACTATATCTGGTCTCCCCAGGAGCCTGCATTCACTATATCTGGTCTCCCCAGGAACCTGCAGTCACTATATCTGGTCTACCCACTATATCTGATCTACCCAGGAACCTGCATTCACTATATCTGGTCTACCCAGGAACCTGCACTCACTATATCTGGTCTCCCCAGGAGCCTGCATTCACTATATCTGGTCTCCCCAGGAACCTGCAGTCACTATATCTGGTCTACCCACTATATCTGATCTACCCAGGAACCTGCATTCACTATATCTGGTCTCCCCAGGAGCCTGCATTCACTATATCTGGTCTACCCAGGAGCCTGCATTCACTATATCTGGTCTCCCCAGGAACCTGCATTCACTATATCTGGTCTCCCCAGGAACCTGCAGTCACTATATCTGGTCTCCCCAGGAACCTGCAGTCACTATATCTGGTCACCCCAGGAGCCTGCACTCACTATATCTGGTCTCCCAAGGAGCTTGCATTCACTATATCTGGTCTCTCAAGGAGCCTGCATTCACTATATCTGGTCCCCCCAGGAGCCTGCATTCACTATATCTGGTCTACCCAGGAACCTGCACTCACTATATCTGGTCCCCCCAGGAGCCTGCATTCACTATATCTGGTCTCCCCAGGAGCCTGCATTCACTATATCTGGTCTCCCCAGGAACCTGCATTCACTATATCTGGTCTACCCAGGAACCTGCATTCACTATATCTGGTCTCCCCAGGAACCTGCATTCACTATATCTGGTCTCCCCAGGAACCTGCACTCACTATATCTGGTCTACCCAGGAACCTGCATTCACTATATCTGTTCTCCCCAGAAACCTGCATTCACTATATCTGGTCTCCCCAGGAACCTGCATTCACTATATCTGGTCTCCCCAGGAGCCTGCATTCACTATATCTGGTCTCCCAAGGAGCTTGCATTCACTATATCTGGTCTCCCAAGGAGCTTGCATTCACTATATCTGGTCCCCCCAGGAGCCTGCATTCACTATATCTGGTCTACCCAGGAACCTGCACTCACTATATCTGGTCCCCCCAGGAGCCTGCATTCACTATATCTGGTCTCCCCAGGAGCCTGCATTCACTATATCTGGTCTCCCCAGGAGCCTGCAGTCACTATATCTGGTCTACCCACTATATCTGGTCTCCCCAGGAACCTGCAGTCACTATATCTGGTCTCCCCAGGAACCTGCATTCACTATATCTGGTCTCCCCAGGAGCCTGCATTCACTATATCTGGTCTCCCCAGGAGCCTGCATTCACTATATCTGGTCTCCCCAGGAGCCTGCATTCACTATATCTGGTCTCCCCAGGAGCCTGCACTCACTATATCTGGTCCCCCCAGGAGCCTGCACTCACTATATCTGGTCCCCCCAGGAGCCTGCATTCACTATATCTGGTCTACCCAGGAACCTGCACTCACTATATCTGGTCTCCCCAGGAGCCTGCATTCACTATATCTGGTCTCCCCAGGAGCCTGCAGTCACTATATCTGGTCTACCCAGGAACCTGCACTCACTATATCTGGTCTACCCAGGAGCCTGCATTCACTATATCTGGTCTCCCCAGGAGCCTGCAGTCACTATATCTGGTCTCCCCAGGAGCCTGCAGTCACTATATCTGGTCTCCCCAGGAACCTGCACTCACTATATCTGGTCTACCCAGGAACCTGCACTCACTATATCTGGTCTACCCAGGAGCCTGCATTCACTATATCTGGTCTCCCAAGGAGCCTGCAGTCACTATATCTGGTCTCCCCAGGAGCCTGCATTCACTATATCTGGTCTCCCCAGGAGCCTGCAGTCACTATATCTGGTCTCCCCAGGAGCCTGCAGTCACTATATCTGGTCTCCCCAGGAACCTGCATTCACTATATCTGGTCTACCCAGGAACCTGCACTCACTATATCTGGTCCCCCCAGGAGCCTGCATTCACTATATCTGGTCTCCCAAGGAGCCTGCAGTCACTATATCTGGTCTCCCCAGGAGCCTGCATTCACTATATCTGGTCTCCCCAGGAGCCTGCAGTCACTATATCTGGTCTCCCCAGGAACCTGCACTCACTATATCTGGTCTACCCAGGAGCCTGCAGTCACTATATCTGGTCTCCCCAGGAGCCTGCAGTCACTATATCTGGTCTACCCAGGAGCCTGCATTCACTATATCTGGTCTACCCAGGAACCTGCATTCACTATATCTGGTCTCCCCAGGAACCTGCATTCACTATATCTGGTCTCCCCAGGAACCTGCACTCACTATATCTGGTCTCCCCAGGAGCCTGCATTCACTATATCTGGTCTCCCCAGGAACCTGCATTCACTATATCTGGTCTCCCCAGGAACCTGCAGTCACTATATCTGGTCTCCCCAGGAACCTGCAGTCACTATATCTGGTCTACCCAGGAACCTGCACTCACTATATCTGGTCTCCCCAGGAGCCTGCACTCACTATATCTGGTCTCCCCAGGAGCCTGCACTCACTATATCTGGTCCCCCCAGGAGCCTGCATTCACTATATCTGGTCTCCCAAGGAGCTTGCATTCACTATATCTGGTCTCTCAAGGAGCCTGCATTCACTATATCTGGTCCCCCCAGGAGCCTGCATTCACTATATCTGGTCTCCCAAGGAGCTTGCATTCACTATATCTGGTCTCTCAAGGAACCTGCACTCACTATATCTGGTCTCCCCAGGAGCCTGCACTCACTATATCTGGTCTCCCCAGGAGCCTGCACTCACTATATCTGGTCTCCCCAGGAGCCTGCATTCACTATATCTGGTCTCCCCAGGAGCCTGCACTCACTATATCTGGTCCCCCCAGGAGCCTGCATTCATTATATCTGGTCTACCCACTATATCTGGTCTACCCAGGAACCTGCAGTCACTATATCTGGTCTCCCCAGGAGCCTGCATTCACTATATCTGGTCTCCCCAGGAGCCTGCATTCACTATATCTGGTCTCCCCAGGAACCTGCAGTCACTATATCTGGTCTACCCACTATATCTGGTCTCCCCAGGAGCCTGCATTCACTATATCTGGTCTCCCCAGGAACCTGCATTCACTATATCTGGTCTCCCCAGGAACCTGCATTCACTATATCTGGTCTCCCCAGGATCCTGCATTCACTATATCTGGTCTCCCCAGGAACCTGCAGTCACTATATCTGGTCTCCCCAGAAGCCTGCACTCACTATATCTGGTCTACCCAGGAGCCTGCAGTCACTATATCTGGTCTCCCCAGGAGCCTGCATTCACTATATCTGGTCTCCCCAGGAGCCTGCATTCACTATATCTGGTCTCCCCAGGAACCTGCACTCACTATATCTGGTCTACCCAGGAGCCTGCATTCACTATATCTGGTCTCCCCAGGAACCTGCAGTCACTATATCTGGTCTACCCAGGAACCTGCACGCACTATATCTGGTCTCCCCAGGAGCCTGCAGTCACTATATCTGGTCTACCCAGGAGCCTGCACTCACTATATCTGGTCTCCCCAGGAGCCTGCACTCACTATATCTGGTCTCCCCAGGAGCCTGCACTCACTATATCTGGTCTCCCCAGGAGCCTGCATTCACTATATCTGGTCTCCCCGGGAGCCTGCATTCACTATATCTGGTCTCCCCAGGAACCTGCACTCACTATATCTGGTCTCCCCAGGATCCTGCATTCACTATATCTGGTCTCCCCAGGAACCTGCACTCACTATATCTGGTCTCCCCAGGAATCTGGTCCCCCCAGGAGCCTGCATTCACTATATCTGGTCTCCCAAGGAGCCTGCATTCACTATATCTGGTCTACCCAGGAACCTGCACTCACTATATCTGGTCTCCCCAGGAACCTGCACTCACTATATCTGGTCTCCCCAGGAGCCTGCATTCACTATATCTGGTCTCCCCAGGAGCCTGCAGTCACTATATCTGGTCTACCCAGGAACCTGCAGTCACTATATCTGGTCTACCCAGGAGCCTGCATTCACTATATCTGGTCTACCCAGGAACCTGCATTCACTATATCTGGTCTCCCCAGGAACCTGCACTCACTATATCTGGTCTCCCCAGGAACCTGCACTCACTATATCTGGTCTCCCCAGGAATCTGGTCTCCCCAGGAACCTGCATTCACTATATCTGGTCTCCCCAGAAGCCTGCATTCACTATATCTGGTCTCCCCAGGAGCCTGCATTCACTATATCTTGTCTCCCCAGGAGCCTGCATTCACTATATCTGGTCTCCCCAGGAACCTGCAGTCACTATATCTGGTCTCCCCAGGAGCCTGCATTCACTATATCTGGTCTCCCCAGGAGCCTGCATTCACTATATCTGGTCTCCCCAGGAACCTGCACTCACTATATCTGGTCTCCCCAGGAACCTGCATTCACTATATCTGGTCTCCCCAGGAGCCTGCATTCACTATATCTGGTCTCCCCAGGAACCTGCATTCACTATATCTGGTCTCCCCAGGAACCTGCAGTCACTATATCTGGTCTCCCCAGGAACCTGCAGTCACTATATCTGGTCTCCCCAGGAATCTGGTCTCCCCAGGAACCTGCATTCACTATATCTGGTCTCCCCAGGAACCTGCATTCACTATATCTGGTCTCCCCAGGAGCCTGCATTCACTATATCTGGTCTCCCCAGGAACCTGCAGTCACTATATCTGGTCTCCCCAGGAGCCTGCATTCACTATATCTGGTCTCCCCAGGAGCCTGCATTCACTATATCTGGTCTACCCAGGAACCTGCACTCACTATATCTGGTCTCCCCAGGAACCTGCATTCACTATATCTGGTCTCCCCAGGAGCCTGCCCTCACTATATCTGGTCTCCCAAGGAGCCTGCACTCACTATATCTGGTCCCCCCAGGAACCTGCACTCACTATATCTGGTCTACCCAGGAACCTGCATTCACTATATCTGGTCTACCCAGGAGCCTGCATTCACTATATCTGGTCTCCCCAGGAACCTGCACTCACTATATCTGGTCCCCCCAGGAACCTGCACTCACTATATCTGGTCTACCCAGGAACCTGCATTCACTATATCTGGTCTACCCAGGAGCCTGCATTCACTATATCTGGTCTCCCCAGGAACCTGCATTCACTATATCTGGTCTCCCCAGGAACCTGCATTCACTATATCTGGTCTACCCAGGAACCTGCATTCACTATATCTGGTCTCCCCAGGAGCCTGCATTCACTATATCTGGTCTCCCCAGGAGCCTGCATTCACTATATCTGGTCTCCCCAGGAACCTGCATTCACTATATCTGGTCTCCCCAGGAACCTGCATTCACTATATCTGGTCTCCCCAGGAACCTGCATTCACTATATCTGGTCTCCCCAGGAACCTGCACTCACTATATCTGGTCTCCCCAGGAACCTGCAGTCACTATATCTGGTCTCCCCAGGAGCCTGCATTCACTATATCTGGTCTACCCAGGAACCTGCATTCACTATATCTGGTCTCCCCAGGAACCTGCATTCACTATATCTGCTCTCCCCAGGAGCCTGCATTCACTATATCTGGTCTCCCCAGGAGCCTGCATTCACTATATCTGGTCTCCCCAGGAACCTGCACTCACTATATCTGGTCTCCCCAGGAACCTGCAGTCACTATATCTGGTCTCCCCAGGAGCCTGCATTCACTATATCTGGTCTACCCAGGAACCTGCATTCACTATATCTGGTCTCCCCAGGATCCTGCATTCACTATATCTGGTCTCCCCAGGAACCTGCATTCACTATATCTGCTCTCCCCAGGAACCTGCATTCACTATATCTGGTCTCCCCAGGAGCCTGCAGTCACTATATCTGGTCTACCCAGGAGCCTGCACTCACTATATCTGGTCTCCCCAGGAGCCTGCACTCACTATATCTGGTCTCCCCGGGAGCCTGCATTCACTATATCTGGTCTCCCCGGGAGCCTGCATTCACTATATCTGGTCTCCCCAGGAACCTGCATTCACTATATCTGGTCTCCCCAGGAACCTGCACTCACTATATCTGGTCTCCCCAGGATCCTGCATTCACTATATCTGGTCTCCCCAGGAACCTGCACTCACTATATCTGGTCTCCCCAGGATCCTGCATTCACTATATCTGGTCTCCCCAGGAACCTGCACTCACTATATCTGGTCTCCCCAGGAACCTGCAGTCACTATATCTGGTCTCCCCAGGAATCTGGTCCCCCCAGGAGCCTGCATTCACTATATCTGGTCTACCCAGGAACCTGCACTCACTATATCTGGTCTCCCCAGGAGCCTGCAGTCACTATATCTGGTCTACCCAGGAACCCGCACTCACTATATCTGGTCTCCCCAGGAACCTGCACTCACTATATCTGGTCTCCCCAGGAACCTGCACTCACTATATCTGGTCTACCCAGGAACCTGCAGTCACTATATCTGGTCTACCCAGGAGCCTGCATTCACTATATCTGGTCTACCCAGGAACCTGCAGTCACTATATCTGGTCTACCCAGGAGCCTGCATTCACTATATCTGGTCTACCCAGGAACCTGCACTCACTATATCTGGTCTACCCAGGAACCTGCAGTCACTATATCTGGTCTCCCCAGGAATCTGGTCTCCCCAGGAACCTGCACTCACTATATCTGGTCTCCCCAGGAACCTGCAGTCACTATATCTGGTCTCCCCAGGAGCCTGCATTCACTATATCTGGTCTCCCCAGGAACCTGCACTCACTATATCTGGTCTCCCCAGGATCCTGCATTCACTATATCTGGTCTACCCAGGAGCCTGCATTCACTATATCTGGTCCCCCCAGGAACCTGCACTCACTATATCTGGTCTACCCAGGAACCTGCATTTACTATATCTGGTCTACCCAGGAGCCTGCATTCACTATATCTGGTCTACCCAGGAACCTGCAATCACTATATCTGGTCTACCCAGGAGCCTGCATTCACTATATCTGGTCTACCCAGGAACCTGCAGTCACTATATCTGGTCTACCCAGGAGCCTGCATTCACTATATCTGGTCTACCCAGGAACCTGCACTCACTATATCTGGTCTACCCAGGAACCTGCAGTCACTATATCTGGTCTCCCCAGGAACCTGCATTCACTATATCTGGTCTCCCTGGGAGCCTGCAGTCACTATATCTGGTCTCCCCAGGAGCCTGCATTCACTATATCTGGTCTCCCCAGGAACCTGCAGTCACTATATCTGGTCTCCCCAGGAGCCTGCACTCACTATATCTGGTCTACCCAGGAACCTGCACTCACTATATCTGGTCTACCCAGGAGCCTGCAGTCACTATATCTGGTCTCCCCGGGAGCCTGCATTCACTATATCTGGTCTCCCCAGGAACCTGCACTCACTATATCTGGTCTCCCCAGGATCCTGCATTCACTATATCTGGTCTCCCCAGGAGCCTGCATTCACTATATCTGGTCTCCCCAGGAACCTGCACTCACTATATCTGGTCTACCCAGGAACCTGCACTCACTATATCTGGTCTCCCCAGGAGCCTGCATTCACTATATCTGGTCTCCCTGGGAGCCTGCAGTCACTATATCTGGTCTCCCCAGGAGCCTGCATTCACTATATCTGGTCTCCCCAGGAACCTGCAGTCACTATCTCTGGTCTACCCAGGAGCCTGCAGTCACTATATCTGGTCTCCCCAGGAGCCTGCATTCACTATATCTGGTCTCCCCAGGATCCTGCATTCATTATATCTGGTCTCCCCAGGAACCTGCATTCACTATATCTGGTCTCCCCAGGAATCTGGTCTCCCCAGGAACCTGCATTCACTATATCTGGTCTCCCCAGGAACCTGCATTCACTATATCTGGTCTCCCCAGGAGCCTGCAGTCACTATATCTGGTCTCCCCAGGAACCTGCACTCACTATATCTGGTCTCCCCAGGAGCCTGCATTCACTATATCTGGTCTCCCCAGGAGCCTGCATTCACTATATCTGGTCTCCCCAGGAGCCTGCACTCACTATATCTGG
Source organism: Rana muscosa (assembly GCA_029206835.1). Lineage (NCBI taxonomy): Eukaryota > Metazoa > Chordata > Amphibia > Anura > Ranidae > Rana > Rana muscosa. The sequence continues at coordinate 317,889,877 of CM055125.1, read as the reverse complement.
TCTACCCAGGAACCTGCATTCACTATATCTGGTCTACCCAGGAACCTGCACTCACTATATCTGGTCCCCCCAGGAACCTGCACTCACTATATCTTGTCTCCCCAGAAGCCTGCATTCACTATATCTGGTCTCCCCAGGAACCTGCAGTCACTATATCTGGTCTCCCCAGAAGCCTGCATTCACTATATCTGGTCTCCCCAGGAACCTGCACTCACTATATCTGGTCTACCCAGGAGCCTGCAGTCACTATATCTGGTCTCCCCAGGAGCCTGCATTCACTATATCTGGTCTCCCCAGGATCCTGCATTCACTATATCTGGTCTCCCCAGGAACCTGCATTCACTATATCTGGTCTCCCCAGGAATCTGGTCTACCCAGGAACCTGCACTCACTATATCTGGTCTACCCAGGAACCTGCATTCACTATATCTGGTCTCCCCAGGAGCCTGCAGTCACTATATCTGGTCTCCCCAGGATCCTGCATTCACTATATCTGGTCTCCCCAGGAACCTGCACTCACTATATCTGGTCTCCCCAGGAGCCTGCATTCACTATATCTGGTCTCCCCAGGAGCCTGCATTCACTATATCTGGTCTCCCCAGGAACCTGCACTCACTATATCTGGTCTCCCCAGGAACCTGCAGTCACTATATCTGGTCTCCCCAGGAACCTGCATTCACTATATCTGGTCTACCCAGGAGCCTGCATTCACTATATCTGGTCTCCCCAGGAACCTGCAGTCACTATATCTGGTCTCCCCAGGAACCTGCATTCACTATATCTGGTCTCCCCAGGAACCTGCAGTCACTATATCTGGTCTCCCCAGGAACCTGCAGTCACTATATCTGGTCTCCCCAGGAATCTGGTCCCCCCAGGAGCCTGCATTCACTATATCTGGTCACCCCAGGAGCCTGCACTCACTATATCTGGTCTCCCCAGGAACCTGCACTCACTATATCTGGTCTCCCCAGGAGCCTGCATTCATTATATCTGGTCTACCCACTATATCTGGTCTCCCCAGGAACCTGCAGTCACTATATCTGGTCTACCCACTATATCTGATCTACCCAGGAACCTGCATTCACTATATCTGGTCTCCCCAGGAACCTGCATTCACTATATCTGGTCTCCCCAGGAACCTGCATTCACTATATCTGGTCTCCCCAGGAACCTGCATTCACTATATCTGGTCTCCCCAGGAACCTGCACTCACTATATCTGGTCTCCCCAGAAACCTGCAGTCACTATATCTGGTCTACCCAGGAACCTGCATTCACTATATCTGGTCTACCCACTATATCTGGTCTACCCAGGAACCTGCACTCACTATATCTGGTCTCCCCAGGAACCTGCACTCACTATATCTGGTCTCCCCAGGAACCTGCACTCACTATATCTGGTCTCCCCAGGAACCTGCATTCACTATATCTGGTCTCCCCAGGAGCCTGCACTCACTATATCTGGTCTCCCAAGGAGCCTGCACTCACTATATCTGGTCTACCCAGGAACCTGCACTCACTATATCTGGTCCCCCCAGGAACCTGCACTCACTATATCTGGTCTACCCAGGAACCTGCATTCACTATATCTGGTCTACCCAGGAACCTGCATTCACTATATCTGGTCCCCCCAGGAACCTGCATTCACTATATCTGGTCTCCCCGGGAGCCTGCATTCACTATATCTGGTCTCCCCAGGAACCTGCATTCACTATATCTGGTCTCCCCAGGATCCTGCATTCACTATATCTGGTCTCCCCAGGAACCTGCACTCACTATATCTGGTCTACCCAGGAACCTGCACTCACTATATCTTGTCTCCCCAGGAACCTGCATTCACTATATCTGGTCTCCCCGGGAGCCTGCATTCACTATATCTGGTCTCCCCAGGAACCTGCAGTCACTATATCTGGTCTCCCCAGGAGCCTGCATTCACTATATCTGGTCTCCCCAGGAACCTGCACTCACTATATCTGGTCTACCCAGGAACCTGCACTCACTATATCTTGTCTCCCCAGGAACCTGCATTCACTATATCTGGTCTCCCCAGGAGCCTGCATTCACTATATCTGGTCTCCCCAGGAACCTGCAGTCACTATATCTGGTCTCCCCAGGAGCCTGCATTCACTATATCTGGTCTCCCCAGGAACCTGCAGTCACTATATCTGGTCTCGCCGGGAGCCTGCAGTCACTATATCTGGTCTCCCCAGGAACCTGCACTCACTATATCTGGTCTCCCCAGGAGCCTGCATTCACTATATCTGGTCTCCCCAGGATCCTGCATTCACTATATCTGGTCTCCCCAGGAATCTGGTCTCCCCAGGAACCTGCATTCACTATATCTGGTCTCCCCAGGAACCTGCATTCACTATATCTGGTCTCCCCAGGAGCCTGCAGTCACTATATCTGGTCTCCCCAGGAGCCTGCAGTCACTATATCTGGTCTCCCCAGGAACCTGCACTCACTATATCTGGTCTCCCCAGGAACCTGCATTCACTATATCTGGTCTCCCCAGGAGCCTGCATTCACTATATCTGGTCTCCCCAGGAGCCTGCATTCACTATATCTGGTCTCCCCAGAATCCTGCATTCACTATATCTGGTCTCCCCAGGATCCTGCACTCACTATATCTGGTCTCCCCAGGAGCCTGCATTCACTATATCTGGTCTCCCCAGGAGCCTGCATTCACTATATCTGGTCTCCCCAGAATCCTGCATTCACTATATCTGGTCTCCCCAGGAGCCTGCACTCACTATATCTGGTCTCCCCAGGAGCCTGCATTCACTATATCTGGTCTCCCCAGGAGCCTGCACTCACTATATCTGGTCTACCCAGGAACCTGCATTCACTATATCTGGTCTCCCCAGGAACCTGCACTCACTATATCTGGTCCCCCCAGGAACCTGCACTCACTATATCTGGTCTACCCAGGAACCTGCATTCACTATATCTGGTCTACCCAGGAACCTGCACTCACTATATCTTGTCTCCCCAGAAGCCTGCATTCACTATATCTGGTCTCCCCAGGAACCTGCAGTCACTATATCTGGTCTCCCCAGAAGCCTGCATTCACTATATCTGGTCTCCCCAGGAACCTGCATTCACTATATCTGGTCTATCCAGGAACCTGCAGTCACTATATCTGGTCTCCCCAGGAACCTGCACGCACTATATCTGGTCTCCCCAGGAGCCTGCAGTCACTATATCTGGTCTCCCCAGGAGCCTGCAGTCACTATATCTGGTCTCCCCAGGAGCCTGCATTCACTATATCTGGTCTCCCCAGGAGCCTGCATTCACTATATCTGGTCTCCCCAGGAGCCTGCATTCACTATATCTGGTCTCCCCGGGAGCCTGCATTCACTATATCTGGTCTACCCAGGAACCTGCATTCACTATATCTGGTCTCCCCAGGAGCCTGCAGTCACTATATCTGGTCTCCCCAGGATCCTGCATTCACTATATCTGGTCTCCCCAGGAACCTGCATTCACTATATCTGGTCTACCCAGGAACCTGCAGTCACTATATCTGGTCTCCCCAGGAGCCTGCACTCACTATATCTGTTCTCCCCAGGAACCTGCACTCACTATATCTGGTCTCCCCAGGAGCCTGCATTCACTATATCTGGTCTCCCCAGGATCCTGCACTCACTATATCTGGTCTCCCCAGGAACCTGCACTCACTATATCTGGTCTCCCCAGGAACCTGCAGTCACTATATCTGGTCTCCCCAGGAACCTGCATTCACTATATCTGGTCTACCCAGGAGCCTGCATTCACTATATCTGGTCTCCCCAGGAACCTGCATTCACTATATCTGGTCTACCCAGGAGCCTGCATTCACTATATCTGGTCTCCCCAGGATCCTGCACTCACTATATCTGGTCTCCCCAGGAACCTGCACTCACTATATCTGGTCTCCCCAGGAACCTGCAGTCACTATATCTGGTCTCCCCAGGAACCTGCATTCACTATATCTGGTCTCCCCAGGAACCTGCATTCACTATATCTGGTCTACCCAGGAGCCTGCATTCACTATATCTGGTCTCCCCAGGAACCTGCAGTCACTATATCTGGTCTCCCCAGGAATCTGGTCTCCCCAGGAGCCTGCATTCACTATATCTGGTCCCCCCAGGAGCCTGCATTCACTATATCTGGTCTCCCCAGGAACCTGCACTCACTATATCTTGTCTCCCCAGGAGCCTGCATTCATTATATCTGGTCTACCCACTATATCTGGTCTCCCCAGGAACCTGCAGTCACTATATCTGGTCTACCCACTATATCTGGTCTACCCAGGAACCTGCACTCACTATATCTGGTCTCCCCAGGAGCCTGCATTCACTATATCTGGTCTCCCCAGGAACCTGCAGTCACTATATCTGGTCTACCCACTATATCTGATCTACCCAGGAACCTGCATTCACTATATCTGGTCTCCCCAGGAACCTGCATTCACTATATCTGGTCTCCCCAGGAACCTGCACTCACTATATCTGGTCTACCCACTATATCTGGTCTCCCCAGGAGCCTGCAGTCACTATATCTGGTCTCCCCAGGAGCCTGCATTCACTATATCTGGTCTCCCCAGGAGCCTGCATTCACTATATCTGGTCTCCCAAGGAGCTTGCATTCACTATATCTGGTCTCCCCAGGAGCCTGCATTCACTATATCTGGTCTCCCCAGGAGCCTGCATTCACTATATCTGGTCTCCCCAGGAACCTGCATTCACTATATCTGGTCTCCCCAGAAGCCTGCATTCACTATATCTTGTCTCCCCAGAAGCCTGCATTCACTATATCTGGTCTCCCCAGGAACCTGCACTCACTATATCTGGTCTCCCCAGGAACCTGCATTCACTATATCTGGTCTCCCCAGGATCCTGCACTCACTATATCTGGTCTCCCCAGGAGCCTGCATTCACTATATCTGGTCTCCCCAGGAGCCTGCATTCACTATATCTGGTCTCCCCAGGAACCTGCAGTCACTATATCTGGTCTCCCCAGGAACCTGCACTCACTATATCTGGTCTACCCAGGAACCTGCATTCACTATATCTGGTCTCCCCAGGAACCTGCATTCACTATATCTGGTCTCCCCAGGAACCTGCAGTCACTATATCTGGTCTCCCCAGGAGCCTGCATTCACTATATCTGGTCTCCCCAGGAGCCTGCAGTCACTATATCTGGTCTCCCCAGAAGCCTGCATTCACTATATCTGGTCTACCCAGGAGCCTGCATTCACTATATCTGGTCTCCCCAGGAACCTGCAGTCACTATATCTGGTCTCCCCAGGAATCTGGTCTCCCCAGGAGCCTGCATTCACTATATCTGGTCTCCCCAGGAGCCTGCATTCACTATATCTGGTCTCCCCAGAATCCTGCATTCACTATATCTGGTCTCCCCAGGATCCTGCATTCACTATATCTGGTCTCCCAAGGAGCCTGCATTCACTATATCTGGTCTCCCCAGGAGCCTGCATTCACTATATCTGGTCTCCCCAGGAGCCTGCACTCACTATATCTGGTCCCCCCAGGAGCCTGCATTCACTATATCTGGTCTCCCAAGGAGCCTGCATTCACTATATCTGGTCTCCCAAGGAGCCTGCATTCACTTTATCTGGTCCACCCAGGAACCTGCATTCACTTTATCTGGTCCCCCCAGGAACCTGCATTCACTATATCTGGTCTCCCAAGGAGCCTGCATTCACTATATCTGGTCTCCCCAGGAGCCTGCATTCACTATATCTGGTCTCCCCAGGAGCCTGCATTCACTATATCTGGTCTCCCCAGGAGCCTGCATTCACTATATCTGGTCTCCCCAGGAACCTGCATTCACTATATCTGGTCTCCCCAGGAGCCTGCATTCACTATATCTGGTCTCAACAGGAGCCTGCACTCACTATATCTGGTCCCCCCAGGAGCCTGCACTCACTATATCTGGTCTACCCAGGAGCCTGCATTCACTATATCTGGTCTACCCAGGAACCTGCATTCACTTTATCTGGTCCCCCCAGGAGCCTGCATTCACTATATCTGGTCTCCCAAGGAGCCTGCAGTCACTATATCTGGTCTCCCAAGGAGCCTGCAGTCACTATATCTGGTCTACCCAGGAACCCGCACTCACTATATCTGGTCTCCCCAGGAACCTGCACTCACTATATCTGGTCTCCCCAGGAACCTGCACTCACTATATCTGGTCTCCCCAGGAACCTGCATTCACTATATCTGGTCTCCCCAGGAGCCTGCACTCACTATATCTGGTCTCCCAAGGAGCCTGCACTCACTATATCTGGTCTACCCAGGAACCTGCACTCACTATATCTGGTCCCCCCAGGAACCTGCACTCACTATATCTGGTCTACCCAGGAACCTGCATTCACTATATCTGGTCTACCCAGGAGCCTGCATTCACTATATCTGGTCTCCCCAGGAACCTGCACTCACTATATCTGGTCCCCCCAGGAACCTGCACTCACTATATCTGGTCTACCCAGGAACCTGCATTCACTATATCTGGTCTACCCAGGAACCTGCACTCACTATATCTGGTCTCCCCAGGAACCTGCAGTCACTATATCTGGTCTCCCCAGGAACCTGCAGTCACTATATCTGCTCTCCCCAGGAACCTGCAGTCACTATATCTGCTCTCCCCAGGAGCCTGCATTCACTATATCTGGTCTCCTCAGGAACCTGCAGTCACTATATCTGGTCTCCCCAGGAGCCTGCATTCACTATATCTGGTCTACCCAGGAACCTGCATTCACTATATCTGGTCTCCCCAGGAACCTGCATTCACTATATCTGGTCTCCCCAGGAACCTGCACTCACTATATCTGGTCTCCCCAGGATCCTGCATTCACTATATCTGGTCTCCCCAGGAGCCTGCATTCACTATATCTGGTCTACCCAGGAACCTGCATTCACTATATCTGGTCTACCCAGGAACCTGCACTCACTATATCTGGTCTACCCAGGAACCCGTACTCACTATATCTGGTCTCCCCAGGAACCTGCATTCACTATATCTGGTCTCCCAAGGAGCCTGCATTCACTTTATCTGGTCCACCCAGGAACCTGCATTCACTTTATCTGGTCCACCCAGGAACCTGCATTCACTATATCTGGTCTCCCCAGGAACCTGCATTCACTATATCTGGTCTCCCCAGGAATCTGGTCTCCCCAGGAGCCTGCATTCACTATATCTGGTCTCCCCAGGAGCCTGCATTCACTATATCTGGTCTCCCAAGGAGCCTGCATTCACTTTATCTGGTCCACCCAGGAACCTGCATTCACTTTATCTGGTCCCCCCAGGAGCCTGCAGTCACTATATCTGGTCTACCCAGGAACCCGCACTCACTATATCTGGTCTCCCCAGGAACCTGCATTCACTATATCTGGTCTCCCCAGGAGCCTGCACTCACTATATCTGGTCTCCCCAGGAACATGCATTCACTATATCTGGTCTCCCCGGGAGCCTGCATTCACTATATCTGGTCTCCCCAGGAACCTGCAGTCACTATATCTGGTCTACCCAGGAACCTGCATTCACTATATCTGGTCTCCCCAGGAGCCTGCATTCACTATATCTGGTCTACCCAGGAGCCTGCATTCACTATATCTGGTCTCCCCAGGAGCCTGCATTCACTATATCTGGTCCCCCCTGGAGCCTGCATTCACTATATCTGTTCTCCCCAGGAACCTGCATTCACTATATCTGGTCTCCCCAGGAACCTGCATTCACTATATCTGGTCTCCCCAGGAACCTGCAGTCACTATATCTGGTCTACCCACTATATCTGGTCTACCCAGGAACCTGCACTCACTATATCTGGTCTCCCCAGGAACCTGCATTCACTATATCTGATCTACCCAGGAACCTGCATTCACTATATCTGGTCTACCCAGGAGCCTGCATTCACTATATCTGGTCTCCCCAGGAACCTGCATTCACTATATCTGGTCTCCCCAGGAACCTGCATTCACTATATCTGGTCTCCCCAGGAACCTGCAGTCACTATATCTGGTCTACCCACTATATCTGGTCTCCCCAGGAACCTGCATTCACTATATCTGGTCTCCCCAGGAGCCTGCAGTCACTATATCTGGTCTCCCCAGGAGCCTGCATTCACTATATCTGGTCTCCCCAGGAGCCTGCATTCACTATATCTGGTCTCCCCAGGAGCCTGCATTCACTATATCTGGTCTCCCCAGGAGCCTGCATTCACTATATCTGGTCTCCCCAGGAGCCTGCACTCATTATATCTGGTCTCCCCAGGAGCCTGCATTCACTATATCTGGTCTACCCAGGAACCTGCACTCACTATATCTGGTCTCCCCAGGAGCCTGCAGTCACTATATCTGGTCTACCCAGGAACCTGCACTCACTATATCTGGTCTCCCCAGGAGCCTGCATTCACTATATCTGGTCTACCCAGGAACCTGCATTCACTATATCTGGTCTCCCCAGGAGCCTGCATTCACTATATCTGGTCTACCCAGGAACCTGCATTCACTATATCTGGTCTCCCCAGGAGCCTGCATTCACTATATCTGGTCTCCCCAGGAGCCTGCATTCACTATATCTGGTCTCCCCAGGAACCTGCATTCACTATATCTTGTCTCCCCAGGAACCTGCATTCACTATATCTGGTCTCCCCAGGAGCCTGCAGTCACTATATCTGGTCTCCCCAGGAACCTGCATTCACTATATCTGGTCTCCCCAGGAACCTGCATTCACTATATCTGGTCTACCCAGGAACCTGCATTCACTATATCTGGTCTCCCCAGGAGCCTGCATTCACTATATCTGGTCTACCCAGGAGCCTGCATTCACTATATCTGGTCTCCCCAGGAATCTGGTCTCCCCAGGAGCCTGCATTCACTATATCTGGTCCCCCCAGGAGCCTGCACTCACTATATCTGGTCTCCCCAGGAGCCTGCATTCATTATATCTGGTCTACCCACTATATCTGGTCTCCCCAGGAACCTGCAGTCACTATATCTGGTCTACCCACTATATCTGGTCTACCCAGGAACCTGCACTCACTATATCTGGTCTCCCCAGGAGCCTGCATTCACTATATCTGGTCTCCCCAGGAACCTGCAGTCACTATATCTGGTCTACCCACTATATCTGATCTACCCAGGAACCTGCATTCACTATATCTGGTCTCCCCAGGAACCTGCATTCACTATATCTGGTCTCCCCAGGAACCTGCATTCACTATATCTGGTCTCCCCAGGAACCTGCAGTCACTATATCTGGTCTACCCAGGAACCTGCACTCACTATATCTGGTCTACCCACTATATCTGGTCTCCCCAGGAGCCTGCAGTCACTATATCTGGTCTCCCCAGGAGCCTGCATTCACTATATCTGGTCTCCCCAGGAGCCTGCATTCACTATATCTGGTCTCCCAAGGAGCTTGCATTCACTATATCTGGTCTCCCCAGGAGCCTGCATTCACTATATCTGGTCTCCCCAGGAGCCTGCATTCACTATATCTGGTCTCCCCAGGAACCTGCATTCACTATATCTGGTCTCCCCAGAAGCCTGCATTCACTATATCTTGTCTCCCCAGAAGCCTGCATTCACTATATCTGGTCTCCCCAGGAGCCTGCATTCACTATATCTGGTCTCCCCAGGAACCTGCAGTCACTATATCTGGTCTCCCCAGGAACCTGCACTCACTATATCTGGTCTACCCAGGAACCTGCATTCACTATATCTGGTCTCCCCAGGAACCTGCATTCACTATATCTGGTCTCCCCAGGAACCTGCAGTCACTATATCTGGTCTCCCCAGGAGCCTGCATTCACTATATCTGGTCTCCCCAGGAGCCTGCAGTCACTATATCTGGTCTCCCCAGAAGCCTGCATTCACTATATCTGGTCTACCCAGGAGCCTGCATTCACTATATCTGGTCTCCCCAGGAACCTGCAGTCACTATATCTGGTCTCCCCAGGAATCTGGTCTCCCCAGGAGCCTGCATTCACTATATCTGGTCTCCCCAGGAGCCTGCATTCACTATATCTGGTCTCCCCAGAATCCTGCATTCACTATATCTGGTCTCCCCAGGATCCTGCATTCACTATATCTGGTCTCCCAAGGAGCCTGCATTCACTATATCTGGTCTCCCCAGGAGCCTGCACTCACTATATCTGGTCTCCCCAGGAGCCTGCACTCACTATATCTGGTCTCCCCAGGAGCCTGCACTCACTATATCTGGTCTACCCAGGAGCCTGCATTCACTATATCTGGTCTACCCAGGAACCTGCACTCACTATATCTGGTCCCCCCAGGAGCCTGCATTCACTATATCTGGTCTCCCAAGGAGCCTGCAGTCACTATATCTGGTCTCCCAAGGAGCCTGCAGTCACTATATCTGGTCTACCCAGGAACCCGCACTCACTATATCTGGTCTCCCCAGGAACCTGCACTCACTATATCTGGTCTCCCCAGGAACCTGCACTCACTATATCTGGTCTCCCCAGGAACCTGCATTCACTATATCTGGTCTCCCCAGGAGCCTGCACTCACTATATCTGGTCTCCCAAGGAGCCTGCACTCACTATATCTGGTCTACCCAGGAACCTGCACTCACTATATCTGGTCCCCCCAGGAACCTGCACTCACTATATCTGGTCTACCCAGGAACCTGCATTCACTATATCTGGTCTACCCAGGAGCCTGCATTCACTATATCTGGTCTCCCCAGGAACCTGCACTCACTATATCTGGTCCCCCCAGGAACCTGCACTCACTATATCTGGTCTACCCAGGAACCTGCATTCACTATATCTGGTCTACCCAGGAACCTGCACTCACTATATCTGGTCTCCCCAGGAACCTGCAGTCACTATATCTGGTCTCCCCAGGAACCTGCAGTCACTATATCTGCTCTCCCCAGGAACCTGCAGTCACTATATCTGCTCTCCCCAGGAGCCTGCATTCACTATATCTGGTCTCCTCAGGAACCTGCAGTCACTATATCTGGTCTCCCCAGGAGCCTGCATTCACTATATCTGGTCTACCCAGGAACCTGCATTCACTATATCTGGTCTCCCCAGGAACCTGCATTCACTATATCTGGTCTCCCCAGGAGCCTGCATTCACTATATCTGGTCTACCCAGGAACCTGCATTCACTATATCTGGTCTACCCAGGAACCTGCACTCACTATATCTGGTCTACCCAGGAACCCGCACTCACTATATCTGGTCTCCCCAGGAACCTGCATTCACTATATCTGGTCTACCCAGGAACCTGCACTCACTATATCTGGTCTCCCCAGGAACCTGCATTCACTATATCTGGTCTACCCAGGAGCCTGCATTCACTATATCTGGTCTCCCCAGGAACCTGCATTCACTATATCTGGTCTACCCAGGAACCTGCAGTCACTATATCTGGTCTCCCCAGGAATCTGGTCTCCCCAGGAACCTGCATTCACTATATCTGGTCTCCCCAGGAGCCTGCATTCACTATATCTGGTCTCCCAAGGAGCCTGCATTCACTTTATCTGGTCCACCCAGGAACCTGCATTCACTTTATCTGGTCCACCCAGGAACCTGCATTCACTATATCTGGTCTACCCAGGAGCCTGCATTCACTATATCTGGTCTCCCCAGGAACCTGCATTCACTATATCTGGTCTCCCCAGGAATCTGGTCTCCCCAGGAGCCTGCATTCACTATATCTGGTCTCCCCAGGAGCCTGCATTCACTATATCTGGTCTCCCAAGGAGCCTGCATTCACTTTATCTGGTCCACCCAGGAACCTGCATTCACTTTATCTGGTCCACCCAGGAACCTGCATTCACTATATCTGGTCTCCCCAGGAGCCTGCATTCACTATATCTGGTCTCCCCAGGAGCCTGCATTCACTATATCTGGTCTCCCCAGGAGCCTGCACTCACTATATCTGGTCCCCCCAGGAGCCTGCAGTCACTATATCTGGTCTACCCAGGAACCCGCACTCACTATATCTGGTCTCCCCAGGAACCTGCATTCACTATATCTGGTCTCCCCAGGAGCCTGCATTCACTATATCTGGTCTCCCCAGGAGCCTGCAGTCACTATATCTGGTCTACCCAGGAACCCGCACTCACTATATCTGGTCTCCCCAGGAACCTGCATTCACTATATCTGGTCTCCCCGGGAGCCTGCATTCACTATATCTGGTCTCCCCAGGAACCTGCATTCACTATATCTGGTCTCCCCAGGAGCCTGCATTCACTATATCTGGTCTACCCAGGAGCCTGCATTCACTATATCTGGTCTCCCCAGGAGCCTGCATTCACTATATCTGGTCCCCCCTGGAGCCTGCATTCACTATATCTGTTCTCCCCAGGAACCTGCATTCACTATATCTGGTCTCCCCAGGAACCTGCATTCACTATATCTGGTCTCCCCAGGAACCTGCAGTCACTATATCTGGTCTACCCACTATATCTGGTCTACCCAGGAACCTGCACTCACTATATCTGGTCTCCCCAGGAACCTGCATTCACTATATCTGATCTACCCAGGAACCTGCATTCACTATATCTGGTCTACCCAGGAGCCTGCATTCACTATATCTGGTCTCCCCAGGAACCTGCATTCACTATATCTGGTCTCCCCAGGAACCTGCATTCACTATATCTGGTCTCCCCAGGAACCTGCAGTCACTATATCTGGTCTACCCACTATATCTGGTCTCCCCAGGAACCTGCATTCACTATATCTGGTCTCCCCAGGAGCCTGCACTCACTATATCTGGTCTCCCCAGGAGCCTGCACTCACTATATCTGGTCTCCCCAGGAACCTGCATTCACTATATCTGGTCTCCCCAGGAGCCTGCATTCACTATATCTGGTCTCCCCAGGAGCCTGCAGTCACTATATCTGGTCTCCCCAGGAGCCTGCATTCACTATATCTGGTCTCCCCAGGAGCCTGCATTCACTATATCTGGTCTCCCCAGGAGCCTGCATTCACTATATCTGGTCTCCCCAGGAGCCTGCATTCACTATATCTGGTCTCCCCAGGAGCCTGCATTCACTATATCTGGTCTCCCCAGGAGCCTGCACTCATTATATCTGGTCTCCCCAGGAGCCTGCATTCACTATATCTGGTCTACCCAGGAACCTGCACTCACTATATCTGGTCTCCCCAGGAGCCTGCAGTCACTATATCTTGTCTACCCAGGAACCTGCACTCACTATATCTGGTCTCCCCAGGAGCCTGCATTCACTATATCTGGTCTACCCAGGAACCTGCATTCACTATATCTGGTCTCCCCAAGAGCCTGCATTCATTATATCTGGTCTCCCCAGGAACCTGCATTCACTATATCTGGTCTCCCCAGGAGCCTGCATTCACTATATCTGGTCTCCCCAGGAGCCTGCATTCACTATATCTGGTCTCCCCAGGAACCTGCATTCACTATATCTTGTCTCCCCAGGAACCTGCATTCACTATATCTGGTCTCCCCAGGAGCCTGCAGTCACTATATCTGGTCTCCCCAGGAACCTGCATTCACTATATCTGGTCTCCCCAGGAACCTGCACTCACTATATCTGCTCTCCCCAGGAACCTGCACTCACTATATCTGCTCTCCCCAGGAGCCTGCATTCACTATATCTTGTCTCCCCAGAAGCCTGCATTCACTATATCTGGTCTACCCAGGAACCTGCAGTCACTATATCTGGTCTCCCCAGGAACCTGCATTCACTATATCTGCTCTCCCCAGGAACCTGCACTCACTATATCTGCTCTCCCCAGGAGCCTGCATTCACTATATCTTGTCTCCCCAGAAGCCTGCATTCACTATATCTGGTCTCCCCAGGAGCCTGCACTCACTATATCTGGTCTCCCCAGAAGCCTGCATTCACTATATCTGGTCTACCCAGGAGCCTGCATTCACTATATCTGGTCTCCCCAGGAACCTGCAGTCACTATATCTGGTCTCCCCGGGAGCCTGCATTCACTATATCTTGTCTCCCCAGAAGCCTGCATTCACTATATCTGGTCTCCCCAGGAACCTGCACTCACTATATCTGGTCTACCCAGGAACCTGCATTCACTATATCTTGTCTCCCCAGGAGCCTGCATTCACTATATCTGGTCTCCCCAGGAACCTGCAGTCACTATATCTGGTCTCCCCAGGAACCTGCATTCACTATATCTGGTCTCCCCAGGAGCCTGCAGTCACTATATCTGGTCTCCCCAGGAACCCGCACTCACTATATCTGGTCTCCCCAGGAGCCTGCATTCACTATATCTGGTCTCCCCAGGAACCTGCATTCACTATATCTGGTCTCCCCAGGAACCTGCATTCACTATATCTGGTCTACCCAGGAACCTGCACTCACTATATCTGGTCCCCCCAGGAGCCTGCATTCACTATATCTGGTCTCCCCAGGAGCCTGCATTCACTATATCTGGTCTCCCCAGGAGCCTGCATTCTCTATATCTGGTCTCCCCAGGAGCCTGCATTCTCTATATCTGGTCTCCCCAGGAGCCTGCATTCTCTATATCTGATCTCCCCAGGAGCCTGCATTCACTATATCTGGTCTCTCAAGGATCCTGCATTCACTATATCTGGTCCCCCCAGGAGCCTGCATTCACTATATCTGGTCTACCCAGGAACCTGCATTCACTATATCTGGTCTCCCCAGGAGCCTGCATTCACTATATCTGGTCTACCCAGGAACCTGCACTCACTATATCTGGTCCCCCCAGGAGCCTGCATTCACTATATCTGGTCTACCCAGGAACCTGCATTCACTATATCTGATCTACCCAGGAACCTGCATTCACTATATCTGGTCTCCCCAGGAGCCTGCATTCACTATATCTGGTCTACCCAGGAACCTGCACTCACTATATCTGGTCCCCCCAGGAGCCTGCATTCACTATATCTGGTCTCCCCAGGAACCTGCATTCACTATATCTGATCTACCCAGGAACCTGCATTCACTATATCTGGTCTCCCCAGGAGCCTGCACTCACTATATCTGGTCTCCCCAGGAGCCTGCACTCACTATATCTGGTCCCCCCAGGAGCCTGCATTCACTATATCTGGTCTCCCCAGGAACCTGCAGTCACTATATCTGGTCTCCCCAGGAACCTGCAGTCACTATATCTGGTCTACCCACTATATCTGGTCTACCCAGGAGCCTGCATTCACTATATCTGGTCTCCCCAGGAACCTGCATTCACTATATCTGGTCTACCCAGGAGCCTGCATTCACTATATCTGGTCTCCCCAGGAACCTGCATTCACTATATCTGGTCTCCCCAGGAACCTGCATTCACTATATCTGGTCTCCCCAGGAACCTGCACTCACTATATCTGGTCTCCCCAGGACCCTGCATTCACTATATCTGGTCTACCCAGGAGCCTGCATTCACTATATCTGGTCTCCCCAGAAACCTGCATTCACTATATCTGGTCTACCCAGGAACCTGCATTCACTATATCTGGTCTCCCCAGGAACCTGCAGTCACTATATCTGGTCTCCCCAGGAGCCTGCACTCACTATATCTGGTCCCCCCAGGAGCCTGCATTCACTATATCTGGTCTCTCAAGGAGCCTGCATTCACTATATCTGGTCCCCCCAGGAGCCTGCATTCACTATATCTGGTCTACCCAGGAACCTGCACTCACTATATCTGGTCCCCCCAGGAGCCTGCATTCACTATATCTGGTCTCCCCAGGAGCCTGCATTCACTATATCTGGTCCCCCCAGGAGCCTGCATTCACTATATCTGGTCTCCCCAGGAGCCTGCATTCACTATATCTGGTCTCCCCAGGAGCCTGCATTCACTATATCTGGTCTCCCCAGGAACCTGCAGTCACTATATCTGGTCTACCCACTATATCTGGTCTACCCAGGAACCTGCACTCACTATATCTGGTCTCCCCAGGAACCTGCATTCACTATATCTGGTCTCCCCAGGAACCTGCATTCACTATATCTGGTCTCCCCAGGAACCTGCATTCACTATATCTGGTCTCCCCAGGAACCTGCATTCACTATATCTGGTCTACCCAGGAACCTGCAGTCACTATATCTGGTCTCCCCAGGAACCTGCACTCACTATATCTGGTCTACCCAGGAGCCTGCATTCACTATATCTGGTCTCCCCAGGAACCTGCATTCACTATATCTGGTCTCCCCAGAATCCTGCATTCACTATATCTGGTCTCCCCAGGAACCTGCAGTCACTATATCTGGTCTACCCAGGAACCTGCAGTCACTATATCTGGTCTCCCCAGGAGCCTGCAGTCACTATATCTGGTCTCCCCAGGAACCTGCAGTCACTATATCTGGTCTACCCACTATATCTGGTCTCCCCAGGAACCTGCACTCACTATATCTGGTCTCCCCAGGAACCTGCACTCACTATATCTGGTCTCCCCAGGAACCTGCACTCACTATATCTGGTCTCCCCAGGAACCTGCACTCACTATATCTGGTCTCCCCAGGAAACTGCACTCACTATATCTGGTCTCCCCAGGAACCTGCACTCACTATATCTGGTCTCCCCAGGAACCTGCACTCACTATATCTGGTCTCCCCAGGAACCTGCACTCACTATATCTGGTCTCCCCAGGAACCTGCACTCACTATATCTGGTCTCCCCAGGAACCTGCACTCACTATATCTGGTCTCCCCAGGAGCCTGCATTCACTATATCTGGTCTCCCCAGGAGCCTGCATTCACTATATCTGGTCTCCCCAGGAGCCTGCATTCACTATATCTGGTCTCCCCAGGAGCCTGCATTCACTATATCTGGTCTCCCCAGGAACCTGCATTCACTATATCTGGTCTCCCCAGGAGCCTGCATTCACTATATCTGGTCTCCCCAGGAACCTGCATTCACTATATCTGGTCTCCCCAGGAACCTGCAGTCACTATATCTGGTCTCCCCAGGAACCTGCACTCACTATATCTGGTCTCCCCAGGAACCTGCACTCACTATATCTGGTCTACCCAGGAACCTGCATTCACTATATCTGGTCTCCCCAGGAACCTGCATTCACTATATCTGTTCTCCCCAGAAACCTGCATTCACTATATCTGTTCTCCCCAGAAACCTGCATTCACTATATCTGGTCTACCCAGGAGCCTGCATTCACTATATCTGGTCTCCCCAGGAACCTGCATTCACTATATCTGGTCTCCCCAGGAACCTGCAGTCACTATATCTGGTCTACCCACTATATCTGGTCTACCCAGGAACCTGCACTCACTATATCTGGTCTCCCCAGGAGCCTGCATTCACTATATCTGGTCTCCCCAGGAGCCTGCATTCACTATATCTGGTCTCCCCAGGAGCCTGCATTCACTATATCTGGTCTCCCCAGGAGCCTGCATTCACTATATCTGGTCTCCCCAGGAGCCTGCATTCACTATATCTGGTCTCCCCAGGAACCTGCATTCACTATATCTGGTCTCCCCAGGAACCTGCAGTCACTATATCTGGTCTCCCCAGGAACCTGCACTCACTATATCTGGTCTCCCCAGGAACCTGCACTCACTATATCTGGTCTACCCAGGAACCTGCATTCACTATATCTGGTCTCCCCAGGAACCTGCATTCACTATATCTGTTCTCCCCAGAAACCTGCATTCACTATATCTGTTCTCCCCAGAAACCTGCATTCACTATATCTGGTCTACCCAGGAGCCTGCATTCACTATATCTGGTCTCCCCAGGAACCTGCAGTCACTATATCTGGTCTACCCACTATATCTGGTCTACCCAGGAACCTGCACTCACTATATCTGGTCCCCCCAGGAGCCTGCATTCACTATATCTGGTCTCCCAAGGAGCTTGCATTCACTATATCTGGTCTCCCCAGGAGCCTGCACTCACTATATCTGGTCTCCCCAGGAGCCTGCACTCACTATATCTGGTCCCCCCAGGAGCCTGCATTCACTATATCTGGTCTCTCAAGGAGCCTGCATTCACTATATCTGGTCCCCCCAGGAGCCTGCATTCACTATATCTGGTCTACCCAGGAACCTGCATTCACTATATCTGGTCTCCCCAGGAACCTGCACTCACTATATCTGGTCTCCCCAGGAGCCTGCAGTCACTATATCTGGTCTCCCCAGGAACCTGCATTCACTATATCTGGTCTCCCCAGGAACCTGCATTCACTATATCTGGTCTCCCCAGGAACCTGCATTCACTATATCTGGTCTCCCCAGGAACCTGCATTCACTATATCTGGTCTCCCCAGGAACCTGCATTCACTATATCTGGTCTACCCAGGAGCCTGCATTCACTATATCTGGTCTACCCAGGAGCCTGCATTCACTATATCTGGTCTCCCCAGGAACCTGCACTCACTATATCTGGTCTCCACAGGAACCTGCACTCACTATATCTGGTCTACCCAGGAACCTGCATTCACTATATCTGGTCTCCCCAGGAACCTGCATTCACTATATCTGTTCTCCCCAGAAACCTGCATTCACTATATCTGGTCTACCCAGGAGCCTGCATTCACTATATCTGGTCTCCCCAGGAACCTGCATTCACTATATCTGGTCTCCCCAGGAACCTGCAGTCACTATATCTGGTCTCCCCAGGAGCCTGCATTCACTATATCTGGTCTCCCCAGGAACCTGCATTCACTATATCTGGTCTCCCCAGGAACCTGCATTCACTATATCTGGTCTACCCAGGAGCCTGCATTCACTATATCTGGTCTACCCAGGAGCCTGCATTCACTATATCTGGTCTCCCCAGGAACCTGCACTCACTATATCTGGTCTCCACAGGAACCTGCACTCACTATATCTGGTCTCCCCAGGAACCTGCATTCACTATATCTGGTCTCCCCAGGAACCTGCATTCACTATATCTGGTCTCCACAGGAACCTGCACTCACTATATCTGGTCTACCCAGGAACCTGCATTCACTATATCTGGTCTACCCAGAAACCTGCATTCACTATATCTGGTCTACCCAGGAGCCTGCATTCACTATATCTGGTCTCCCCAGGAGCCTGCATTCACTATATCTGGTCTCCCCAGGAACCTGCAGTCACTATATCTGGTCTACCCAGGAACCTGCACTCACTATATCTGGTCCCCCCAGGAGCCTGCATTCACTATATCTGGTCTCCCAAGGAGCTTGCATTCACTATATCTGGTCTCCCCAGGAGCCTGCACTCACTATATCTGGTCTCCCCAGGAGCCTGCACTCACTATATCTGGTCTCCCCAGGAGCCTGCACTCACTATATCTGGTCCCCCCAGGAGCCTGCATTCACTATATCTGGTCTCCCAAGGAGCTTGCATTCACTATATCTGGTCTCTCAAGGAGCCTGCATTCACTATATCTGGTCTCCCCAGGAGCCTGCATTCACTATATCTGGTCTCCCCAGGAGCCTGCATTCACTATATCTGGTCCCCCCAGGAGCCTGCATTCACTATATCTGGTCTACCCAGGAACCTGCATTCACTATATCTGGTCTCCCCAGGAACCTGCATTCACTATATCTGGTCTACCCAGGAGCCTGCATTCACTATATCTGGTCTCCCCAGGAACCTGCATTCACTATATCTGGTCTCCCCAGGAGCCTGCATTCACTATATCTGGTCTACCCAGGAGCCTGCATTCACTATATCTGGTCTCCCCAGGAGCCTGCATTCACTATATCTGGTCTCCCCAGGAGCCTGCATTCACTATATCTGGTCTCCCCAGGAGCCTGCATTCACTATATCTGGTCTCCCCAGGAACCTGCAGTCACTATATCTGGTCTACCCACTATATCTGGTCTACCCAGGAACCTGCACTCACTATATCTGGTCCCCCCAGGAGCCTGCATTCACTATATCTGGTCTCCCAAGGAGCTTGCATTCACTATATCTGGTCTCCCCAGGAGCCTGCACTCACTATATCTGGTCTCCCCAGGAGCCTGCACTCACTATATCTGGTCCCCCCAGGAGCCTGCATTCACTATATCTGGTCTCCCAAGGAGCTTGCATTCACTATATCTGGTCTCTCAAGGAGCCTGCATTCACTATATCTGGTCTCTCAAGGAGCCTGCATTCACTATATCTGGTCCCCCCAGGAGCCTGCATTCACTATATCTGGTCTACCCAGGAACCTGCATTCACTATATCTGGTCTCCCCAGGAGCCTGCATTCACTATATCTGGTCTCCCCAGGAACCTGCACTCACTATATCTGGTCTCCCCAGGAACCTGCACTCACTATATCTGGTCTCCCCAGGAACCTGCACTCACTATATCTGGTCTACCCAGGAACCTGCACTCACTATATCTGGTCTCCCCAGGAACCTGCACTCACTATATCTGGTCTCCCCAGGAACCTGCACTCACTATATCTGGTCTCCCCAGGAACCTGCACTCACCATATCTGGTCTCCCCAGGAACCTGCACTCACCATATCTGGTCTCCCCAGGAGCCTGCAGTCACTATATCTGGTCTCCCCAGGAACCTGCATTCACTATATCTGGTCTCCCCAGGAACCTGCATTCACTATATCTGGTCTCCCCAGGAACCTGCATTCACTATATCTGGTCTCCCCAGGAACCTGCATTCACTATATCTGGTCTCCCCAGGAACCTGCATTCACTATATCTGGTCTCCCCAGGAACCTGCATTCACTATATCTGGTCTCCCCAGGAACCTGCACTCACTATATCTGGTCTCCCCAGGAGCCTGCACTCACTATATCTGGTCTCCCCAGGAACCTGCACTCACTATATCTGGTCTCCCCAGGAGCCTGCACTCACTATATCTGGTCTACCCAGGAACCTGCATTCACTATATCTGGTCTCCCCAGGAACCTGCATTCACTATATCTGGTCTCCCCAGGAACCTGCATTCACTATATCTGGTCTCCCCAGGAACCTGCATTCACTATATCTGGTCTCCCCAGGAACCTGCATTCACTATATCTGGTCTCCCCAGGAACCTGCATTCACTATATCTGGTCTCCCCAGGAACCTGCACTCACTATATCTGGTCTCCCCAGGAACCTGCACTCACTATATCTGGTCTCCCCAGGAACCTGCACTCACTATATCTGGTCTCCCCAGGAACCTGCACTCACTATCTCTGGTCTCCCCAGGAACCTGCACTCACTATATCTGGTCTCCCCAGGAGCCTGCAGTCACTATATCTGGTCTCCCCAGGAACCTGCATTCACTATATCTGGTCTCCCCAGGAACCTGCATTCACTATATCTGGTCTCCCCAGGAACCTGCATTCACTATATCTGGTCTCCCCAGGAACCTGCATTCACTATATCTGGTCTACCCAGGAGCCTGCATTCACTATATCTGGTCTACCCAGGAGCCTGCATTCACTATATCTGGTCTCCCCAGGAACCTGCACTCACTATATCTGGTCTCCCCAGGAACCTGCACTCACTATATCTGGTCTACCCAGGAACCTGCATTCACTATATCTGGTCTCCCCAGGAACCTGCATTCACTATATCTGTTCTCCCCAGAAACCTGCATTCACTATATCTGGTCTACCCAGGAGCCTGCATTCACTATATCTGGTCTCCCCAGGAACCTGCATTCACTATATCTGGTCTCCCCAGGAACCTGCAGTCACTATATCTGGTCTACCCACTATATCTGGTCTACCCAGAAACCTGCATTCACTATATCTGGTCTACCCAGGAGCCTGCATTCACTATATCTGGTCTCCCCAGGAGCCTGCATTCACTATATCTGGTCTCCCCAGGAACCTGCAGTCACTATATCTGGTCTACCCACTATATCTGGTCTACCCAGGAACCTGCACTCACTATATCTGGTCCCCCCAGGAGCCTGCATTCACTATATCTGGTCTCCCAAGGAGCTTGCATTCACTATATCTGGTCTCCCCAGGAGCCTGCACTCACTATATCTGGTCTCCCCAGGAGCCTGCACTCACTATATCTGGTCTCCCCAGGAGCCTGCACTCACTATATCTGGTCTCCCCAGGAGCCTGCACTCACTATATCTGGTCTCCCCAGGAGCCTGCACTCACTATATCTGGTCCCCCCAGGAGCCTGCATTCACTATATCTGGTCTCCCAAGGAGCTTGCATTCACTATATCTGGTCTCTCAAGGAGCCTGCATTCACTATATCTGGTCCCCCCAGGAGCCTGCATTCACTATATCTGGTCTATCCAGGAACCTGCATTCACTATATCTGGTCTCCCCAGGAGCCTGCATTCACTATATCTGGTCTCCCCAGGAGCCTGCATTCACTATATCTGGTCCCCCCAGGAGCCTGCATTCACTATATCTGGTCTACCCAGGAACCTGCATTCACTATATCTGGTCTCCCCAGGAGCCTGCATTCACTATATCTGGTCTCCCCAGGAGCCTGCATTCACTATATCTGGTCTCCCCAGGAGCCTGCATTCACTATATCTGGTCTCCCCAGGAGCCTGCATTCACTATATCTGGTCTCCCCAGGAGCCTGCATTCACTATATCTGGTCTCCCCAGGAGCCTGCATTCACTATATCTGGTCTCCCCAGGAGCCTGCATTCACTATATCTGGTCGCCCCAGGAGCCTGCATTCACTATATCTGGTCGCCCCAGGAGCCTGCATTCACTATATCTGGTCTCCCCAGGAGCCTGCATTCACTATATCTGGTCTCCCCAGGAGCCTGCACTCACTTTATCTGGTCCCCCCTGGAGCCTGCATTCACTATATCTGTTCTCCCCAGGAACCTGCATTTACTATATCTGGTCTACCCAGGAGCCTGCATTCACTATATCTGGTCTCCCCAGGAGCCTGCATTCACTATATCTGGTCTCCCCAGGAGCCTGCATTCACTATATCTGGTCTCCCCAGGAACCTGCATTCACTATATCTGGTCTCCCCAGGAACCTGCAGTCACTATATCTGGTCTACCCACTATATCTGGTCTACCCAGGAACCTGCACTCACTATATCTGGTCTCCCCAGGAACCTGCATTCACTATATCTGATCTACCCAGGAACCTGCATTCACTATATCTGGACTCCCCAGGAACCTGCATTCACTATATCTGGTCTCCCCAGGAACCTGCACTCACTATATCTGGTCTCCCCAGGAACCTGCACTCACTATATCTGGTCTCCCCAGGAGCCTGCAGTCACTATATCTGGTCTCGCCAGGAACCTGCAGTCACTATATCTGGTCTCGCCAGGAACCTGCATTCACTATATCTGGTCTCCCCAGGAACCTGCATTCACTATATCTGGTCTCCCCAGGAACCTGCATTCACTATATCTGGTCTCCCCAGGAACCTGCATTCACTATATCTGGTCTCCCCAGGAACCTGCACTCACTATATCTGGTCTCCCCAGGAGCCTGCACTCACTATATCTGGTCTCCCCAGGAACCTGCATTCACTATATCTGGTCTCCCCAGGAACCTGCACTCACTATATCTAGTCTCCCCAGGAACCTGCACTCACTATATCTGGTCTCCCCAGGAACCTGCACTCACTATATCTGGTCTCCCCAGGAACCTGCACTCACTATATCTGGTCTCCCCAGGAACCTGCACTCACTATATCTGGTCTCCCCAGGAACCTGCACTCACTATATCTGGTCTCCCCAGGAGCCTGCAGTCACTATATCTGGTCTACCCAGGAACCTGCATTCACTATATCTGGTCTACCCAGGAACCTGCATTCACTATATCTGGTCTCCCCAGGAACCTGCATTCACTATATCTGGTCTCCCCAGGAACCTGCATTCACTATATCTGGTCTACCCAGGAGCCTGCATTCACTATATCTGGTCTCCCCAGGAACCTGCATTCACTATATCTGGTCTACCCAAGAGCCTGCACTCACTATATCTGGTCTCCCCAGGAACCTGCACTCACTATATCTGGTCTACCCAGGAACCTGCATTCACTATATCTGGTCTCCCCAGGAACCTGCATTCACTATATCTGTTCTCCCCAGAAACCTGCATTCACTATATCTGGTCTCCCCAGGAGCCTGCACTCACTATATCTGGTCTCCCCAGGAACCTGCAGTCACTATATCTGGTCTACCCACTATATCTGGTCTACCCAGGAACCTGCACTCACTATATCTGGTCTCCCCAGGAACCTGCATTCACTATATCTGGTCTCCCCAGGAACCTGCAGTCACTATATCTGATCTACCCAGGAACCTGCATTCACTATATCTGGTCTCCCCAGGAACCTGCATTCACTATATCTGGTCTCCCCAGGAACCTGCAGTCACTATATCTGGTCTACCCAGGAACCTGCACTCACTATATCTGGTCTCCCCAGGAACCTGCACTCACTATATCTGGTCTCCCCAGGAACCTGCACTCACTATATCTGGTCTCCCCAGGAACCTGCACTCACTATATCTGGTCTCCCCAGGAGCCTGCAGTCACTATATCTGGTCTCCCCAGGAACCTGCATTCACTATATCTGGTCTCCCCAGGAACCTGCATTCACTATATCTGGTCTCCCCAGGAACCTGCATTCACTATATCTGGTCTCCCCAGGAACCTGCATTCACTATATCTGGTCTCCCCAGGAACCTGCATTCACTATATCTGGTCTCCCCAGGAACCTGCATTCACTATATCTGGTCTCCCCAGGAACCTGCACTCACTATATCTGGTCTCCCCAGGAACCTGCACTCACTATATCTGGTCTACCCAGGAACCTGCACTCACTATATCTGGTCTCCCCAGGAACCTGCATTCACTATATCTGGTCTCCCCAGGAACCTGCATTCACTATATCTGGTCTCCCCAGGAACCTGCATTCACTATATCTGGTCTACCCAGGAACCTGCACTCACTATATCTGGTCTCCCCAGGAACCTGCACTCACTATATCTGGTCTCCCCAGGAACCTGCACTCACTATATCTGGTCT
>CM055125.1:317707498-317859998 GCA_029206835.1 Rana muscosa | reverse complement strand
AGTAGAACTGAAATTTCATGTTTTATTTTTTTGGGATAGAGTAACACTAGGGTGCCCACGTGTCCCGGATTGCCCGGGACTGTCCCGCAATTGACATGTCTGTCCCGGGTCCCGGGCACCTTCATTCCGGGACAATACAATGTCCCGGAATGAAATAGAGGACACAGCCACCCCCTACTAACTAATAACTACATTTCCGGAACTGGTTGCTAGGGCCAGCGCTGCCTGGCATCTTGCAACCAGTGACAATTTACTCTCAGACAGTGAGACCGGGAGCGAGGCCTGCGCCTAGTGCAGCACTGCTGTCCCCACCCACCTCGGCACCTCCTCCTTCTCCGGCAATAAGCGGCAAGGAGCAGGGACTGGTGTGATCTTCACTCTCCGGATAGTGACGCCACTCCTTTACTTCTACGCAGTGGCTCATGCAGAGGGAGTGACAGCAGCACTGCATCTGGTGGCAGGCTATGGGTGGGAAGCGGCACTGCATCTGGTGACAAGTGGCACAGTCACCTGACAAATAACCTGCCGCCAAATTCCCCATCAACCCCGAGACTACATTTCCCCCCCATCCCCCCCTCATCTTTTTTGGGAGAAGGTGAGAGAGGGGGGTGTGTCCCGGAATGGCAGTTTGGAAATGTGGTCACCCTAAGTAACACCTATCAGATGCATTTTTTTTGCCATCATTGGGGAGATTTCTCTTCATTTCCTGTCACATAACAAAAACAGGAAGTGAGAGAAAATCCTTAAAAACTAGCGCATAGCTCCTAACTGTCCCGGATTTGACAGTTTTTGAGGGACTGTCCTGATTCGGATTTGGAGCAATGTCCCTCTCTCCTCCTCATGTGTCCCTCATTTTGGTCTGATCTATATATTTGTATATAAAATGCACTTTTTATCTTTCAAAAAGTCTTTCCCAGCGCTAAACCTTTCACCTAATTTCTAAACTGCTGCATTTGTAAATATTAAAAGCCAATATAAAGGAACAGTGGTGGTAATGTACGGTAGTGAAGATTTAATTAACCTTTTTCTTGGTTAATTTTCCTTTAAGGGGGTGTGTCTTATGCCTACATACGTTTGCTAGTAGGTGTCCCCTGTTTCGTCAGATTGGGCGACCCGTCAGAATGTGTAACAGAAGTGACGTTCTGTCGCCGCCATCTTGCTACACCCCACACTCCTCCACAGTAATGATACAGTGAGAAGGCGGCAAGTGGACATCTTGTTACACCCACCGGAGTCTTGGATTTTACACTTATTTTTACCAGTAAACTCAGTTTACATAGTGAAATGCAGCATTTAAAAATCCGTCTGACTGTTTAGATGTTAAATTTTCAAAGCAGCGGTGTTCTGTCAGATTAGAAAACCTGTGAGGTCCGGGTGTCCCGTGCGATTACCGGGCTATCGATTGGGAGGCTGGAGGAGAGGATATCCCTCTATGCGGACGATGCCCTCCTGTATCTAAATTACGCTGGTCCCTCGCTGCTGGCCACCCTGGAGACGTTCAAAGTTTTTGGGAGGTTTTCCGGAGTTAGAATAAACTGGTCCAAGTCGGTGCTCTTTCCGTTGGATGCTCAGGCCCCCTCTCTGGCTAGCCCGTCCCCCTTAAAGTGGGTCACTGAATTTAAATACTTGGGAGTAGTGGTGACAGGGGAGGCTGCCCAATACTATACCCGTAATGTTCTCCCCCTGTTGACTGTAGTAAAGGAAAAGTGTTTGGCTTGGGCTGGTCTCCCCTTGAACCTCATAGGCCACATCAACATTCTTAAGATGGTTCTGCTACCAAAGTTTAATTTATATCTTTCGGAACAGCCCAGTCTGGATCCCGGCCTCCTTCTTTAGAGCTGTTAATGGGTGCATTACCTCCTTCCTGTGGAATGGGAGGGTCCCCAGGCTAGCTAAGTCTACCCTTCATCTTCCTACGTGTCTGGGGGGGCTTGCTTTACCAGATCTTCTGGTTTACTTCTGGGCAGCTGTCCTGGTGACGGCACACTGGTGGGTGGCGGGTGATAGATCAAATGCGGCAGTGTGCCTCGAGGCAGCCTGTCTGGGCTCCTTGACGGACCTGCGAAACCTGGTATACAGAGGGGCGGGGGCATATTCTACGGTTCCGGACACCACTAAAACTACCCTTAAGGTTTGGGCGGCTGCTAGGAAACGTTTCTCCCAGCCCAACAGGTGGGCCCCGGCTCAGCCATTGTGGGGTAATCCTGGACTGCCACACTTTAGATCGATTCCTGATCAGCAGGTCTGGGCCAGATTCGGGGTAAAAACACTGAAAGATATTATGCCAAGTGGGGTACTTTTAACCTTTGCACAGCTTAGCAGTCAGTTTCAGTTGCCGGGATGGATGCTCTTCCGATACCTCCAGCTACGCCATGCAGCTGGGGCGCAGTTTCCCACTAGGCCCCTGTTGGAACTTGACCCTGTTGAGTCGCTCTTGGTCCAGGAAGACCTCAAGAAGCCGCTCTCTGTACTATATGGGACATTGCTCAAGCTAGATACCCCGAGACTGGACAGGCTTTGGGATAAGTGGAGGGCGGATGTTCCATCTCTGGGGAAAGAGGAGTGGGAGGAGGCGTTGGAGGAATGTCCCAAGCTAGTGATTTCCTCCCGAGACAAAATGACACAAATCAAACTGCTGCACAGGATGTATTATACACCGGTTAGGCTCCATAGGATATACCCTGACAGGGATCCCTGCTGCGCAAGATGTCGGGTACCCTTATACATCTACTTTGGGAATGTCCTAAGATACAGGTATTTTGGAGGGAGGTTTTTGAATTGGTTAACCTGAAACTGGACTTGGAGCTTCCCGTGTCACCGGAGCTGGCCTTGTTTGGGGTCCCAGATGATGAGCAGAGGCCTCGCCATAGAAAACTGTTGATTGCATATTTGTTATTCTATGCAAAAAAGTCTATTATTTGCAGGTGGATATCCCCTAGCCCTCCGTCAGTGTCCTCCTGGCTGGCCATGGTTGATGCTGCCATTCCAATGTACAGGCTGACATATGTAGCGGCCTCACCCTCTCTCCATCTTTATCGGTTACACACCAACTCATGTCTAGGGGTTCCTGGGTTGTGAGAGTGAGATGCGCCACGGCCCATGTCCTCCCCATTGTAGTAGGGAGGTGAAGGCCACTTCCTGATGTTTCCTCGGGCCGGTGTGTTCTGTGAATGCACTGAGTCTGTAATGGCCTCCCCTTTGCTTCCAGTAACTGGAGTTCACACACCGGAGAAAGGTCCAACACTTGTTTATTTGACACTTCAAATAGCAAAGCACGATAAACAGTTCTTTTTTCAGCAAACTGGTTGGGACCTATAACCTTGCCAACGGTGGGGTGAGCAGATCGAGGCACTTCCTAAAGTTTAAGTTCTATGCCACTGTACTATGACCAGCGGCGCCTAAGCCAATCCGGCTGTTACAGAACAGGAAAGATGGGGTCTCTTCCAGCAACCCCTATGAACAGCAATGGAGCCCTCTTCGATGCGCTGTGGCCCCTATCAGGGGGATGTGTCCTCCCAAGAGAGTTCCCAGAGGCCCACTGTCACTGGGTTGGTGCTGCTCCGGGTCTCCAGTGGGTAACCTCCCCGGCCTCCTCACCTCAGGTACGAGTCCCTCCGCTCAGGGACCCTCGGACAGTCCACCCTAGCGGGACCCAGTCGAAGGTACTGGGCCCCAGGCCTCCTCGATAGTACCTCACCCCAGGCTGAAGGTGCCTGGGATGGACGCCAACGTGACTCCGGACCAGGCCATGGGCACCTGGACCAGACTCCTGGATCTCCCGCACCCAGGCCCAAGGGCCCTGGGTGCGGACCGCAACCCTCCTCCCCCGAGGACCTCCCCGATCACGACGACCTCGTGGTAAGGGCGTCTCCCCCTTTTATCTCCTCCCATCCACGGCCTGGCGGGTTCCCCGCCCCAGCCATACCATCTCTGGGAAGGGACAAAACAGAGAGCACTGCGAAGATGATTCCACCTGAAGCCTGTGGGTACCCCGCCACCCACAGGCAAAGGAGAATATTACATCCTCCAATCCTCCACGAAACAAAAAGGGGTCTGAATCCTAACACAATTATACACCTGGGTCACACTATTGCCCAGGTGTATCCCATCAATTTGAGGACCCCGCTACACACTCCCCCCTGTAATTGGACGCTGGTCCCCAGCGTCAGGTGCACACCCATGCCTCCCATAAAGTGGTGACATGGAGTGAAACCCCTGAGGCAGTTCCTCTAAATTTCCCAAGTGCCAAGACCTGCTCAGGGAATGGGGAACATACAAAACAACTTATGTCATAAAACACTTTAAACATTTGCATAATCACAACCCCTCTCCCACACTGTCTAAGAGCCACCCACTCTTAATGATCTTGATTGACGATCCTCCTGCAGGGGAAAGAAAAAAACAACATCCTAACATAATTTCGTGTCATTTGGCATGAGTGGGCCCGTCAGCCGAGAGACCCACTCACTCCAACAAGCAAGGTGATGTGTGTGTGAAACATTTTCAAACATTTGTTGCGCAACACTGCCACCTGGTGACAACGCCGCGGTCATGACACTCAACGAGTCTTCGTTCTTCCAGCTTTTTCCTACTCTGCCACTATTCCCAAATGTCCTTGCCTTTGGCACATGAAGAAAAGGGGAAACACAAAAAAACACAACAGCCCCAAGTCTCCAATGAGAAAAAGAAAAGCCCAAATAAAAACAAAAGCAGGGCACAGTCCTGGGTGTCTGGGAATGGCTCTTCCAGAAAGTTCAAGTGCACAAAGGAAGTAAACAGGAGTTCTTTTCTCCTATAAGTAAAACTTTGGATCCGGCAGATACAGGGGTTTCAGGTGTTTGTCAAATGCCTCTATCGAATACTCGACATCTTCTCCTTCTCTTCTGCAAATGACTATCTTGTCAGCATGGATATGGCGCCCCAATTTCCATTCAGCTTTGCAGTCCTCAAACCTCTTAGACACTGCCGGCACACATTCCAGGTACCTGCGAGCATGGGGCACCTTCAACTTGTCCCACACAAACTCGTCATACCATCTTGTTCTCCAGACTTCCACCTCATACAGCAAGTCCCGGGGTAGATACGGGTACTCCCACCCATATTCCCGAGCTACTTTATGGCAAAACAGTCTCTGCAAGCGGGCCAAAGGTGGCATAGTGGCTTTCTCTCCAGTTCCAGGCAGCACAATAGCTTCCGGATGCCGAGGTGCCTTTACCAGCTCCCTGGAAATGACTTTCGGCGCTCTCAGAGAAGCGCGGGGTGTCCCCACAACCAAAGTAGGTGAGGTAACAGTAGATGAGGACACAGGTGGAGGGGTAGGTTCCCTCGTAAGCTGCGGGTCTTCCACCCGAGGCGTGCTGTCTCCTGTGTACATAGGTGAATCCCGTACCGCACGGGAAGCAAGAAGTGGCACTCTATCCCAGCCCTTGCGGCTGAACAGTTCGTCTATCTCGCCATCATCTCCGCAATCAGACAGCGACTCTAGGTCGGAGGTGTCATACATCTCCGCAGGCAGATATCTTCCGGTGGACACAGAATCAACCTCCCTGGGGGGCTCCACCTCCAATGGGCCCCCGACACCTCCAACCACCACCACAGTCCCAGCCCCTGGCTCACCTGACCCTTGTAGAGGACTGGGATGTCCGGGACTTCCTTCTCGACCGGCGCCATCCAGGCCAGGCAAGCAGCGGGGTGAAGCTCGACCACGTCCATAGGATGCCTGTACTAGGCCAACTTTCCTCTTCGGTGGTGGGAGCAGAGAACTTGTGGCGACCGAGGCAGCATCCTCGGATTTTTCTCTGTTGGGCAGTCCATCGCCCTGGTCAGCGTGCACGGGAACCTCGACAAAGGCCTTGATCTCCCCTTCCGGAGTAGCAGTACCCGTGAGGTGGTTGAGGCGAAGGGCCCGGGGCCTTGCTGTGGACGACTCGACCTCAAAAAGGAATTCTCTGCACTCCTCACATCGCCCGAATGGCTTCAGGGTGACCACCAGTCCCGAGCAGCCGGGACAGATCACACCGAGGGCCTCCGTGTCTCTGCAAGTGTACAGAGCCAACCGCCCTCGGGGCCTAAGTCTTATCCCCGTGTCTGTGATGGGGGCAGCAAAGGAAGTCATTCTCGTGGGGTGAGGAACCATAATCCACGGGGCACTTGAGGTCATCCCGACTATCTGCTGCTCCATCATGCACTGACCCCGCGCCGGAGTCTCCACGTGTATCCCCACACTTGGCCAGACTCCTCCCATGAGCTGTACATTTTCGCGGGCTTCCTCTTGACTCCGCCCACGAACGATGTCGCCATGGGGTGCCTCGTGGCGCAGTGCGTTAACAGTCCCCACGTGCAGTACGTCACACGGCTGGACCTCTCCCTTTTTCCGCTCCTCCGCATGGGCCTTTCCCGTGTTAGGGTCATTTCCACAACTCCGAGCAGGGACGCACTTTGGCCAGTAATATGGCCGATCTGCTCGGAACTCCTCTGGGCAGCAAAGTTCAAATGTAGACATTCTCAAGTCCATCTTTAGAACACACTCTATCCCGGACTCACGAGCCCCCACGTGTAGCGGCCTCACCCTCTCTCCATCTTTATCGGTTACACACCAACTCATGTCTAGGGGTTCCTGGGTTGTGAGAGTGAGGTGCGCCACGGCCCATGTCCTCCCCATTGTAGTAGGGAGGTGAAGGCCACTTCCTGATGTTTCCTCGGGCCGGTGTGTTCTGTGAATGCACTGAGTCTGTAATGGCCTCCCCTTTGCTTCCAGTAACTGGAGTTCACACACCGGAGAAAGGTCCAACACTTGTTTATTTGACACTTCAAATAGCAAAGCACGATAAACAGTTCTTTTTTCAGCAAACTGGTTGGGACCTATAACCTTGCCAACGGTGGGGTGAGCAGATCGAGGCACTTCCTAAAGTTTAAGTTCTATGCCACTGTACTATGACCAGCGGCGCCTAAGCCAATCCGGCTGTTACAGAACAGGAAAGATGGGGTCTCTTCCAGCAACCCCTATGAACAGCAATGGAGCCCTCTTCGATGCGCTGTGGCCCCTATCAGGGGGATGTGTCCTCCCAAGAGAGTTCCCAGAGGCCCACTGTCACCGGGTTGGTGCTGCTCCGGGTCTCCAGTGGGTAACCTCCCCGGCCTCCTCACCTCAGGTACGAGTCCCTCCGCTCAGGGACCCTCGGACAGTCCACCCTAGCGGGACCCAGTCGAAGGTACTGGGCCCCAGGCCTCCTCGATAGTACCTCACCCCAGGCTAAAGGTGCCTGGGATGGACGCCAACATGACTCCGGACCAGGCCATGGGCACCTGGACCAGACTCCTGGATCTCCCGCACCCAGGCCCAAGGGCCCTGGGTGCGGACCGCAACCCTCCTCCCCCGAGGACCTCCCCGATCACGACGACCTCGTGGTAAGGGCGTCTCCCCCTTTTATCTCCTCCCATCCACGGCCTGGCGGGTTCCCCGCCCCAGCCATACCATCTCCGGGAAGGGACAAAACAGAGAGCACTGCGAAGATGATTCCACCTGAAGCCTGTGGGTACCCCGCCACCCACAGGCAAAGGAGAATATTACATCCTCCAATCCTCCACGAAACAAAAAGGGGTCTGAATCCTAACACAATTATACACCTGGGTCACACTATTGCCCAGGTGTATCCCATCAATTTGAGGACCCCGCTACACATATATTAGCAAAGGATGCCCCTGGAAGTTTGACAAGGTGTGGTTGCCCTGGATATCACCTTGACCGATCCTACAACCCACTTCCCACTTCTAGATCCTTGTGCTTAGTTGAGGTCATGTGACCTCTGGAGGGGGGGGGGCCCTGGGACGTTCTGGGGGGATTTAGGGTTCTCTGGCGGTGGCTCGTGGTCTCCTGGTAATTTCGCCATCGGGGAAATTTTAGCCTTGGTTTAGGCTGGCAGGGGGCCCCCCCCATGCAGAATTATTCTTTAAATTATTCCTTAAATGTCACTAATGCTTGCTGAATATACTGGTTTGTATGTCACTAGTTGTAATGTCATGTTCCTCGGCTATGTTGGCCGAGTTCTGTTTTTATGTTCATGTATATATAACTGCTTAATAAACACAACCTGATTGTAAAAAAAAAAAGAAAACCTGTGAGATCCGTAGGTTTGCGGGTGCTTTTAAAATGCAACATCGAAACAGTCAGACGGATTTCTAAGTACCGTATGTCACTATATAAGCTGAGTTTAATGTTAAAAATAACTATGAAATGCAAGACTCCGATGGGTGTAACAAGATTTCCACTTGCTCACTGTATCCTTACTATGATGAATGCGGGGTGTAGCAAGATGGCGGCGACGGAACATCACTTCGGTTACAAATTCTGGGTCGCCTAATCTGACGAAACACCCTTATTCTCATCTCAAAATGTTCGGAGGTATGCTAGTGTCCCCATTGGAAGATGTCTCTTCCTGTTCCATAGTCAAAACAGGAAGAAGAGGGAGTCCCTGGTTGTCACCAGAACTAGTGTCCCTGTTGAAAGATTTCTCCTCACTTCCTGTCCCACAGCCAATACAGGAAAAGGAAGGAAGAAGAGGGAGTCCCTGGTTGTCAACAGGACTAGTGTCCTCATGGGAAGATTTCCTTTTGCTTCCTGTCCCATGGCCAAATTAGGAAGAAGAGAAAACCCCTGGTTGTCACCAGAACTAGTGTCACCATTGGAAGATTTCCCTTCACGTCCTGTCCCATAGCCAAAACAGGAAGAAGAGAAAGTCCCTGGTTGTCACCAGAACTAGTGTCGCCATTGGAAGATTTCCCTTCACTTCCTGTCCCATAGCCAAAACAGGAAGAAGAGAAAGTCCCTGGTTGTCACCAGAACTAGTGTCGCCATTGGAAGATTTCCCTTCACTTCCTGTCCCATAGCCAAAACAGGAAGCGAGAGGAAGAAGAAGTCCCTGATTGTCACCAGAATTAGTATCCCCATTGGAAGATTTCCCTTTGCTTCCTGTCCCATTTTCAAAACAGGAAGTGAAAATAAATCCCTCAACTAGGTATAACATTGGAAGACTTTCCTTTACTTCCTGTCGCAAACCAAAACAGGAAGTGAGAGGAAGAAGAGGGAGTCCCTGGTTGTCACCAGAACTAGTGTCTCTGTTGCAAGATTTCTCCTCACTTCTTGTTTCATAGCCAATACAGGAAGTGGAAGGAAGAAGAGGGAGTCCCTGGTTGTCAGCAGGATTAGTGTCCACATTGGAAGATTTCCCTTCACTTCCTGTCTCATAGCCAAAACAGGAAGAAGAGGGAGTCCCCGGTGGTCACTAGAACTAATGTCCCCATTGAAAGATTTCCCTTCACTTCCTGTCCCATAGCCAATAAACAGGATGTGGAAGGAAGAAGAGGGAGTCCTTGGTTGTCTCCAGAACCAGTGTCACCATTGGAAGATTTCCCTTCACTTCCTATCCCATAGCCAAAACAGGAAGTGGGAGGAAGTAGAATGGGTCCCCGGTTGTCACCAGAACTAGTGTCCTCGTTGCAAGATTTCCCCTCACTTCTTATCCCATAGCCAAAACTGAAGTGGGAGGAAGAAGAGGGAGTCCCTGGTTGTCACCAGAACTAGTGTCACCATTGGAAAATTTCCATTCACTTCTTGTTCCATAGCCAAACCAATAAGTGAGAGGAAAAATGGGGAGACCCTGGTTTTCACCAGAACTAGTGTCACCATTGGAAGGTTTCCCTTAGGTAAATTGGTAAAGTTACATCAATTTGGAATGCCAATGACTGGTCACCAGAAACTACGGGATCTACTAGTGTTGAAACGTGGATCATTTTAAGCTTAAAATGTATAACCATTTTTTTCCTTTTTGGGTGGAGTGGTGAAGGTTCGCCATCTTGGCCTCCACTGGGTAGATAAACCATCTTTATTTTCCCATCTTACCATTATTCCCGAAATTGTTCAGATGATTGGATTTCATTGCTCATAATCCCCTCACTTAGTTTTTCTCTTTGGCCCAAGGGGGGAATTCTAAGAAACATTTTTTTATCACCAAGCGACCCTTGAAGAGTTAAGCCAAGATGGAAACCACTTCTCTGCCGAGGGAGTTTGGTGTGGATGAAATGAACAGATGGACCTACCATTTGTGTATATTGTGTATCTGCACCAAGGGCCCTCTGGAACTGAGGGGCCAGTTTATAGTGCTGGGACCATCCCTCTCATTGCCACATCTGGGCACAGCTAACTTCTAAGCGACACCATTTGGATTGCAAGTAAAGGAAGAGTTCAGAGAATCACAAACACAATGCTCCTTACATTTGTGATCAGTGGGAAGAATGCTCCTTACTTTGGTGATCAGGGAGAAGAATGTTCCTTACATTGGTGATCAGTGGGAAGAATGTTCCTTACATTGGTGATCAGTGGGAAGAATGATCCTTACATTGGTGGTCAGTGGGAAGAATGTTCCTTACATTGGTGATCAGTGAGAAGAATGTTCCTTACATTGGTGATCAGTGGGAAGAATGTTCCTTACATTGGTGATCAGTGGGAAGAATGTCCCTTACATTGGTGATCAGTGGGAAAAATGTCCCTTACATTGGTGATCAGTGGGAAAAATGTCCCTTACATTGGTGATCAGTGGGAAGAATGTTCCTTACATTGGTGATCAGTGGGAAGAATGTTCCTTACATTGGTGATCAGTGGGAAGAATGTTCCTTACATTGGTGATCAGTGAGAAGAATGTTCCTTACATTGGTGATCAGTGAGAAGAAAGTTCCTTACATTGGTGATCAGTGAGAAGAATGTTCCTTACATTGGTGATCAGTGGGAAGAATGTTCCTTACATTGGTGATCAGTGGGAAGAATGTTCCTCACATTGGTGATCAGTGAGAAGAATGTTCCTTACATTGGTGATCAGTGAGAAGAAAGTTCCTTACATTGGTGATCAGTGAGAAGAATGATCCTTACATTGGTGATCAGTGAGAAGAATGTCCCTTACATTGGTGATCAGTGGGAAGAATGTTCCTTACATTGGTGATCAGTGGGAAGAATGTTCCTTACATTGGTGATCAGTGAGAAGAATGCTCCTTACATTGGTGATCAGTGAGAAGAATGTTCCTTACATTGGTGATCAGTGGGAAGAATGTTCCTTACATTGGTGATCAGTGGGAAGAATGTTCCTTACATTGGTAATTCAGTGGGAAGAATGCTCCTTACATTGGTAGTCAGTGGGAAGAATGTCCCTTACATTGGTGATCAGTGGGAAGAATGTTCTTTACATTGGTGAGCAGTGGGAAGAATGTCCCTTACATTGGTGATCAGTGAGAAGAATGCTCCTTACATTGGTGATCCGTGAGAAGAATGCTCCTTACATTGGTGATCAGTGAGAAGAATGTTCCTTACATTGGTGATCAGTGGGGAAGAATGTTCCTTACATTGGTGATCAGTGGGAAGAATGTTCCTTACATTGGTGATCAGTGGGAAGAATGTCCCTTACATTGGCGATCAGTGGGAAGAATGTCCCTTACATTGGTGATCAGTGGGAAGAATGTTCCTTACATTGGTGATCAGTGGGAAGAATGTCCCTTACATTGGTGATCAGTGAGAAGAATGTTCCTTACATTGGTGATCAGTGAGAAGAATGTTCCTTACATTGGTGATCAGTGAGAAGAATGTTCCTTACATTGGTGATCAGTGGGAAGAATGTTCCTTACATTGGTGATCAGTGGGAAGAATGTCCCTTACAGACATATAAATGATTTTTGGTGTCAGGGTCTGAGAGGCAGAAGTTGCTCATTGCCCAAGGAACCTCTAGCAACCTCTTGAGGAACCCTCGTGTTCCATGGAACCCTGCTTGGCAAAGGCTGCTCTACAGTGAATACGTTTTTGAACTTGGGCAGCAGTTGAATGGGGAGGTCCACAATTAGTTCTTGTCCACCACTGACCGAGGAAGGCTATTGGTTCTAAGGCACTAGTGAAAAGAGGAAGAAACATTCCCAGGATTGAGGAACATTATGGTGCACAGCTGGGGTTGGAGCGCCATTGGTGACTACGAGTCATAATGGGTAGACCCGAGGATCCCCAGGTACAACATGTCCAATGAGCCAACGATTTCCAAGGACACTGATGAGCTCAACGTTTCAGAAGAGAATAAAGTTCATAAATAGTCCATTTGGGGTGTATGGGGTTCTCGTTTACACACAAGAATATTTATGTTTGTCCAATTTATTACCATGGAATGACCAGACACACTTCTAATATCTATTTATAGCTTGATTAATTTAACATGTACAATACAATATGCTTGTGTTTGGCACTCAAAGGGTCTGTGCAAGTCATACAAGACAATGGGAATGCAGAACCCGCTTGAAGCAAGTCAAATACAGGTCAGAAGAAGGTAAGTGCAGGTCAGATACAGGTCAGAAGGAGATTGCTGCAGGTCAGAAGGAGATTGCTGCAGGTCAGAAGGAGGTTGGTGCAGGTCACAAGGAGGTTGGTGCAGGTCACAAGGAGGTTGGTGCAGGTCACAAGGAGGTCGGTGCAGGTCACAAGGAGGTCACTGCAGGTCACAAGGAAGTCACTGCAGGTCACAAGGAAGTCACTGCAGGTCACAAGGAAGTCACTGCAGGTCACAAGGAAGTCACTGCAGTTAAGGAGGTCAAGTGCAGGCCAGAAGGAGGTCAGTGCAGGTCAGAAGGAGGTCAGTGCAGGTCAGAAGGAGGTCAGTGCAGGTCAGAAGGAGGTCAGTGCAGGTCAGAGGGAGGTCGCTGCAGGTCAGGAGCAGGTTACTACAGGTCAGAAGCAAGTGAATGCAGGTGAGTGCAGGTCATAAGCAGGTCAACGCAAGTGAGGAGGTCACTGCAGGTCAGAAGGAGGTCGCTGCAGGCCAGAAGGAGGTCAATGTAGGTGAGAATGAGGTCAATGCAGGTCAGAAGAAGGTCGCTGCTGGTCAGAAGGAAATTGCTGCAGGTCAGGAGAAAATTGCTGCAGGTCAGAAGGAGGTTGGTGCAGCTTACAAGGAGGTGATTGCAGGTCACAAGGAAGTTACTGCAGTTTAGGAGGTCAAGTGCAGGCCAGAAGGAGGTAACTACAGGTCAGAAGGAGGTCAATGCAAGTCAAAAGGAGGTCAATGCAGGTGAGGAGGTCGCTGCAGGTCAGAAGCAGTTTAATGTAGGTCAGAGGGAGGTCGGTGATGGTCAGAAAGAGGTCAGTGCAGGTCAGAAGGAGGTCAACGCAGGTGAGGAAGTCACTGCAGGTCAGAAGGAAGAAACTACAGGTCAGAAGGAGGTCAATGCAGGTCAGAAAGAGGTCGCTGCAGGCCAGGAGGAGGTCAGTGTAGGTGAGAAGGAGGTCAGTGCAGGTCAGCGGCACCTGTCAATGAATCCTGAATGATCTCAAAGTAATGCCACCAACACAAGCCCGTCACCACTGGCCCTAAGATTTTTTTGGACCCCGTGAGCTGATTTCCTACACAGGTTGAACTGGGTGGACAAATGTCTTTTTTCAGCCTTACCAACTATGTAGTTATTTAAAACTGGTTTAAAAATAAATAAATGAGGAAACAAAAGTGGAGTTGTTGCCGATATCGGACACTCAGATTTCAATGTATTTTTTTTTAACCTTAAAATGGACAATGTGTGTGACCCCCTGACAGGGAACTTTGAAAAAGTAATATCAGATTTAAAGAGTTTTTGTATGACTGTTGTGTGCCTGCAAATAAAATATACAATACTTGTTGCACCTCCAAGAAAATCAAAGCTGCCCGGTGTCCTGTGCACACTTCCTGTGTTATCTTATAGAGCCGGGGACTCCGGTACGAGGATCACATCTTATATTGTACAAATATTCACAGGGCGAAAAATATCCGTTTTATAAATGAACAAATTAAATATTAATGAATGAATAGAATGGAAAAGTTTGAATCGGTTTTACTGGAATCTTTTCCGTAATCAGCAGGAAATCATTCAGAGAAAGAACTCATCAGAGTCCCCCCTAACATTAGTTTATCCATAAGAGTACTCATCACAATCCCCCTTACATCAGAGTCCTCATCAGAATCCCCTTTACATCAGTTTCTCCATGAGGGCCCCCCTTACATCAGAGACCTCATCAGAGTCCCCCTTACATCATTTTTTCCATTGGAGTCCTCATCAGAATCCCCCTTACATCAGTTTCTCCATCAGAGCACTCATCAGAGTCTCCCTTACATCAGAGTCCTCATCAGAATCCCCCTTACATCAGTTTCTCCATCAGAGTCCTCATCAGAATCCCCCTTACATCAGTTTCTCCATCAGAGTCCTCATCAGAATGCCCCTTACATCAGAGTCCTCATCAGAATCCCCCTTACATCAGTTTCTCCATCAGAGTCCTCATCAGAATCCCCCTTACATCAGTTTCTCTATCAGAGTCCTCATCAGAATCCCCCTTACATCAGAGTCCTCATCAGAATCCCCCTTACATCAGAGTCCTCATCAGAATCCCCCTTACATCAGTTTCTCCATCAGAGTCCTCATCAGAATGCCCCTTACATCAGAGTCCTCATCAGAATCCCCCTTACATCAGTTTCTCCATCAGAGTCCTCATCAGAATCCCCCTTACATCAGTTTCTCCATCAGAGTCCTCATCAGAATGCCCCTTACATCAGAGTCCTCATCAGAATCCCCCTTACATCAGTTTCTCCATCAGAGTCCTCATCAGAATCCCCCTTACATCAGTTTCTCTATCAGAGTCCTCATCAGAATCCCTCTTACATCAGAGTCCTCATCAGAATCCCCCTTACATCAGAGTCCTCATCACAATCCCCCTTACATCAGAGTCCTCATCAGAATCCCCCTTACATCAGAGTCCTCATCAGAATCCCCCTTACATCAGTTTCTCCATCAGAGTCCTCATCAGAATCCCCCTTACATCAGAGTCCTCATCAGAATCCCCCTTACATCAGTTTCTCCATCAGAGTCCTCATCAGAATCCCCCTTACATCAGAGTCCTCATCAGAATCCCCCTTACATCAGAGTCCTCATTAGAATCCCCCTTACATCAGTTTCTCCATCAGAGTCCTCATCAGAATCCCCCTTACATCAGAGTTCTCATCAGAATTCGCCTTACATCAGAGTCCTCATCAGAATCCCCCTTACATCAGAGTCCTCATCAGAATCCCCCTTACATCAGTTTCTCCATCAGAGTCCTCATCAGAACCCCCGTTACATCAGTTTTTCCATGAGGGTGCCCCTTACATCAGTTTTTCCATTGGAGTCCTCATCAGAATCCCCCTTACACCAGTTTTTCCATCAGGGTCCCCCTTACATCAGAGTCCTCATCAGAGTCCCTCTTACATCAGTTTCTCCCTCAGAGTCCTCATCAGAGTCCCATCTTCTCTGATCTCCTCTGATTTCATCTGATCTTCTATTTTTCTTCTTCTTCTCCAGTTTTACTGAATCATCTCCAAATGGAATATATATATATACACATTAAAGTCAATGTACATTCATGGTTCTTCTTCTCATTGGTTCCTTCTCGTTAGAATTGTCAGTGTGTCCATAATACGTTCTTCCCTGTCACAGATCTTCCATGATTTCTAAGATTGCTCCATGTAACATCCGGAAGGACGGTCTGTCCTCCGCTTTCTGGGGGGAAACACAAGAAATACATTTTGCTATTAATATCTGTGCATGGTCCCCAGTGTTCGATGTACAGGGGAAACTCAAAAAATTTGAATATCGTGCAAAAGTTCATTTATTTCACTAATGCAACCTAAAAGGTGAAACTAATATATGAGAGAGACTCATTACATGCAAAGCAAGATAGTTCAAGCCGTGATTTGTCATAATTGTGATGATTATGGCTTACAGCTCATGAAAACCCCAAATCCACAATCTCAGAAAATTAGAATATTGTGAAAAGGTGGAATATTCTAATCTCAAAGTGTCCCACTCTAATCAGCTAATTAAGCCATAACACCTGCAAAGGGTTCATGAGCCTTTAAATGGTCTCTCAGTTTGGTTCTGTAGGAATCACAATCATGGGAAAGACTGCTGACCTGACAGTTGTGCAGAAAACCATCATTGACACCCTCCATTAGGAGGGAAAGCCTCAAAAGGTAAATTGCAAAAGAAGTTGGATGTTCCCAAAGTGCTGTATCAAAGCACATTAATAGAAAGTTATGCGGAAGGGAAAAATGTGGAGGAAAAAAAGGGATTTTTATAACAGCTTACCTGTAAAATCCTTTTCTTGGAGTACATCACGGGACACAGAGCGACTTAGTCATTACTAATGGGTTATATAGATTACCTTCAGGTGTTGGCACTGGCCAATTCCAAACCGGAAGTACCCTCCCCTATATAAGCCCCTCCCA
Organism: Rana muscosa; assembly: GCA_029206835.1. NCBI lineage: Eukaryota > Metazoa > Chordata > Amphibia > Anura > Ranidae > Rana > Rana muscosa. The sequence continues at coordinate 317,843,694 of CM055125.1, read as the reverse complement.
CCCGGGAGCACCTCAGTTTTGTAGCCAAGCAATAAGTGTCCCAAAAAGAGGGGTGGGAGCTCTGTGTCCCGTGATGTACTCCAAGAAAAGGATTTTACAGGTAAGCTGTTATAAAAATCCCTTTTTCTTTTTCGTACATCACGGGACACAGAGCGACTTAGTCATTACTAATGGGACGTCCCAAAGCAATGCCAAATGAGGGGAGGGGGATACATAAGCTGGGCGCCATCAGGCATGAGGCTCTTTTGCGGCCTGCAACACACTGCGCCCAAAGGCGACATCCTCCTGACTTCTGACGTCTACCTGGTAGAATCTAGTAAACGTGTGTACTAAGGACCATGTTGTGGCCTTACAGTACTTGAGCCAGGGAGGCTTGGTGATGCACTGCCCATGAAGTTCCAACTGCTCTTGTGGAGTGCGCCCTAACTTTGAACGGAGGCGGTCTCCTTTTCAAGCCATAGGCTTGTATTATGACCTGTCGAATCCACTTGGCTAAAGTAGATTTTTGATGCTGCCTGACCCTTTCTGGGGCCTTCCGGCAGAACAAACAAAGTATCCGTTCTACGAATCTGAGCAGTGGCTTTAAGATAAGCTTTAACTGCTCTTACTACATCCAAAGAATGCAATAACTTTTCCTCTACCGAACTAGGTTTGGGGAAAAAGGAAGGAAGAACCACATCTTGGTTCAAATGGAACCTCGATACCACCTTAGGAAGAAGGCTGGATGAGGACGTAATACTACTCTGTCCTTATGGATAACCAGATATGGCTCCTTACAGGACAAGGCGGCTAATTCCGATACTCTTTTAGCCGAACAAATGGCTACTAAGAAAATCAATTTCCTGGTGAAAAGAACCAAGAAAATGTGCCGCAATGGTTCAAATGGTTGTTTCTGTAGAACCGACAGAACCAGGTTTAAGTCCCATGGACATATGGGAATACTAACCGGAGGGCTAATACGCATCACTCCTTGTATGAAAGCTTTGATTAATGAATGCAAAGCCAAGGGCCTTTGAAAAAAAAATATTGACAAGGCCGTCTGACCCTTGATAGTACTCAAGGCAAGCTTCCTATGTACAGCCCACTGTAGGAAGTCCAGAATCCTACCTATTACGTACTTACGTGGATGCCATTTCCTGGCCTCACCCCACGTGATGTACGCCTTCTAGATCCTATAATAGATCTGCCTGGATACCAGCTTCCTGGCATTGATCATGGTAGATACCACAGGATTAGAGAGCCCTCTCTTTTTTAGAATGTGGGCTTCTATAGCCAGGCCGTCAACCTAGGGCTGGTAAGGAAGGGTAGTATATCGGTCCTTGCGAAAGCAGGTCCGGACGATGTGGGAGGGTCCAAGGACTTCCCACTGACATTTTTACAATCTCCGCGTACCATGCCCTTCGGGGCCACGCTGGAGCCACCAGAATCACTGGTTTCTTTTCTACCCTGATTCTGCGGATTAATCGCGGTGGGAATGCATATATCAGCTTGAACTGATCCCAAGGGAACACTAGGGCATCCGAACCGCAAGCTAGGGGATCCTTTGTGCGAGACACAAATCTGTCCACCTTTGCGTTGAATCTGGATGCTAGCAGATCTACATCCGGTGTTCCCCACCGCTGGCATATTGCCTGGAAAACCTCGGGGTGAAGAGACCATTCCCCCGGGCATAATTGCTGGCGACTTAAAAAAGTCCGCTCTCCAATTTTCCACTCCTGGGATGAAAACCGCGGATATGGCTGTGACATACCTTTCTGCCCATTCCAGGATGCATTTCGCTTCCCTCTGGGCTGCACGACTCCTGGTGCCACCCTGGAGATTGATATATGCCACTGCTGTGGCATTGTCTGATTGAATTCTGACAGGTGACCCTTGGAGTTTGGATGTCCATGCTACTAGGGCATACCGGGCTGCTCGTATCTCTAAGAGATTGGTGGGCAGGGCCTTCTCTGCTTCTGACCACTTGCCCTGGAGAGACCATTGCTCCAGTACTGCCCCCCAGCCTATGAGGCTGGCAACTGTAGTGACCACCTTCCAAGAAACCGGACTGAAGGGTTTCCCTTCCCAGATTCTGGGGCACCAACCACCAATGGAGGCTCTTGCGAACGGAAGGGGACAGGGACATTGGTAAGTCTAAAGCCTGAACTTTTTTGTTCCAGGCTGACAGTATGGCCCTCTGCAAGTTCCTTGAATGGAATTGACCGTAGGGTACCGCTTCGAATGAAGCCACCATTTTACCCAGCAGCCTTATACACAGGCGTATGAATGGTTTTTCTTTTTTGTACCCACTAAGTGGGTCAAATCTTTCAAAGACGACACCTTCTCTGGAGGTAAGAAAATCTTTCTCTGATTTGAATCCAGTCTTAGCCCCCAAGTATTCCAGGCTTTTGACTGGTTTTAGGGCTGACTTGTCTCGGTTGATAATGCAACCGTGAGATTCCAGATACTTGATTATCTTGTGAACGACCACTTCTAGTTTTTTTTTTTTCACTGAGTGGTCTATCAGCAACAAGTCGTCTAGATATGCCATTATCGTTACACCTTGTGTTCCTAGTTTGGCCAATCGTAGGGCCAGAATTTTTGTGAACACTCGTGGTGCCGTGGCCAGACCGAAAGGTAAGGCTCTGAACTGAAAATGGTGCCCTTCTACTGCAAGGCGTAGAAATTTCTGGTGGGCCGGACAGATGGGAATATGCAAATAAGCATCCCTTATGTCTATCGAGGCTAACCATTCCTGCCCTTGTAGGGCGGTGGCCACCGATCGGATCGACTCCATCCGAAAAAAGTCCTGATATGTAGGAACTTGTTTAGCCCTTTTATATTCAATATGGGCCTCATGTCCCCATTTGGTTTGGGGACTGTGACAAGGTTCGAGAAAAACCCGAACCCGTTTTCTTTCAAGGGAACCTTCATGATTACCCTTGGGGCAATAGTTGCTCTAGTGCCAGAAGGAGGGATCCACTCTTCTGGGGATCGCTTGGCACGTTTGACCTTATAAAATGGGCAGGAGGAATGTCTTTTAACTCCAGCCTGTATCCCAGACTTACTGCGGGGATCACCCATCTCTGATGGTGTCCCGCCAGGTCTCTGTGAACAACTGAAGTCTTCCCCTCACCCGACTGAGTGGGGGCAACCCTTCATGACTTAGGGGGAGGTTTTGTACCTCTCTTGACCCAGGGTTTCTTGATACCCTGTGATTGTCCCTGATTTCTGCCCCCTGGATTTGACCGCGGAGGCCGTCGGAACTGTTTCACAGCCGATGTGCCAGGGACTGGAGAAGTAGGCCTCTTAAAAGAAGGACTTCTACCCTTGTTCTTAACCGGTAAGAGTGAACTTTTACCGGCAGAAATTTTCTGGATATATTTGTCCAGATCTTCTCCAAATAAGCGTTCTCCATGAAATGGGAAGCTAACCAGCAGTTTTTTACAGGGAGCTTCAGCAGACCAGTTTTTGAGCCACAGAAGCCTACGCATATGTACTATAGACAGCGTAAAGCGGGAGGCCTGTTGGATTGTATCCTTTATGGCGTCCACCGCAAAACACAAGGCTCTAGGCAGGTCAGCTAGGGCAAGAGCCTGCTGATCTGGTAAGTCCCTTAAGACTTGTTTCAACTGATCTTTCACTGCTTGGCAGACTCCAATCGCTGCTACCGCAGGTTGTGTCACCATGCTTGCTGTAGAGAAAGCAGATGTTAGTAAAGACTCCAATTTTTTATCTATTGGGTCTTTGACATTGGAACATTATCTACTGGACATGTCAGTGATTTGTTAACAGAAGAGATGGCTGCGTCTACTGTAGGGACCCTCCATTTTTTTATGAACTTATCCTCCATGGGATAGATCACCGGAAATCTCTTGGGGGGAGCAAATATTTTATCAGGATGCTCCCAATCCTGGTAAATAAGCCCTTCTAATAAAGGGTGGATTGGGAAGGAACAGAAAGCCTGGGGAGCTTTTAGCGACCCCAGCGAGGAAACCGTAGTGGATGGTGGTTCCGCCAGAGGCATTTTAAATGCTGATCGGACCATATTAGTCAGAGACTGAACCCATAATCTTTCAGCCTGAGATGCTGAGAAAGGTTCTTCCACTGTTGATTCCTCCATAACTGAATCAACCTCATCCTGATCCCCTTCAGGTAGGTCGATCTCTGGGACTGTTCCTCCACTAACAGGCACTCTGAAGGAGGAGACGGAGATCGGACGTGCTTTTCCTGAGACAGGGAAGCAGCGATCAATGCTGTTAATCTCTCTTCCAATCCTCCCAGAGTTGAGGATAAAACCTCCTCTGTTATATATACAGGAGCAGGTGGACTGGGGACAGCCGCAGCACCAGGCATTCCTGCGGGGTTTCTACGGCTACTGACCTCTGAATTCTCAGGGGAGATTGGTGCAGTACAAGCATGCCCAATATCCTCAGAGCCCGATGGAGACCCCTTTGGCTTCCTGGAAGATCTATTTCCGGAGCGTCTGGACGACATATCTTTAAGCACAAAGCTGAGGTATTCCCGTCGTCATACACCAATTTTGCTGGTAATAATCTAACACAGGTGCTGCTATATACCAGCTGGTGTCCACTAAAGTGCCTTTCTATGGGGATGCCTGCATCAACCGCCTCTGTGTGCCACTGTTTGTTGCTAGCTCTGTTTGCATCCAGCTGACACTTGTACTGTGTCTTTTAACTATGCTGGGACGCCCGCACATGCGCAGAAGCGCCGCGGCGCGCATTGAGCGTCATCCACCCGCCCCGCCCCTTTTTTTCATAGGAGGCGCGTGCACGCGCCCGCGCGCCATTGGCGCCCTTTTCGAAATCAAACAGGGGACTAGGAGCCAGGGCCCTTTTTGCCGGAGGGCCTGTGCGGTGGATGAGCGCAGCAACAGGGCAGAGGAAGTGGATTCCCACAGAGAAACTTACCAGCTGCCTGGATCTTTTGACTTGAGAAAACCAAAGATCCACATGACAAGAAAAATGGACTACAGCGGCCTCTAGTGGTTTAACACAGGTACCGCGGTCCCTTTTTTTTTTTTTCTTGACTACTATTAAAATTTTACATTTTCAGTAGTTACAGGCAAACACAGATATTTAGCGGGAATACCGTTAGGTAACAGACAGAAAGACAAATTAGGCTTGGGGGTCCCCCAATAGAACCAAGTTCCTGGGGGCCCCCACTTACCTGATCCCCGCCGCAGGACTTTGTTTGGTCCACAGAAGTCCAAACTTCACCTATCACGGCAGGCATTGTAATTAAACCTTCAGGGACTGGGTTCCCAAGGATTCCACTCCCCTGGACCTGTATAGCACCCTGCACAGACAACATCTTGGTCGTGGGTATGACCAGAGCTCTGGATCCCAGGGTCCAGCCCTCCTAAGAGAAGCATTACAGGCAAAACCTTGCTCTTCTGCTGCAAGGCCCGGGTACCGACCGTTTAGCTATGAAGCTTTTTTGGTGGGATCCGGAACAGCTTACTAAGGCCCAAAAGAACCTGTACGCAAGCCCAGTGAAAACACATGTTACTCTTTCCTTAGACACTGGCAAAAAACTGAGGTGCTCCCGGGTGGGAGGGGCTTATATAGGGGAGGGTACTTCCGGTTTGGAATTGGCCAGTGCCAACACCTGAAGGTAATCTATATAACCCATTAGTAATGACTAAGTCGCTCTGTGTCCCGTGATGTACGAAAAAGAAAGGTGCACAAGCAGCAGGGATGAGCGCAGCCTGGAGAGGATTGTCAGAAAAAGGCCATATAGAAGTGTTGGGGACTTTCCCAAGGAGTGGACTGAGGCTGGAGTCAGTGCATCAAGAGGACCACCCACAGACGGATCCGGGACATGGGCTTCAAATGTCGTATTCCTCTTGTCAAGCCGCCACTCCTGAACAACAAACGACGTCAGAAGCGTCTTACCTGGGCTAAAGAAAAGCACACCTGGTCTGGTCCTCAGTGGTCCAAAGTCCTCTTTTCTGATGAAAGCAAATTTTGCATCTCATTTGGAAACCAAGGAGCCGGAGTATGGAGGAAGAATGGAAAGGCACACACTGCAAGATGCTTGAAGTCCAGTGTGAAGTTTCCACAGTCTGTGTTGATTTGGGGAGCCGTGTCATCTGCTGGTGTTGGTCCACTGTGCTTCATTAACCACTTACAGACCGCCTCACGCCGATATACGTCGGCAGAATGGCACGGCTGGGCACATCCACGTACGTTGCCCTTTAAGAGCCCGGCTATGGGTCGTGCGCGCGTTGCCGGCGGTGCGCTCGCGACCCGGTCTTGAGCTCCGTGACCGCGCCCGCGGGACCCGATTGCCGCCGGTGTCCCGGATTCGGGTCACAGAGCTGAAGAAAGGGGAGAGGTGAGTGTAAACAAACCTTTCCCCGTTGTTCTCAGTGACATGTCAGTGATCGTCTGTTCCCTGTCATCGGAACAGACGATCAGTGACGTGTAACGTGTAGCCACGCCCCCCTACAGTAAGAGTCACTTCCTAGGGAACACTTAACCCCTACAGTGCCACCTAGAGGTTAAACCCTTCACTGCCAGTGTAATTTTCACAGTAATCAGTGCATTTTTATAGCACTGATCGCTGTAAAAATGACAATGGCCCCAAAATGGTGTCAAAAGTGTCCGATGTGTCCGCCATAATGTCACAGTCACGATAAAAATCGCTGATCGCCGCCTATACTAGTAAAAAAAAAAAAATATTATTAAAAAATGACATAAACAGTCCCCTATTTTGCAGAAGCTATAACTTTTGCGCAAACCAATCAATAAACGCCTATTGCGGTTTTTTTTTACCAAAAATTTGTAGAAGAATACGTATCGCACTAAACTGAGGAAAAAAAAATTTTTTTAGATGTTTTTTGGGGAGATTTATTATAGCAAAAAGTAAAAAATATAGAATTTTTTTCAAAATTGTCGCTATATTTTTGTTTATAGCGCAAAAAATAAAAACCGCAGAGGTGATCAAATACCACCAAAAGAAAGCTCTATTTGTGGGAAAACAAAGGACGTCAATTTTGTTTGGGAGCCACGTGGCACGACCGCGCAATTGTCAGTTAAATCGACGCAGTGCCGAATCGCAAAAAGTGGCCTGGTCCGTTAGCTGCATAATGGTCCGGGGTCACCGAAGCCGTCTACCAGGAGATTTTGGAGCACTTCATGCTTCCTTCCGCAGACGAGCTCTATGGGGATGCAGACTTCATTTTCCAGCAGGACTTGGCACCTCTCCCACACTGCCAAAAGCACCAAAACCTGGTTCAATGACCGTGGGATTACTGTGCTTGATTGGCCAGCAAACTCGCCTGACCTGAACCCCCACAGAGAATCTATGATAGAGAATCTATGGGGCATTGCCAAGAGAAAGATGAGAGACATGAGACCCAACAATGCAGAAGAGCTGAAGGGTGCTATTGAAGCATCCTGGTCTTCCATAAGACCTCAGCAGTGCCTCCATGCCACGCTGCATTGAGGGGCCCAAACCAAGTACTGAGTACATATGTAGCTTCTACTTTTCAGAGGTCCGATATTGTTCTATGTACAATCCTTGTTTTATTGATTGCATGTAATATTCTAATTTTCTGAGATTGTGGATTTGGGTTTTTCATGAGCTGTAAGCCCATAATCATCACAATTATGACAAATCACGGCTTGAACTATCTTGCTTTGCATGTAATGAGTCTCTCTCATATATTAGTTTCACGTTTTAAAGCAAGGTTCCACCCGCGATTTTTTTTTTTTTTTAAAGTTAGCAGCTACAAACACTGTAGCTGCTGACTTTTAATAAGGACACTTACCTGTCCTACTCACTTGCGATGTCGGCCGTCTGCGAGGCCGATCCTGGCAGGTCACGGCGCCGACATCCTCACTAAGGGAAACAGGCAGTGGAGCCTTGCAGGTCCACTGCCCGTTTCCTATGCGCATGCGCGAGTCTCGCGGCGCTGTATGAATGGGCAGGCTGCTCTCTGGGATACACACAGTTCTCAGAAGGCAGCGCGCCCTATTCCCCAGAAGACAACGCGAGGATGACGACCAGCCGGGGTATAGGAAGAGGCAGATTAGGAAGATCCGCATAGCAACCGCAATTTTTTTTTCTATTTTTTTGTAGCATTTCGGTGTCATTTTTTTTTTTTAGGGTGGACCTCCACTTTAAGTTGCATTAGTGAAATAAATTAACTTTTGCACGATATTCAAATTTTTCGAGTTTCACCTGTATCCATCTATCTATCTACCTATTTATCTACAGTGAATAAAGGGGTAAATAAAAAAAAAAAAAAGCTAATTATCCTGTGAAACCTTATGCACATTCATCCTGGGTAAAAAAACGAATGTTATTAGGCTAGCGCTCTCCAGGTTGAATGTTTTTCTGGACCTCTTTACATTACACAGCCCCCGTACCTCTGGACCCCTGTACATTACACAGCCCCTGTACCTCTAGACCCCTTTACATTACACAGCCCCCGTACCTCTGGATCCCTTTACGTTACACAGCCCCCGTACCTCTCGACCACTTTAGGTTACACAGCCCCCGTACCTCTGGATCCCTTTACATTAGACAGCCCCCGTACCTCTCGACCCCTTTACGTTACACAGCCCCCGTACCTCTGGACCCCTATACATTACACAGCCCCCGTACCTCTGGACCTCTTTACATTACGCAGCCCCCCTGCATATTACACAGCCACCCTGCACATCATACAGCCCCCCCTCATATTACACAGCCCCCCCCCTGCAGCTCTGCCCTCTCCTATCTTGCCCCATGCAGAGAGGGAGAGAGAGCAGAGGGGAGCAGGGAGCTGAATGAGAACACGGGAGTAACACACAGCAGCGCTGATAAGACAGGGTGAGCTTCCGGAGTTAATTTTTCAAATTAACAAGCTGGTGATTGGTTGCTGGTACCACCTAGCAACCAATCACCTGGAAAGTTAATTCCGGAAGCTCCGCTGTGCGTCTCTCCCGTGTTCTCATTCAGCTTCCTGCTCCGCTCTGCTCTTACTAGAAATGTCCGCGGGCCAAGTGCACGTGAACTCATCACGTGCACTGACGAGCCGGACATTTAGCGGCGGCGGGCGGTAGGTTGCCCACCCCACGTTGTAATGTATAATTTGAATTGCCAATGTATCCGATCCATGCAGTGTTACCTCCGCCCAGCAGCTGAGCATCACACTGTAGACTCTCTCTGTCGCCAGCTGAGGTCTGTAGAGTCGCCCCCCCTTCATTATCTGCTCCACGATTTCACTGTTGTTGAATCTCTCATACGGCATCTTCCCGAAGGTGAACACCTCCCACATTAATACACCTAATGAGAGGAAAGGAAACCCGAAAACATCACAAAAATGTATTCATGATACTATAGAGCATTTTCAGCATAGAACAGCAAATATCTGTTGATCCTGCCAAAAACGTGGTTTCCTTGTCATTTCTCATGAATTAAAATGAAAGCACAAGCAATGTTATCTTATCTCCTGTAAACAAATAATTCCACCCCTCCCCCAACCCCATATAATGGAAATGAAGTCCAGCCCGAGTGACAACCATGGCGTCCTTCATAGATACAGTAGGGGGAGTGAGTGTAGCCACCCAGAGACAGGAAGTGTGTTACTGCAAGGATCACCAGATAGAAATAAAGATAAAAAGAAAAGCCCAAGAAATACAACTAACGCATCAACCACATGTAAGGACTGATAACTGGCACATAATACAGTATATGTGAGAATTTGCACTGCACTGATGGGAACTAATAGGTGGCACTGATGGGCACTAATAGGTGGAACTGATAGGCACTGATGAGCACTGATGTGTACTGATAGGTGGCACTGACAGGCAGCACTGATGAGGCTGCACTGATGGGCAGTGATAGGTGGCACTGATGGGCACTGATAGGTGGCACTAATGGGTACTAAAAGGTGGCACTGATAGGCGGCACTGATGGGGCAGCACTGATGTGGGCTGATGAGGCTGCACTGATGTGGGCTGATGAGGCTGCACTGATGGGCACAGATAGGCAGCACTGATGTGCGCTGATGAGGCTGCACTGATGGGTGCTGATGAGGCGGCACTAATGTGCGCTGATGAGGCTGCACTGATGGGCACTGATGAGGCTGCACTGATAGGTGGCACTGATGGGCACTAATAGATGGCACTGATAGGCAGAACTGATTAGCACATGTAGGTGACACTGATGAGGAGGCACTGATTGGCAGCACTGGTGGGCATTGTTGGGACTGCACTGAAAATTAGGACATTCATAATCAGTGTGATCGTCAGTGTACATGTCCCTTTTACAGGTCAGCGCGAGGAAAGAAATGCCGATAACCGGCTTCTGTTTACATTGGATCAGCTGTGATTGGACACCGCTGATCACATGGTAAAGAGCCTCTGATTGGCTCTTTACCTCAATCTGTGATCAGCAGTGTCCGGAGGACTCAGTGATCAAAGGGCCCGCGGCCCACGCCGCAGCGGGCACCATAACAGGAGGACATTATATGATGACCTCCCAAAACTGGGCAGCCTTGCTGTAGCCCTCCTTCGGCGGTAACACAGTCGGCAAGTGGTTAAACATTTATTGAGCTTTAATAAATTTCCTGGCCTAAAGTGTAGTGATTTGTTTAAGATTTTAAATCTGTGATCTCCTCCATTTAGTCATTCTGATGTCCAAACACAAAAAACGAAGAGATGGTCAGTGGATGATGTAAGTGTATCTTACCGAATGACCAGACATCGGATTTACTGCTGAACTTGCTGTACAAAAGAACCTCAATCGGAGACCAGCGAACGGGGAACTTTGATCCCAGAGAACTTGTATATTCATCGTCTAGAACGTACCTGTTACCGGAAGGATAAGCTTGGATGTACGGTCAGTATGAAAAACTGTAATTACAGCACATTTCAAAATATTTAAAGCCCCCCCAGACCCCCACAACCACTGGCCAGGGTTGTGGGGAAGAGGCCCTTGTCCTCGTCACCATGGGCCCCACCCATGTTAAGGGCTTGTGGCCTGGTGTGGTTTCAGGGGGTAGGTGGGGGGTACACACTTGTCTCTTTATCGGCCAGAAAGGCTGAATGCTTGGTAGTAGTAATGCGCAATTAGTTTCGTACGAATCGAAAATTCATACGAATTTCCGAAAATTCGTACATTCGGAAATATCCGAAATACGATATTCTATTCTAACAAATTTTTTACGAAATACGAAATTTAGTTTCGGGAGTGGGAGAGACGGCTCAGACTGGTACTGGTAGTCGATGGGAGATTCAGAATTGGACAAAATAGGAATGTTCGATAATATCGTTTTATTATTGTCATAATAATTACGATTATTCGTTATGATGAAGTTAAAAACCCAGGAAGTCAGCACAGCACAGGGATGATGGGAGGCCCTCATAATGAGCACAGCACAGGGATGGTGGGAGCCCCTCATAATGAGCACAGCACAGGGATGGTGGGAGCCCCTCATAATGAGCACAGCACAGGGATGGTGGGAGCCCCTCATAATGAGCACAGCACAGGGATGGTGGGAGCCCCTCATAATGAGCACAGCAGGGGTACAGCCCCAGGAGGAAGTCAGCACAGCACAGGGATGGTGGGAGCCCCTCATAACGAATGTTCGTAATTGTTACGAAAAGTTAAGGAACCTAACGAACTTTCGTATTTCGTACGAATCCAAATTGAATTTCGGACACGAATTACGAAATACGAATTAACGGGCTACTACAAACCCAGGAAGTCAGCACAGCACAGGGATGATGGGAGCCCCTCATAATGAGCACAGCAGGGGTACAGTCCCAGGAGGAAGTCAGCACAGCACAGGGATAGTGGGAGCCCCTCATAATGAGCACGACAGGGATACAGCCCCAGGAGGAAGTCAGCACAGCACAGGGATGGTGGGAGCCCCTCATAATGAGCACAGCACAGGGATGGTGGGAGCCTCTCATAATGACCACAGCAGGGGTACAGTCCCAGGAGGAAGTCAGCACAGCACAGGGATGGTGGGGGCCCCTCATAATGAGCACAGCACAGGGATGGTGGGAGCCCCTCATAATGAGCACAGCACAGGGATGGTGGGAGCCCCTCATAATGAGCACAGCAGGGGTACAGCCCCAGAAGGAAGTCAGCACAGCACAGGGATGATTGGAGCCCCTCATAATAAGCATAAATGAGTCGACGACTGCCATATTGAGAAAGGTATTTTTTTTTTTTAATTCATCATAACGAATGTTTGTAATTGTTACGAAAATCTAACGAAAATTCGTATTTCGTAATTCCCGTCCGAAATTCAGTTTGGATTTGCTTCGTACGAAATACGAATTTTCGTTAGATTTTCGGCCAATACGAAACGGAACAAATTTATTGACGGCGCACATGTCTACTTGGTAGACATGTGTGGTTCATTTCCTTCCCCAATCAAAATTCCGAATCACAATGGCAACAAATTTAAACAAAATTTTGTTTGAAATTCTAATCAAAATTTGAAGCGAGATCGAATTCGAAAACGAATTCGAAAATTTTCTAACAGCAGCCCTGATTACAGTGCTCAATAACGAGGCTTCAATTGGGCTATAACACAATAACACAATAAAAAAGAATGTACAGTAGGTGTACCTTGAGAGGCCAAAATCCGATACTTTTACTGTGCCGTCTTCACCAACCAAACAGTTTCTGGCAGCCTTCGAAAAATAAAAATGGTTAGACGGATAGCATCGGTGTTAATGACCTACCGACCAGACATTGCTACCATAAGTCAACCGAGATCCCTTACCAAATCCCGGTGAAGAAATTGCTTGGATTCCAGATAACTCATTGCACCACAAACATCGCTGCACATATTGAGGAGGTGTCCTGGATTGAGACGGGAACGGAACTCCTTCAGGTAGGTGAGGAGGCAGCCATTGGAGAGATACTCCGTGATGATGAAGATCGGGCGCTGCTTGGTGCAGACTCCATATAACTGAACCAGATGTTCATGAGACATCTTCCTGGGGTGGAAACAGAAGATGCAGTTCAGGTAAAAAGTAGGAAATGACTAATAACTGTATCATGGATGAACTGTCCATTTGTGAAAAGCCTTTCACTTTTTGTTGCCGGGGGACATCATAAGATGGGGATAGGCAACCCTGGAGAGGTGGAGATCTACCTGAACATTGCAGAAGAGATCATAGATCCCAAAGGGAGCAATGTGTTCTTTTTTTTTTTTTTAGGAGGAAACCTAGAAGGAGTTCAGAATTCAGTAGCAACGCAGAGTGCAGAGGTCAGTAGTACGTAATGCAGGGGTCAGTAGTAAGCAGGGGCGGTCCGTCCATTAAAGGCGCATGGCCACGGCCCCCCCCTGCCATCCGCCGCTTCCCCTATCCATGCGTCCGGCCTCTTGTGGAAACACAGCATTCAGTGGTCGGTAGTAACGCAAAGAGCAGGGGGCAGTAGTTGGTGACGCAGAGTTCAGAGCTCAGTTATAAGTAACACAGAGTGCAGGGGTCAGTAGTAAGCAATGCAGAGTTCAGAGGTCAGTAGTAGTAGTATGAAATACAGAGGGCTGGGGTCAGAAGTAACAGCATGCAGAGGTAATTAGTGCAGAGTTCAGAGGTAAGTAGAAAGGCATAGAGCAAGGGGTCCGTAGTTTGTAACGCAGAGTTCAGAGCTCGGTAATAAGTAAGAGAGTGAAGGGGGTCAGTACTACGTAATACAGAGTGCTGGGGTCAGGAGTAAGTGACAGATTGCAGAGGTCATTAGAAAGTAATGCAGAGTGCAGAGGTCAGTAGTAAGTAATGCAGAGTTCAGAGGTCAGTAGTAAGTAATGCAGAGTTCAGAGGTCAGTAGTAACGCAAAGGGCAGGGGTCAGTAGTTAGTAACAAAGAGTTCAGTGCAGGGGTCAGTAGTAAACAATGCAGTGTTCAGAGTTAAAAAGTAACACAGAGTTCAGAAGTCAGTAGTAGCAGTATGAAATACAGAGTGTAGGGGTCAGAAGTAAGTAAAAGTGTGCGGAGGTCATTAGTAAGTAATGCAGAGTTCAGAGATCAGTAGTAACGCAAAGTGCAGGGGTGAGTAGTTAGTAATGCAGAGTTCGGTGCTCAGTTATAAGCAACACAGAGTGTGGGGGTCATTACTATGTAATACAGAGTGCGGGGGGTAAGTACTATGTAATTCAGAGTGCAGGGGTCAGTACTATGTAATACAGAGTGCAGGAGTCAGTACTATGTAATACAGAGTGCAGGGGTTAGTACTATGTAATACAGAGTGCAGGGGTCAGTACTATGTAATACAGAGTGCAGGGGTCAGTACTATGTAATACAGAGTGCAGGGGTCAGTACTATGTAATACAGAGTGCAGGGGTCAGTACTATGTAATACAGAGTGCAGGGGTCAGTACTATGTAATACAGAGTGCAGGGGTCAGTACTATGTAATACAGGGTGCAGGGGTCAGTACTATATAATACAGGGTGCAGGGGTCAGTACTATATAATACAGGGTGCAGGGGTCAGTACTATATAATACAGAGTGCGGGGGTCAGTACTATGTAATACAGAGTGCGGGGGTAAGTACTATGTAATACAGAGTGCAGGGGTCAGTACTATGTAATACAGAGTGCAGGGGTCAGTACTATGTAATACAGAGTGCATTGGTCAGTACTATGTAATACAGGGTGCAGTACTATATAATACAGAGTGTGGGGGTTAGTACTATGTAATACAGAGTGTTGGTGTCAGGAGTAAGTGACAGAGTGCAGAAGTCAGAAATAAGTAATGCAGAGTTCATAGGTAAATAGAAATTAGTTCAAAGGTCAGTAGTAACGCAGAGTTCAGAGGTCAGTGGTAACGCAAAGTGCAGGGGTTATTAGTTAGTAATGCAGAGTTCAGAGCTCAGTTATAAGTAACACAGAGTGCAGGGGTCAGTAGTATGCAATACAGAATGTTAGGGTCAGTGGCATGTAATACAGAATGTTGGGGTCAGTGGTATGTAATACCGAGTGTTGGGATTAGGAGTAAGGACAGAGTGCAGAGGTCAGTAGTAAGTAATGCAGAGTGCAGAGGTCAGTAGTAAAAAAACATATTTTTTAAGGAAACTTTGGCTTACAAAACAAATAAAATGACTCTACTTGAGCCATCCGACATAATTTTTTACAATGTGTTGCACAGATTTACTTACATCATGCATTTTGCTTCGTTGATGAACTCATCTTCAGACATACAACCCTCTTTGACCATTTTGATGGCCACCTCATGCTGTCCTCTCCATTTCCCATACTTCACCACACCAAACTGTCCATTACCCAACTCCTTCAAGAAGGTCAGATCCTTGGGGTCGATCTCCCATGAGCCTTGGAGAAAAACAAAAACAAAGAGAAATTGTGAGTTTTATTTTATACCATAACCACCTGATTTACTTGAAAACCACACTTTTCTGTCATGCTTTGTTCTACACTGTGTGTCTACACTGTGTCTCTGTGTGCGGCCATCTTGGCTGGGCTTTGCTTACTTATATCAGAGCTGCCTCCCTGATGACTGGTGAGTGAATAATCAAGAAGCAGCAGGATAGGTGGAGGAAGCACAGATCTACAGAGAATCAAAGGAAATTCAAAACAGAAGCGGGGAGATCTTTGGACTGCAGGTTTTCAGGTACAGTTACCTCTCCAGCAAGGAGAATAGTGAGCAGGACAATTGTAGGACTTAGCCACCCAAGGTCCTGTTACTGATCTACCATGCCTTGTTGTGCAGTGCTTCTATGTGGAGGTGGTCATCTTGGTAGAGGAGCAGGGATTGGCTTTCTCATATCAGAGCTGACTCCCTCATTATTGGTTGTCTAAGGAATGGTGGGGCAATGATGAAATAGGAGAGGTGGAGGAAGCACAGATCTACAGAATGGATGAAGCAAAAGCAGGGAGATCCTTGTACAGCAGACAGGTCCTCAGGTACAGCCTCCTCTCCAGCAAGATGAACAGTGAGCAGCACAGTAGGAGGATTTAGTCACCACTTTTCCTTGTGGTCCTGTTACTGATCTACCATGCCGCCTTGTTCTGATGTGTTTCTATGTGGAGGTGGTCATCTTGATAGAGGATCAGGGATTGGCTTCCTCATATCAGAGCTGCCTCTCTCATGAGTGGTTGTCTGATGACTGGTGGGGTAATGAAGAAGTAGGAGAGGTGGAGGAAGCACAGATCTATAGAATGGATGAAGCACAAGCAAGAAGATCCTTGCACTGCAGGTCCTCAGGCACAGCTTCCTCTCCAGCAAGGTGAACAGTGAGCAGCACAGTAGTAGTACTTAGCCACCTAAGGTCCTCTTACTGATCTACCATGCCTTGTTCTGTAGTGTTTCTATGTGGAGTTGGCCATCTTGGTAGAGGATCAGGGATTGGCTTCCTCATACCATGACTGGTTGTCTGATGACTGGTGGGGTAATGATAAAGCAGGAGAGGTGGAGGAAGCACAGATCTGCAGAATGAAGGAAGCAAAGGTACAACTTCCTCTCCCGCAAGGTGAACGAACAGTGAGCAGCACAGTAGTAGGACTTAGCCACCAGTATTGCTTGTGGTCCTGTTACTGATCTATTATGCCTTGTTCTGCAGTGTTTCTATGAGAAGGGGACCATCTTGGTGGAGGGGCAGGGCTTTGCTTCTTCATGTCAGAGCTGCCACCCTCATGACTGGTTGTCTGATGACTGATGGTGTAATGATAATGTAGGAGAGGTGGAGGAAGCACAGATCTGCAGAATGGAGGAAGCAGAAACAGGGAGATCCTTGCACTGCAGGTCCTCAGGTACAACTTCCTCTCCAGCAAGGAGAACAGTAAACAGTACATCAGTAGGGCTTAGCCACCAGTATCACTTGTGGTCCTGTTACTGATCTACCATGCCTTGTTCTGCAGTGTTTCTGTATAGAGGTGGCCATCTTGGTAGATGATCAGGGATTGGCTTTCTCATGTCAGAGCTGCCACACTCATGACTGGTTGTCTGGTGACTGGTGAAGACAGTGGCGGCCCGTCCATACGGGGCGCCGCCCCCCTAAGTCATGCATCCGGCCCCTAAGCTATATGCAGGGCGCTGGACACATGGATTTCAATGGAGTTTATTTTTTATTTTTAAGCACATAATTAGTGCCTGGGGCTTTAATTGGCTTAAAAAAAGGGTGGGTTGGGGCACATGATTCGACCGACAGACCGGGGGTTGCTGGCGGGTGGATTTTTTACCGCCCCCCCAAACAATGGAGCACCAGCCGCCACTGGGTAAAGTAATGATGAAGCAGAAGAGGTGTAGAAAGCACAGATCTGCAGAATGAATGAAGCAGGGAGATCCTTGCACTGCAGGTCCTCAGGTACAGCTTCCTCTCCAGCAAAGAGTACAGTGAACAGAACAGTGGTAGGACTTAGCCACCTAAGGTCCTGTTACTGATCTACCATGTCTTGTTCTGAAGTGTTTCTATATGGAGGTAGCCATCTTGGTAGAGGGCAGGGCTTTGCTGCCCCCTCCACCCCGTATGGACGAGCCGCCACTGCCTTCACCAGTCACCAGTCATGATTGTGGCAGCTCTGACACAATGAAGCCAATCCCTGATCCTCTACCAAGAAGGCTACCTCCATATCAGAACTGCCCCCCTCTTGTGTGGTTGTCTGATGACTGGTGGGGTAATGATGAAGCAGGAGATGTGGAGGAAGCACAGATCTGCAGAATGGAGGAAGTGGAAGCAGAGAGATCCTTGCACTGCAGGTCCTCAGGTACAACTTCCTCTCCAGCAAGGAGAACAGTGAGCAGCACAGTAGTAGGACTTAGCCACCAGTATTGCTTGTGGTTCTGTTACAGATCTATTATGCCTAGTTCTGCTGTGTTTCTATGTGGAGGGGACCATCTTGGTAGAGGGCGGGGCTTTGTTTCCTCATGTCAGAGCTGCCACCCCCATTGACTGGTTGTCTGATGACTGGTGGAGTAATGATGAAGCAGGAGAGGTGGAGGAAGCACAGATCTGCAGAATGGAGGAAGTGGAAGCAGGGAGATCATTGCACTGCAGGTCCTCAGGTACAACTTCCTCTCCAGCAAGGAGAACAGTGAGCAGCACAGTAGTAGGACTTTGCCACATTTCCAGCTTATCCATCATTCATCTCCTGTTACGAAACCCTTTGGATATATTTTATTTTATTACCATAGCCAAGGCCAGCAGTAGAAGGGGCGCTTCTGACGGAACATACGGGATATTTTAGTCTTGATATTAAACCTAAATAAGAATATGGAAAATAAAAAAAAATTGATTAACATCTCATCCAATCATCAGATTTTAAATCTGAACTTCTAACACGTCTACACATACTCATTTAAGCACTCATTCAACTCATTAAATTTCTTCTCGTCTAAACTGTCTCGGCTCCCTGCTCCACTCCACCACCCAGAGTTCCAAGGCTGGACGGCTGCTAAAAGGGACAGCTGTCACTGCTTGGAGGGGGAGATAAGTTGCTTAGGTCACTGTAGGGGGGAGGAGGGATTAAGGAGGAGCTGAGCTGCTAAATCACTACTGGGGGAAGGGAGCAGAAACTTAACTGCTGTCACTGCTGGGAGGGGGGAGAAACTTAAGTTCTGTTGACTCACTGTGGATGAGGAGGTAAGAGGGAACTGAGGGGCTAAGTCACTGCTGGGAGGGGGAGCAGAGCTGCTGATTCACACCTGGAAGGGGGGGCGGGGCTGAGTACACTGAGTTTTCATCAGACTGGCATCTGCATTAATATTGTACTAATCCTTGATTCTTTGCTCAGAACTTTCCAGTATTTCCTCCCATCACCGCCAGCGCTTAAGCCCTGATGAAGGGGGAGTTGTAAGCCCCTAAAACATGTTGGCTTTACCTAATGATCTTTTACCGAGATTTATTAATCGTGACTGGACTGGACTTATCATACGTTAACAAAAATGTTAGTTTAACAAAAAAATAATAATAATAAATATAAAATATGACCTCATAAATATAAATTATTATTAGTTATTTATCACTGTAAGGGGCAAGTAATAATTTATTTTTGAATAATAATAATCATTTTGAAATATTAATTTCAAGTTCAGCTTTCTTCCAAATGTTTTTGTTATAATCTTGGATTGACTTGGAATACAAAACTTTAAGATATAATAAAATTATTAATAGGAACAATAATAATAATAATAATAATAGTAGTAGTAGGTAGTAGTAGCAATAATAAGAATTATATCATTACAAATTACAATAATAGGAACAACTATACTATTAATTATTATTATTATTATTATTATTATTAATAAAATAATAATTTATAATAATAAATGTATAACAT
This sequence comes from Rana muscosa, assembly GCA_029206835.1. Taxonomy (NCBI): domain Eukaryota; kingdom Metazoa; phylum Chordata; class Amphibia; order Anura; family Ranidae; genus Rana; species Rana muscosa. The sequence continues at coordinate 317,824,442 of CM055125.1, read as the reverse complement.
GACCTCATAAATACACATTAATATTAGTTATACTGTATATCTCTGTAAGGTACAAGTAATAATTTATTTTTGAAAGATAATTTTGATATAATAATTTCAAGTTCAACTTTATTCTATACGTTTTTATTATAATCTTGGATAGACTTGGAATACAAAACTTTAGGATATAATAATGTTTATAATAGGAACAAAAATAATAGTAGTAGTATGAATAATAATAAGTATACATAGTTACATAGTATAATATTACAAATAACAATTATAGGATTAATAATAAATGTATAACATAACCTTATAAATATACATTATTATTAGTTATATATCAGTGTAAAGGGCAAGTAATAATACATTTTTGAATGATAATGATTTTGAAATAATAATTTTAAGTTCAACTTTACTCCAAATTTTTTTTATAATCTTGGATAAACTTGGAATACAAAAGTTTAAGATATAATAATAATAATAATAGGAACAATAATAATAATAATAGTAGTAGTAGGAATAATAATAATTAGACATAGTTACATAGGATAATATAACAAAAAACAATTATAGGAACAACAATATAATTGTTAATAGTATTATTATTAATATTAATAATAATAAAGGGTATAACATAACCTCATAAATATACATTATTATTAGTTATATATCACTGTAAGGGGCAAGTAATAATTTATTTTTGAATGATAATAATTTTGAAATAATAATTTCAAGTTCAACTTTACTCCAAATTTTATTTATAATCTTGGATAAACTTGGAATACAAAAGTTTAGGATATAATAACATTAATAATAATAATAATAATAATAATAATAATAATAATAGTAGTATGAATAATAATAATTAGACATAGTTACATAGGATAATATAACAAAAAACAATTATAGGAACAACAATATTATTATTAATAGTATTATTATTAATATTATTATTATTATTAATAATAATAAAGGGTATAACATAACATCATAAATATACATAATTATTAGTTATATATCACTGTAAGGGGCAAGTAATAAATTTTTTTTGAATAATAATAATTTTGAAATAATAATTTCAAGTTCAACTTTACTCCAAATTTTTTTTATATTCTTGGATAAACTCGGAATACAAAAGTTTAGGATATAATAATAATAATAATAATAATAGGAACAATAATAATAATAATAATAGTAGTAGCAATAATAATAATAATTAGACATAGTTACATAGTATAATATTACAAATAATTATAGGATTAATAGTATTATTAATAATAAATGTATAACTTAACCTTATAAATATACATTATTATTAGTTATATATCAGTGCAAGGGGCAAGTAATAATACATTTTTGAATGATAATAATTTTGAAATAATTAATTCAAGTTCAACTTCGCTCCAAATGTTTTTTATAATCTTGGATAGACTTGGAATACAAACGTTTAGGATATAATAATATTAATAATAGGAACAATAATAATAATAATAGCAGTAAGAATAATAATTAGACATAGTTACATAGTATAATATTTAAAAAAAACAATTATAGGAACAACAATATTATTAGTATTATTAATAATAATAATAATAATAATAAATGTATAACATAACCTCATAAATATACAATATTATTAGTTATATATCACTGTAAAGGAAAAGTAATAATTTATTTTTGAATGATAAGAATTTTGAAATAATAATTTCAAGTTCAACTTTATTCCAATTTTTTTTTTATAATCTTGGATAAACTTGGAATATAAAAGTTTAGGATATAATAATATTGATAATAGGAACAATAATAATAACAATAGTAGTAGGAATAATAATAATTATACATAGTTACATAGTGAAAAAAGGGGGGGGGGAAACTGCGCTAAGATTAATAAAATCTCCAATCCCACAATGATTGAATTGGTAATAAATTGGGAAGCAGCAAAACCTTCCGCACAAAAACAGTGTAAACGAAAAAATTTTTTTTTTTATATATATATATATATATATTGCGCTATACGTAGCGCAACCTATATTTTTTTATATAGTATAATATTACAAATAACTATTTTAGGAACAACAATAAAATTAGTATTATTAATAAAAATAATAATAATAATAATAATAATAAATGTATAACATAACCTCATAAATATACAATATTATTAGTTATATATCACTGTAAAGGGCAAGTAATAATTTATTTTTGAATTATAATGATTTTGAAATAATAATTTCAAGTTCAAGTTTACTCCAATTTTTTTTTATAATCTTGGATAAACTCGGAATACACAATTTTAGGATATAATAATATTAATAATAGGAACAATAATAATAATAGTAGTAGGAATAATAATAATTAGACATAGTTACATAGGATAATATAACAAAAAACAATTATAGGAACAACAATAATATTATTATTATTATTATTATTATTATTAATAATAAATGTATAACATAACCTCATAAATATACAATATTATTAGTTATATATCACTGTAAGGGGCAAGTAATAATTTTTTTTTGAATGATAATCATTTTTAAATAATAATTTCAAGTTTAACTTTATTCCAATAATCTTCTTGTATAGACTTGGAATACAAAAAAAAAATATTCCAATAAAAATCAGGGGGACAATCCAAGTACCAATGCGTTTCAGGGGTCCATAAACACCCAATTTATCAGGACTAGAAGAAAGACAAGGACATCTATCTTACTTTTTGAAACCGAACTTCATAAAAATAATAAAATCAGAGGGATCGATGGGGCTTTAAATATAAAAAAGGTTAAGACACCAATAACTTACCGGCGGCATTGTATTGGTGGTAGGTTATCAGTTCTGGGATTGAGTCAAAGACATGTTTCTCAGCCAGATAATATTGGGGGCCGGGGGTCTCGATTACCACGTAATGACGGATAAATCCTTCCCTGTGCAGAAGAAGAAGAACTCCATTAGAAACACGTGAGGTCACTTCCAATGTGGATCTGGTTGTGTTGGTGATTTTGGTGTTTACCCCGATGACTTGGCGTAGACGGACACGGTGTACTTCCCCGCTTTGCTCGAATCTCTCACGATGAAGCCGCCTTCCTTATCCTACAACATTATCAGACAGATTAATAATCCGGAGGTGGCGTAAAATTTTGTATCAAATTATTTTTTACTGAGGAAATCGGGTACCGTATATACTCGAGTATAAGCCGAGTTTTTCAGCGCATTTTATTTAGTCTGTGTCCATCTTCACCTTTGTGCGCCTGATCCCGGCCAGCCGTAGGTCCCCTGGACCCCAAACTTGGCACACATGTAGCCCCACTCTTCCTCTACAAGTGTGCAAAGATTGTTGTCTGGGGGACCTACGGCCGGGGAGCACCGATTTTTCAAAGCCGGGCACCATTTCCATAGACTCCCATGTTAAACGGTAATTTCTCCGGTGATTTTGGGGACCCGGTACTGGTCGGCCCTAGGTCATCTGGACCCCAAACCTGGCACACATGTAGTTGAACTTTTTATCTACAATTGTGAACATTTGTTGTCCAGGTGACCTACAGCCAGGGAGCACCGATTTTTCAAACCCGGGCACCCCTTCCGTAGACTCCCATGTTAAACTTCAGTCTAGTCACACAGCACCGGAGATCAGGTAGGGAGATTGGGCACAGTGAGGCATGGACATAGTGACAGTGAGGCATGGGCACAGTGAGGCATGGGCACAGTGAGGCATGGGCACAGTGAGGCACGGGCACAGTGAGGCACGGGAACAGTGAGGCATGGGAACAGTGAGGCATGGGAACAGTGAGGCATGGGCACAGTGAGGCATGGGTACAGTGAGGCATGGGCACAGTGAGGCATGGGCACAGTGAGGCATGGGCACAGTGAGGCACGGGAACAGTGAGGCACAGTGAGGCATGCAGATGGACAACCTAGGCTTATTTATACTCGAGTCAATACGTTTTCCCATTTTTTTGTGGTAAAATTAGGTGCCTCGGCTTATATTCGGGTCGGCTTATACTCGAGTATATACAGTAATTTCCAAGCATTCTAAATATGACAAGATGTTACAACATACAAGACGTTGATGACATGCTAAGGCACGGTGTCCTTATAGATCCCTATGAATTCCCACAATGCCCAATTTTGCTCACCTCTGCTCTGAGTAGATCCTCCGCCTGGCTCCTCGTCATATTTTTTGAGTACCATCTGTGGGACAAAAACAAATGGTCAGAAGTGAGGTCCACAAACCTTCAAACACTTCAGTGACAGAGCTGCCAGATCTATGGGGCCATGCACCATTCAATCTCCATCATTCTAATCAATTAGTGGAAACCCCTAGATTAGAAGAAGCTTGTTGATTACTTCCCTGGTTCTCTTGTTGATCTAATTTCTTTAGTGCAGGTCAGTCAAGTTCCTCCACCCCAAACTCCTTCATCCATGTCTTTATGGACTTTGCTTTGTGCACTGGTGCAAATCATTTGGTGGAGGGGGGATTATGGTGTGGGGGTTGTTTTTCAGAGTTTGGGCTTGGCCCCTTAGTTCCAGTGAAGGGAACTCTTAAACGAGAAGCATGGGTTTCCTTTTTTTGCTTACATCTATTCTATATGAGCTGCTGATATCTATAAACCTTCCCAGCCCTCTCAGAAGTGCCCCCATTCTGTTAAAATCGAGATAAATACCTGTGGGAGGTTCTACAGTCTTTCATACAGCATCAACCAGACAATGGTGTGAATATAGAGTCTGGATCCACCCCCTTTCCTGTCATTTTGCTTGATTAGTGTCGGCTCTCCTCCCTCTGCTTGTTTCTGAGACTTCACAGAGCGTAGTTGCTCCCCGCTCCCCCCTCCCTTCTCCCTCCTCCCTCCTCCCCCTCCCTATCTATCAGCACAGACATGTCTCTTAGGGGAGTGGGGACAGAGGTGTGTTGGTAGAGATGTTCACAACCCCTGAGAACTTTTCAAACTGAAAATGGACCGTTTTTGCCAGCTGAAGGAAAGGTTATGTGCACATGCTGTAAAAACTAAAAGAGGTAGGAAAAAAAGATTAGCTGATATGTGACTAATGTGATATGTACTAGTTATTTAACCCATCCCATACTTCTCCTTTAAGGCGTCAGCATACCAAGATATTTTGGACAATTTTACGCTCCCAACTTTGTGGGAACACTTTGGGGACGGCCCCTTCCTGTTCCAACATGACTGCCCACCAGTGCACAAAGCAAGGTCCATTAAGACATGCGCCCCGCATTGTACCTGTATCGTACCTGTCGCTCCCTACTTACGGAGGTCCGGATAGCCGTATCCATAGAACGGCTCGCTGTACATCGTAGCTCCGCAGGTCGTGGCTTGCAGCTTGTGGCATGAGATCCCTCTAGCGAGAGAAGCCCGTGTTGCGGTCCGAGGCTGAAGCAGTGTGGGATCCCGAGGGAGAGCCTAGAGTCTGGAGTTCAGAGACCGCCGACAGCCGATCAACGGGAGCCGCGACACGAAGCCAGCAAATCCAAAAGGAAAAGACACTGGCGCCCCCCACTGACGCTGGCTCTGGCTCCTGCTAACCCCCTTCAATCTGCCAGACTGTAACGATCATTCCCCATGAAGACAGCAGCGGTGAGTACGGCAAATATATGAGTGATAAACAGCTGCCTGCACCTTTTGGGAAACATATATCAGCATATGATCTGTAACCAGAGTAAAAGCATAGAAAACTGGCAAAAAAGAAAAAATTTATACCTTCCTGCAAAGACTTAATTAAAGAGGGGTGTGCTGAGAATAGTGAGCTTTGAATGTGAAGGAAGAATATCCCCCCTGTTGTCCTATTTACTCTCGCACCCCCTTGTGAACTATCAAAGCTAAATTTTGAACTGGCGTCAAGTATAATAAAAGAACAGATAACTGAACTTTGCAAGAGCAGTAAGGCACTGAACTGAACCTGAACTATAGACCTCCGCGAACTAGCAGCAGTAGACGTCATTTCCGGGTGCCGTCCGCACACAGAGGATCGTCTCGTGGGAGCTCCGGGTTTCTTTTCGCCCACAGCGCTGGGCTGCAGGGATACAGCGCCATCTTGAGGCCTGCTGACCCTCCGAGGCTCCCCGCTCTCTAATCCCGTGATCCGGAACGACTGCCCGGTTCTAACCTACCAGCTGCAGCAGCTCCGGAGGGCACGGGACGAACGCTACATCGTTCAAACACCTGTGGATCCCGGCCGCTAGCTACATCCATCTAGCCGCCTGACGCCATCTTGCGGCCTGCCGTCCCGGACTTCCCAGCCTGTGGAGCACAGTGAGTAACAGGGCGGCAGCCCTATCTAGCCATAACGGGACACCCCTAGAGAGACTATTCACGGGCGCACCGGAGGGGCTCTGAGCGGGGAATCTGTAGGCCTAATCTGAGTGGAACACCTAAGGTCGGCCTACTCTCCCAGGAAAGACCGCGGCTTGGGCCTACCCTCGGTAGTCGGAGGCCATCTTGCTACTCCGGGCACCCCAGCCTTATTCCATCTCACCCCCCCGAACAGCTCCCTTTGGCCCAGTTTCAGTGCCTCATTGGGATCATTATCTTCCCTACTTGGTTGCTAAGGCACTAGTTAGACACCCAGAGCCATATAGCAGCAGCTCGGAGGGAGTGGCACGCTCACTAGGCCTCAGCTTGCTACACCCTTGGCCTAGTAGCAGCAAGGGCCCAGTCATCCCTGTCCTCTCCAGCTCAACCCCTATTCAGCAGATGAAGCTCAGCATGGGCCTGAATAACCATATGTCCCATACTACGCTGTACACATGTTGTTAAGCGAATGAGACTGAGGGGCGCTCCACTTAGCATTCAGTTCTGAAGCACCAACTATGCCAGCAAAGATACCCAAAATCCGCTCTACAACCCCCAAGACACATAGTAAAGGAACGGCGTCTAACCAAACCACCTCTAGTTCCATACAGCGATTCCTGGTTGCCAGTGGAACCGGCCCTGGCGCATGTAGCAGTCAATCTAGACGCACGAGACGCAACGCATCTCTCGCTTCACTAGCAACCTCTGTAAGAGAAAGTTCGCCTGTATCATCTTACTGCTCAGATCTCATGGAAGAACCTGAGTCTCCTACAGGCTCAGATATGGCGTCTCTGCTGAGCGGCATCAGAAAAGAGTTAGCCGGGATGTTCCATGGACTCGAAAAATCAATAAAAAAGGAAATCACAGGGGTAGGAACAGATATGGTGCATATTCTCGATAGGGTGGAGGGCACAGAGCAGAGACAAGATACTCATGAAACAGCTATAAGAGAACTACAAAAGACTGTCACACAGCTAGCCCTTACTCAACGTGCCTCACTATATAAGTTAGAGGACCTCGAGAATAGAAATCGCAGAAACAACCTACGAATCAGAGGTCTGCCCGAAGTGACTGGAGATAAAGATTTGGAGTCGCAGATTAGAGGTATATTTAATTCAGTGTTGGGGAATGAACCCACTGATCCGTTGCGCTTTGATCGGGTTCATCGGGCTCTTAGGTCTCGTACCGTTGCTCCTGAGCAACCCAGAGACGTAATATGCTGTCTACATTATTTCACAGATAAGAACGCCATTATGGTCAAGTTGAGGAGCATCCCCAACATTGACTTTGATGGAGCAACTCTCAATATTTTCTCGGATTTATCTAAAGAAACTTTAGACCGCCGCAGAGCCCTTAAACCACTTTTGGAACATTTACGTTCTAAGGAGATTACCTATAGATGGGGTTTCCCGGCGTGCCTTATTGCTACCAAAAATGGTCGCTCCCACACCCTCCGGTTCCCAGAGGAATTGTTACAATTTTTAAAGGACCTTAATCTGCCCTCAGTGGACCTCCCGGGCTGGCATGATCCGCTCCCTACGTTTTCGCATATTCAGGACTCCCATTGGCAAAAATCTCCTACTACTAAAAAAGGGCGCTCTTCAGCGTCAGGTCCTGTATAATAACATAGACGAGTAAAGGGTGATTATGCCTATGTACTTTCCTTTTTTTCTTTGGTTGAGTATGCCTGTAAGTTATTATATCTAATGAGATGTGACTTGGCCGCTAAAGTATATTTGTTATAAAAAGGTTTATTGTTTACTGTTGGAGCAAAAAGTATTTCTCTGCACATTATCTGACGCAAGCTGAATGTGGGTGGAGCACAATGCTCCTATGTGTCTTTTATACGACACGTTCCCCTCCCCTTCTTTCCTTTTGGGGTTGTGGAGAGCGGGTAGCCTTCGAGTTTTCTTATCCGTTCTCCTACGGGAGTTCTGGACGGCTGCCCGTGCTCTCTCCCCCCATAGGGACCACCGCAGAAATCTGCGTGATAAATTAAGGTTTCACACATGCGTCCAGATGGACGTTTTTGTTGTTTATGTAAATTTGTCTTTTTGTTTTTCTCAATACTTACCCGTTTCTTTTTTGTTTTATTTTTCCTATCAAGGCTGGCATGCATGGCTAAGTAGGTTCAAGGGTTATTGCTCTACTGTGATAAATGGCCACACTTAAAGTTACTTCTTATAATGTTAGGGGTTTAAATGCTGCGGCAAAACGGCATCAGGTTATCCGTGAATTACGGAAACTTGCCTCTTCTATTGTGTTTCTTCAGGAAACACATTTAACCCATACTACGCAGGTCAAATTGACCCCGCTTTATTTTCCTCAGTGGTATTATAGCCTTTCAGATACGAATAAAGCTAAGGGGGTGGCTATTGGTTTTAGTAGTAGCGTACCCTTCCGTTTTTTAGATATGCAAGCGGATGACCATGGTCGTTTTCTTTTTTTAAAGGGCTTTTTAGGTACTACCCAATGTACTCTAGCAAACATATACTGCCCGAATCAAAATCAACCTACCTTTTTTTCTCAAATTCTTACTGATTTATCACAATTTGCTGAGGTTCTAATCATACTGGCAGGAGACATAAATATGTCTCTAGATCCTGTTTTGGATACATCCCACGGTCGCTCTAACATCTCTTTTAAGCGCCTGTCCTTTGTTAAAAAGAGACTAATAGACCGACAATTGATAGACGTATGGCGTATTTTACATCCAAAAGAAAAAGATTTTTCCCATTTTTCGAAGACTCATCAGTCTTATTCCCGAATAGATAATATCTTTCTAGACCATTATCACCTCCCATTATTACAATCGGTGAATATAGGAACTGCGACACTGTCAGATCATGCACCTGTGTCGATGAGTAAGACTATGCCCACTTTGACTCAGCGCTCCAATAATTGGAGACTCAATGATTCTCTTCTTTCTAACCCAACAGAAGTTTCTGTGTTTGCCTCTCATATATCGCAATATTTTAAAGACAATAAACCTTCTGAGACATCCCCTGCTATTGTATGTGAAGCTCACAAGGCAACTATGAGAGGCCGATTCATAGAACTTGGGGCAAGGAAAAAAAGAGAGCGTGGTCAACAACTTGAACAGGTACTGCACCAAATAACAGAACTTGATAAACAACATAAACTCACTTTGCACACATCCCAGCTAGAAGCTCTCACATTGAAACGAGAGGAATTAAAAAATCTTCTTAACCTCGATACAGCTCGGAAATTCCAACGATATTCGCAAAAATTCTATGAGTGGGGGGACAAACCTAGCAGACAATTAGCAAGATCCCTCAAAGAAAAACAGACTAGATCGTTTATTCCTAAAATAAAGTTATCAAACGGAAATTTAGTCCATGCGACTCCTCACATTGCTAAAGCTTTCAGGGACTATTATGCAGATTTGTACAAAGTGCAGTGTGACTCCCCGTCTCTGACTGTGAAGGAGAGACGTAACCTTATGCTTACATATCTAAAAGAAGCAAATCTGCCCAAACTTTCAAATTTGACTCTCAGGGAACTTGAATCTGAACTTTCGGTTGAGGAATTTCAGGCAGCTCTGAAATCTTCACCGACAGGTAAAGCCCCGGGACCGGATGGTTAGATTTTAGATTTTAACACTTGTTTTTCAGTTTGTAGTAGTTTTTGAAATCATTTTTTTTTTTTCACTCTTTATTAATTAATTTTACGTTAGAAGACATCAACACTAGAGTGATAGCACATAATATATCTGGAGGAGAGTATGGGGGATCGTATTCCCCCACCCCCCCTTTCTAAAATCATCCTCACTCCCCTCCCCCCCTTTTTTTTTTTCTCTCCCTCATTCTCCCCCTCTCCTTTTCCCCATCTCTCTTTCTTTTCCTCCCCTTTTTTTTTTTGGCACAGGTGACGATAACTTTACCTCTCACTTTTCTCTTTATATACATGGTTTGTCACTCTATCAGTACAGTCATTCATAAATTCATCCCCCAGTCCTTTATACTGTCTACTTTTAGACTTTAAAGGAGTAGTAAAGTTACATGTTTTTTCACCTTAATGCATCCTATGCATTAAGGTGAAAAAACATTCGACAATACCGCCCCCCCCCCCGAGCCCCCGTTTTTCTTACCTGGCCCCTCGAAAGTCCCATGCTCGTCCCCGTCATCCTCTTCGTTTTTCTGCCTGGCCGCCGATTGGCTACACTGGATAGATTGAAAGCAGCGCAGCCATTGGCTGGCGCTGCTGTCAATCACATCCAATGACGCGGCACGCCGGGGGGCGGGGCCGAGTGATACAGTCGGCGGCTATGGCCGCCGCTGTATCACGGGAGCGCGCCCGCAATCACTCCACACCATGCGAGCTCACTCGCATTAAGGTGTGGAGTCCTTGCGGGGAGGAGCCAAGACAGCCGCCGAGGGACCCCAGAAGACCAGGATCGGGGCCACTGTGTGCAAAACGAGCTGCACAGTGGAGGTAAGTATAACATGTTTGTTATTTTAAAGCAAAAAAAAAAAAAGGTATAGTGCTCCTTTAACACTTGTTTTTTAGTTTGTAGTAGTTTTTGAAACCACCTTTTTTCTCTCTTTATTATTTAATTTCACTTTAGAACACATCAACACTAGCGTGATAGCACATAATATATTTGGGGGAGAGTATGGGGGACTGTATTCCCCCATCCCCCCCCTTCTAAAATCATCCCCACCCACTCCCCCCCCCTTTTTTTTTTTCTCTCTCTCTCTCCATTTCCTCATCTCTCCCTCCTTTTTTTCCCTTTTTTTTTTTTTATTTTTTATTTGTAATGGGAAATATTGAGACTGTAAAATGTGTTTCATGTATTGTAATGTGTGTTATATATGTTTTTGGAAAATTAATAAAAAAAGATAATAAAAAAAAAAAAAACATGGATGAGCGAGTTTGGGGTGGAGGAACTTGACTGACCTGCACAGTCTCCACTCTCATTCATCCCAAAGGTGTTCTATCGGGTTGAGGTCATGTCTTTATGGACCTTGCTTTGTGCACTGGTGCGCAGTCATGTTGGAACAGGAAGGGGCCGTCCCCAAACTGTTCCCACAAAGTTGGGGGCATGGAATTGTCGAAAAATGTCTTGGTATGCTGACGCCTTAAGAGTTCCCTTCACTGGAACTAAGGGGCCAAGCCCAACCCTTGAAAAACAACCCCACATCATAATCCCCCCTCCACCAAATGATTAGGACCAGTGAAAAAATCAAGGTCCTAGAAGACATGGATGAGCGAGTTTGGGGTGGAGGAACTCGACTGGCCTGCACAGAGTCCTGACCTCAACCCGATAGAACACCTTTGGGATGAATTTGAGCGGACACTGCGAGCCAGGCCTTCTCATCCAACATTACTGCCTGACCTCACAAATGCGCTTCTGGAAGAATGATCAAACATTCCCATAGACACCCTCCTAAACCTTGTGGACGGCCTTCTTAGAAGAGTTGAAGTTGTTAAAGTTGCAAAGGGTGGTCCAACTCAATATTGAGGATGGGTTCACATTAGCTGCGGCCACGAGGCACAGCAGGGGGTACGGTGCGCGTCCCTGTTCTCCGTTTCAGGTGCGAATTTTTTTTGGGCTAAATTTGGACCTGAAACGGAGCAAAAGACGCACAGGACTCTTTTCCAGTGTGGACTGCGGCCACCCCCTGGAGCTGTGTAAACCGGCTCCATTGAGAGTCGGTCACAGTCTCCTGTCATGCAAATTGGATGCGGGGGGAAAACCCGTATCCAATTGGCTTCAGTGTGAACTCAGCCTCAACCCTACGGACTAAGACTGGGGTGCCATTAACCACTTGTCCCCCGCCCACTGTCAATTGACGGCGGGCGGAGGATACTCTCGTTCTGGGAGGACGTCATATGACGTCCTCCCTTTAAAACGAGCTAGGAGGCGCGCGCGCCCGCCGTGTTCACAAGGCCCCGGTGCGCGTGCCCGGCGGCCGCGATTGCCGCCGGGCACCCGCGATTGCCCGGGAAACGAGCAGGAAAGTGGATCTCTGTGTGTAAACACAGAGATCCACGTCCTGTGAGGGAGAGGGGACCGATGGTGTGTCCCTTGTACATAGGGACAACCATCGGTCACCTCCCCCAGTCACTCCCCTCCCCCCCACAGTAAGAACACTTTGAGGGAACATATTTAACCCCTTCCCGCCCCCTAGTGGTTAACCCCTTCCCTGCCAATCACATTTATACAGTAATCAATGCATTTTTATAGCAGGGATCACTGTATAAATGTGAATGGTCCCAAAAATGTGTCAAAAGTGTCCGATGTTTCCGCCGCAATATCGCAGTCACAATAAAAAAATCGCAGATCGCCGCCATTACTAATAAAAAAATAAAAAAATAAAAATGCTATAAATCTATCCCCTATTTTGTAGACGCTATAACTTTTGCGCAAACCAATCAATACGCGCTTATTGCGATTTTTTTTTTTTTACCAAAAATATGTAGAAGAATACGTATCGGCCTAAACTGAGGAAAATTTTATTTAAAAAAAAAAAATGGGTATTTATTATAGCAAAAAGTAAAAAATAGTGTTTTTTTTCCAAACTGGACGCTCTTCTTTTGTTTATAGCGCAAAAAATAAAAACCGCAGAGGTGATCAAATACCACCAAAAGAAAGCTCTATTTGTGGGAAAAAAAGGACACAAATTTCGTTTGGGAGCCACGTCGCACGACCGCGCAATTGTCATTCAAAGTGTGACAGCGCTGAAAGCTGAAAAATGGCTTGGGCAGGAAGGGGGTTTTCGTGCCCGGTAGAGAAGTGGTTAAAGTTCATGTGTGTGTAAAGGCAGGTGTCCCAATACTTTTGGTAATATATTGTATATATCCCCTTTGATGTATACTTCCAGGACTAATGAAGGGGGGTGAGTTGAGTTCTGGCCTCTGAAATGAGCAATCAGTAGCATTTCTATTTTCCACCATCCAATTTCCCGTGGGCGCGATCCCTTAAAATTGGTGACAGGGTCTCTTCAAATATTCATACTTTGTACTTTTGTTATTGGAAAACTCACTCATATATTTCCAAGGTATCCTGGGCTTCTGTCACATAGTTACCAGGTATATATCCCTCTTGTCTAAAAAAAAAAAAGAAATAAAATAATATTAATTATTTAATAACACCAATAAAAGTGCAGACATTTCATTCCAGTCATAGTTCTAGTACAATAGAGACACTCACTGTAACAATACTAATAATAACAAATTATACAATGTAACATTTTATATGCTATAAAACAAAAAAATTGTATGCGCTTAGTAAAATAACGTTTTTTAAGAATGCAGCCCACAACCAATCCAAATACTGGATATATCTAAAACTAATAACCAATAGGTGTGCAATCGCTACACTGCATAGAGATCGATTCCACATATACAGTGCCCTGAAAAAGTATTCATACCCCTTAAAATTTCCCACATTTTGTCATGTTACAACCAAAAACGTAAATTTATTTTATTGGGATTTTATGTGATAGACCAACACAAAGTGACACATAATTGTGAAGTGGAAGGAAAATTATAAATGATACAAATAAATCTGTGAAAAGTGTGTGGGGGGGGGGTACATTTGTATTCAGCCCCCTCTACTCTGATACCCCTAACTATAATCTAGAGGAACCAATTGCCTTCAGAAGTCACCTAATTAGGAAATAGAGTCCACCTGTGTGTAATTTAATCTCAGTATTAATACAGCTGTTCTGTAAGCCCTCAGAGGTTTGTTAGAGAACCTTAGTGACCAAACAGCATCATGAAGGCCAAGGAACACACCAGACAGGTCGGGGATAAAGTTGTGGAGAAGTATAAAGCAGGGTCAGGTTATAAAAAAAATATCCCAAGCTTTGAACATCTCACGGAGCTCTGTTCAATCCATCATCCGAAAATGGAAAGAGTATGGCACAACTGCCAACCTACCAAGACATGGCCGTCCACCTAAACTGACCGGGCCGGGCCGGGCAAGGAGAGCATACACCAGAGAAGCAGCCAAGAGGCCCATGGAAACTCTGGAGGAGCTGCAGAGATCCACAGCTCAGGTGGGAGAATCTGTCCACAGGACAACTATTAGTCGTGCTTCTCCACAAATCTGCCCTTTATGGAAGAGTGACAAGAAGAAAGACATTGGTGAAAGAAAGTCATAAGTCCTGTTTGCAGTTTGTGAGAAGCCATGTGGGGGACACAGCAAACATGTGGGGGACACAGCAAACATGTGGGGGACACAGAAAACATGTGGGAGACACAGAAAACATGTGGGAGACACAGAAAACATGTGGGAGACACAGCAAACATGTGAGGGACACAGCAAACATGTGGGGGACACAGCAAACATGTGAGGGACACAGCAAACATGTGGGGGACACAGCAAACATGTGGAAGAAGGTGCTCTGGTCAGATGAGACCAAAATTTAACTTTTTGGCCTAAAAGCAAAACGCTATATGTGACGGAAAACTAACACTGCACATCACCCTGAACACACCATCCCCACCGTGAAACATGGTGGTGGCAGCATCATGTGGTGGGGATGCTTTTCTTCAGCAGGGACAGGGAAGCTGGTCAGAGTTGATAGGAAGATGGATGGAGCCAAATACAGGACAATCTTAGAAGAAAACCTGTTAGAGTCTGCAAAAAAGGGATTTTTATAACAGCTTACCTGTAAAATCCTTTTCTTGGAGTACATCACGGGACACAGAGCGACTTAGTCATTACTAATGGGTTATATAGATTACCTTCAGGTGTTGGCACTGGCCAATTCCAAACCGGAAGTACCCTCCCCTATATAAGCCCCTCCCATCCGGGAGCACCTCAGTTTTGTAGCCAAGCAATAAGTGTCCCAAAAAGAGGGGTGGGAGCTCTGTGTCCCGTGATGTACTCCAAGAAAAGGATTTTACAGGTAAGCTGTTATAAAAATCCCTTTTTCTTTTTCGTACATCACGGGACACAGAGCGACTTAGTCATTACTAATGGGACGTCCCAAAGCAATGCCAAATGAGGGGAGGGATACATAAGCTGGGCGCCATCAGGCATGAGGCTCTTTTGCGGCCTGCAACACACTGCGCCCAAAGGCAACATCCTCCTGACTTCTGACGTCTACCTGGTAGAATCTAGTAAACGTGTGTACTAAGGACAATGTTGTGGCCTTACAGACTTGAGCCAGGGAGGCTTGGTGATGCACTGCCCATGAAGTTCCAACTGCTCTTGTGGAGTGCGCCCTAACTTTGAACGGAGGCGGTCTCCTTTTCAAGCCATAGGCTTGTATTATGACCTGTCGAATCCACTTGGCTAAAGTAGATTTTTGATGCTGCCTGACCCTTTCTGGGGCCTTCCGGCAGAACAAACAAAGTATCCGTTCTACGAATCTGAGCAGTGGCTTTTAGATAAGCTTTAACTGCTCTTACTACATCCAAAGAATGCAATAACTTTTCCTCTACCGAACTAGGTTTGGGGAAAAAGGAAGGAAGAACCACATCTTGGTTCAAATGAAACCTCGATACCACCTTAGGAAGAAGGCTGGATGAGGACGTAATACTACTCTGTCCTTATGGATAACCAGATATGGCTCCTTACAGGACAAGGCGGCTAATTCCGATACTCTTTTAGCCGAACAAATGGCTACTAAGAAAATCAATTTCCTGGTGAAAAGAACCAAGAAAATGTGCCGCAATGGTTCAAATGGTTATTTCTGTAGAACCGACAGAACCAGGTTTAAGTCCCATGGACATATGGGAATACTAACCGGAGGGCTAATACGCATCACTCCTTGTATGAAAGCTTTGACTAATGAATGCAAAGCCAAGGGCCTTTGAAAAAAATATTGACAAGGCCGTCTGACCCTTGATAGTACTCAAGGCAAGCTTCCTATGTACAGCCCACTGTAGGAAGTCCAGAATCCTACCTATTACGTACTTACGTGGATGCCATTTCCTGGCCTCACACCACGTGATGTACGCCTTCTAGATCCTATAATAGATCTGCCTGGATACCGGTTTCCTGGCATTGATCATGGTAGATACCACAGGATTAGAGAGCCCTCTCTTTTTCAGAATGTGGGCTTCAATAGCCAGGCCGTCAAACCTAGGGCTGGTAAGGAAGGGTAGTATATCGGTCCTTGCGAAAGCAGGTCCGGACGATGTGGGAGGGTCCAAGGACTTCCCACTGACATTTTTACAATCTCCGCGTACCATGCCCTTCGGGGGCCACGCTGGAGCCACCAGAATCACTGGTTTCTTTTCTACCCTGATTCTGCGGATTAATCGCGGTGGGAATGCATATAGCAGCTTGAACTGATCCCAAGGGAACACTAGGGCATCCGAACCGCAAGCTAGGGGATCCTTTGTGCGAGACACAAATCTGTCCACCTTTGCGTTGAATCTGGATGCTAGCAGATCTACATCCGGTGTTCCCCACCGCTGGCATATTGCCTGGAAAACCTCGGGGTGAAGAGACCATTCCCCCGGGCATAATTGCTGGCGACTTAAAAAGTCCGCTCTCCAATTTTCCACTCCTGGGATGAAAACCGCGGATATGGCTGTGACATACCTTTCTGCCCATTCCAGGATGCAATTCGCTTCCCTCTGGGCTGCACGACTCCTGGTGCCACCCTGATGATTGATATATGCCACTGCTGTGGCATTGTCTGATTGAATTCTGACAGGTGACCCTTGGAGTTTGGATGTCCATGCTACTAGGGCATACCGGGCTGCTCGTATCTCTAAGAGATTGGTGGGCAGGGCCTTCTCTGCTTCTGACCACTTGCCCTGGAGAGACCATTGCTCCAGTACTGCCCCCCCAGCCTATGAGGCTGGCAACTGTAGTGACCACCTTCCAAGAAACCGGACTGAAGGGTTTCCCTTTTTCCAGATTCTGGGGCACCAACCACCAATGGAGGCTCTTGCGAACGGAAGGGGACAGGGACATTGGTAAGTCTAAAGCCTGAACTTTTTTGTTCTAGGCTGACAGTATGGCCCTCTGCAAGTTCCTTGAATGGAATTGACCGCAGGGTACCTCTTCGAATGAAGCCACCATTTTTCCCAGCAGCCTTATACACAGGCGTATGGATGGTTTTTCTTTTTTGTACCCACTAAGTGGGTCAAATCTTTCAAAGACGACACCTTCTCTGGAGGTAAGAAAATCTTTCTCTGATTTGAATCCAGTCTTAGCCCCCAAGTATTCCAGGCTTTTGACTGGTTTTAGGGCTGACTTGTCTCGGTTGATAATGCAACCGTGAGATTCCAGATACTTGATTATCTTGTGAACGACCACTTCTAGTTTTTTTCACTGAGTGGTCTATCAGCAACAAGTCCTCTAGATATTCCATTATCGTTACACCTTGTGTTCCTAGTTTGGCCAATCGTACGGCCAGAATTTTTGTGAACACTCGTGGTGCCGTGGCCAGACCGAAAGGTAAGGCTCTGAACTGAAAATGGCGCCCTTCTACTGCAAGGCGTAGAAATTTCTGGTGGGCCGGACAGATGGGAATATGCAAATAAGCATCCCTTATGTCGATCGAGGCTAACCATTCCTGCCCTTGTAGGGCGGTGGCCACCGATCGGATCGACTCCATCCGAAAAAGTCCTGATATGTAGGAACTTGTTTAGCCCTTTTATATTTAATATGGGCCTCATGTCCCCATTTGGTTTGGGGACTGTGACAAGGTTCGAGTAAAACCCGAACCCGTTTTCTTCCAAGGGAACCTTCATGATTACCCTTGGGGCAATAGTTGCTCTAGTGCCAGAAGGAGGGATCCACTCTTCTGGGGATCGCTTGGCATGTTTGACCTTATAAAATGGGCAGGAGGAATGTCTTTTAACTCCAGCCTGTATCCCAGACTTACTGCGGAGATCACCCATCTCTGATGGTGTCCCGCCAGGTCTCTGTGAACAACTGAAGTCTTCCCCTCACCCGACTGAGTGGGGGCAACCCTTCATGACTTAGGGGGAGGTTTTGTACCTCTCTTGACCCAGGGTTTCTTGTTACCCTGTGATTGTCCCTGATTTCTGCCCCCTGGATTTGACCGCGGAGGCCGTCGGAACTGTTTCACAGCCGATGTGCCAGGGACTGGAGAAGTAGGCCTCTTAAAAGAAGACAAGGAGAGAGGCGCCTCTAAGTGCAATAGTGTAACAAGTTTTTAATAGTAGATACAAATACACTCACATTTAGGTGAATTAACATAGGCGTTTAAAATGTCAGGATGACGATCATCAGCAGCAGGTCACAGGGGGTTCTCAGCTCTGCGTAGAATGACAGGAGTGTCTCTGAAGATGGAGCGGCCGGCTTCCGGGGACAACGATCCTGTAGTGTGTTAAGAGCGAGGCTAGGAGCGCACATGTGGTTAAGCTGCAGAGGGTGACGTCATCAAAAATGGACGCGTTTCGTGAGCGTGCGGACTTGCGGTGTCCTGGCAAGTCGCGCTCCTTTATCAACATGACATAAGGGCAGAAGTGGATAGACGCCTTATATAGGGACAAGGATGAGGAAGTGAGCTGGATGGGGTGGGGCTGGGAGAAGGTGGTGTCCAATGACAGGAGGAATGGAGAGGTCATGTGATCGGGATGGCCTGGATCACATGACCTGATCACATGACCGAAAAAAAAAAAAAAAACACCTGACCTGATCACATGATCACATGACCGAAAAAAAAAAAAAAAAAAAAAAAAAAAAAAAAAAAAAAAACACAATTAGCAAATGGGGATAGATCAAGGATAATGGATGGACCGGAAAATAGATATAAATAATAAATGGCATTAATAGTGACGGTGTTGGATGGGTATAAGTATGAATGGGCCCGATCGCGAAAAATATATATATATATATAATAATAGATGTGAATGTTAAGGGTCACGAAAAAAGCATATACATATATATACATATACACACATATACATATATATACATACATACATATATATATACACATACTAATAATAAAATAGCATTAATATAGGCAGTGCTGCGGGAATAAACGGGGTATAAAGAAGAATAACGGGTCATAAAATCCACCAGTGGCCTAAAGGTCTGGGTGATTGAACAGATCCCCCGCTCACTTCCAGCAGCAGAGCGGTTCAAAAAGTTATGCGCTAGGGAAACTTTTTGGATTTACACTTTAGACGTTCTCTCGCCTGGTGGTATAAATGAAGGGATTGAGATTTCCACTATTTTATAAATAACATTACCCTACCTCCTCACATTTATGCTCATTTCACCTGTTCTTTTACTATTTATTGTATTATCTTAGAGGCTTATATGTGCAATTAGAATTTTGTAGAATTTATATATTTTTAATATTTTAACCTTTTATCTATTGGGTAATACCCTTATTGCACTGATTTGATTTTTATTGTCGGAATATATATAACCACCGTTTGTATTATATACTGACATATTGCCCATATATTACCTATGTTAGTATATTTGATTTAATTCATTTATTCTTATACTACATCCTTACAGTTGATGTAGTTCACGTTATTACTTTGTTTTTTGAAAAATTATCATTCTATTAAGCTCCATGTATGTGATTATCCGTACACTTGTGTAAACTAATATGCATAGATGTATATGTTTTACTGTCATACATATCAGCATGGCATATCTCTTCCCCATAGTCAACTTTTTTCCCCTTCCTTTTATTATTTCTTTTTCCCCCCTCCCCCCACCTTTTTTTTTTTTTTTTTTTTTTTTCTCTTCCCTAATCCCTCCCCTCCCCATTCCTGTTTCCCCTTCCCTCTTCCTTTCTTTCATTTGCCCCTTATCTTCCCCCCCCCCCATAATAACATTATGCCCTCCCCTTCCCCTTTTTTTCCCTTTTTTGTATTAATCTCATATTACTTATCAAACTATCATACTAATATTATCAATTGGATATATACAGTTGCCATCATCATCACCTTTCGGAAATTTTCTATATACATGTAACATGTTCCATATATCATATTATTTATAAGGAGACATACTTTGCCATTTGTCTACCCGCCTATTCCTGCAGCATTGCCTGCATTAATGGCACTTATCATTAATATATATTTTCCGTGACCCTTTCTATTCATATTTATTATATTTTATGACCCGTTATTCTTCTTTATACCCCGTTTATTCCCGCAGCACTGCCTATATTAATGCTATTTTATTATTAGTATGTGTATATATATATGTATGTATGTATATATATGTATATGTGTGTATATGTATATATATGTATATGCTTTTTTCGTGACCCTTAACATTCACATCTATTATTATATATATATATATATTTTTCGCGATCGGGCCCATTCATACTTATACCCATCCAACACCGTCACTATTAATGCCATTTATTATTTATATCTATTTTCCGGTCCATCCATTATCCTTGATCTATCCCCATTTGCTAATTGTGTTTTTTTTTTTGTTTTTTTTTTTCGGTCATGTGATCAGGTCATGTGATCCAGGCCATCCCGATCACATGACCTCTCCATTCCTCCTGTCATTGGACACCACCTTCTCCCAGCCCCACCCCATCCAGCTCACTTCCTCATCCTTGTCCCTATATAAGGCGTCTATCCACTTCTGCCCTTATGTCATGTTGATAAAGGAGCGCGACTTGCCAGGACACCGCAAGTCCGCACGCTCACGAAACGCGTCCATTTTTGATGACGTCACCCTCTGCAGCTTAACCACATGTGCGCTCCTAGCCTCGCTCTTAACACACTACAGGATCGTTGTCCCCGGAAGCCGGCCGCTCCATCTTCAGAGACACTCCTGTCATTCTACGCAGAGCTGAGAACCCCCTGTGACCTGCTGCTGATGATCGTCATCCTGACATTTTAAACGCCTATGTTAATTCACCTAAATGTGAGTGTATTTGTATCTACTATTAAAAACTTGTTACACTATTGCACTTAGAGGCGCCTCTCTCCTTGTCTTCCAGTTACCCCTGAACATGGTTTCTGTTCATCTATGATGGCCGCCCTGTGCACAGTGGATCCCATTTATCCCTGCTCCACCCATATACACCGCAGTGTGTAAACAGACTCCTAAGGACTTCCTTTAAGACTGTCTATATATATACATATGTTGTATGGTATTTTTTCATCTTATCTTTATATTTTATATATTTTTTTATTTTATTTTTTATTTATTTATTTATTTATTTTTTATTTTTTATTTAATTATTTATTCATTCATTATTTTTTATTATTATTTTTTCTTGCTTCATATTGATTACTTTGGGTAATACATGTTTCTGTGGATATTGTGCGCCACCACTTGTCTATATATCTGTATCTGAAACCTATAGGGCAGCACATCCCTTTTCATGTTCCCATTTTTTTCTATGGTTTAAAGATTATATTATTTTATTTAAGTCTTCCCCCTGGTTACAATCTTCTCTCCCCTTTATTTTATTCTCTCTCCCTTTTTATTTTATTTATATGTGCATGTATATATATATATATATGTATATATATATATATATATGTTTATATATTATTATTAATTTTTTTTTTTTTTTTTTTTTTTTTTTTTTGGACCATGGATCTCATTAAAGATATAGAAACTAACAAATATGCGGTCCTGGATGCTATATGGACTAATTTCCCCACATCTCTCTTTCAAGAAAATTATGTCCTCCCCAGTAAGGTGCGTCATTCTATATGTGGTAAATTTAAACAACTAGAGAGACTTGCCCAAACCACTAATCAACAGTGGTGGGACAAATTCTTTCTAGAGAAATACATCCATACCAAGATCTCCCCCAGGGGCTTAAGGGTGATGAAAGAATGTCAGTTTCTTGAAGCTGACAATAAAAAAGAATGGGCAGAAATTGCCGAGTTCTGTACTTCCAAATGGATGATGATACTCATCTCACACAGAACCTCCAGGTTTGAAAAACTTAAAAATGATGCATATACTCTCATAAAGAATATCATCAGTTTCAACACCCCCCTTCCCCTGTCTTGGTTTGAAATACTAAAGAAAAATACCCAAAATGACGAAGATCATCTATTACACATGAAGCTGGGGAAGTTTAGGCGGGACCTAGATGACTTCAACCATGACAATGTCTTCACGTGGAATAAAATAAAGAATTTTCATCATCACGTCCCATCAGCCGTCATACCTCCTATAGAGGTTTTCCCTCATTCATCATCCCAGCTCGTTCCTTCAGTTTCCAGCCCTGACCCCCCCCGTCCCCTTATGAGTTTAATAATACCCAGTCCGTTTGGTCCCGGGATATTTCATAGGCCCATGAGGCCTATCCTGGCCCCAAGAATCACTGACCTCACAAAAGGGCAGCCGCCCAAGATCAATAATACAATAAATAAACAGAAAAGACATATCCCTACTTATGGTAATGCCAGTCTTATTCACGCTTTGAATAGATTTTACAACAGATCATCAGTTCAGCCCACAGCTATCATCCCCGGTTTTCCACCTAGTCCTATTGTATCCCATAATAACACACCTTCGACCATTACCATGGATACCATGGAAGTCCCCTCCACTAATACTCATACTGATCATTCTGTGGTTCATCCCAATCCATCCATTATCCCTGCCCTTATTGACTCAAGCTCTGCTATTCCGTCTTCTTTTTTAGTCTCCAGTCCTCCTCTGACAGCACCCAAAAACAACAAAAAAAGAAAACTCACCGGAGAGGCTGTAGAGGGGGACGAAATAGAAAACAACCCCAATGCCATCAAGGTCAGGAAACTATAAAAATATTTAATTTATCCTCCCGTGCCCTTTCTTCTGCTGATACCTCCCTCCTCAGTAGAGGCCTTAATTTTGCACCACTTAATAAACCCAATCCTTTTTTACTCTTCAAAGATTTAAATAGATATATACGCAATCTCACCCTTAAGAGGCACTACCATATAAAAGAACAAAAGGATCATTTGAATAACACCACTTCCCTTCCCATATCTCCTACCATCACCTCCAATTTATTCTTATATCATCCCAATTTCATCGATGACACGGAAGATCTTTTGGTTGATGAGGAATTGTTTTACTTACTCACCCAACACCCAGCCACTTCTCCTCCAGTTATTCACACTGCTTTTAAACCCAAGTCCATTTTTAACCCCGTACATTCCAAAGGCCCATATATTGAGAGTTTTTATAGGGTAGTGTTTGCAGATTTTCAAAAACTTTGTCAATCAGCAGCCCCCAAAAAAACTAATAATCTCTCTCCTCTCGAGATTAGAGCCCTCCGATGCCTCACTGAAGCTGGAGATATAGTCATTAAGTTAGCTGATAAAGGTGGAGGAATTGTCATACAGGACTATAATGACTATCTTGGTGAAGCTAGGAGACTACTCTCCGACAGTAACACTTACAAAAAGATCCTTAAAGACCCCACCCCGGACTATGCTATAGAAATTGACTCTCTAGTCACAGCTGCCTGTCTTGACAATGTTCTTAATAAAGTAGAAAAATCCTTCCTTTTAAAGAACTTTTATCACATTCCTTATTTTTACCACCTCCCAAAAGTGCACAAAAGCATGGACAATCCCCCGGGGAGACCTATAGTGGCCGCGATGGACAGCATCACCACGGGGCTTAGCCTATACATAGACCAATTTCTTCAGCCCATTGTCCAGCAATTGGATTCATATATCAGAGACGGGAGCCACCTCCTAGAACAGCTCTCAGTGTACAAATGGGAACCTACCTACATTTGGCTCTCACTCGATGTGAATTCCCTTTATACTTCTATCCCCCATGCCTTTGGCCTCCGGGCTTTGGAGTTCTTTCTCTCCCATGATCCTCTTATTAACTCACGACAAGCCTCATTTATCGTAGATGCCACCACTTTTTGCCTTACTCACAATTATTTTAAATTCGATGATGACTTTTACTTACAGTTACAGGGAACCGCTATGGGCGCTAATTTTGCACCCTCTTATGCCAACCTAGCGATGGGATTCTGGGAGAAAGAATACATCTACAACAATAATAATCCATTTTCAGGCAATATCGTTTTTTTCGGTCGTTATATTGACGACATTATTGTTATTTGGGACGGTTCCGTGGATAGTATCCCACCCTTTGTAGACTATTGTAACAACAATTCGTTTGGCCTGTCTTTCACCTCCGTTAGTGATCCTACCACCTTACCCTTCTTGGATTTGGAGTTGGCCTTTGATAAAGAGACCTTAGCCATCATCTCCAAAAATTATGTCAAACCTACAGCCGGCAACTCCTATTTGCATCATAAGAGCTGCCATTTCCCAAAATGGATCAATAATATTCCCAAAGGACAGTTCTGCCGACTTAGGCAGAACTGCACCAGAGACGTGGACTATATAGACCAAAGCAAGCTACTAAAGAAAAAATTCAGCGAGAAAGGATATCCTGATGGCCTCATTGACAAAGCCTTCCAATTTTATCTGAAGGGTAAACCCCCGAAAGAGGCTCGTGAGACAGAGAATCATTCTCTCCGCTTCACTACCACTTTCCATTTTGAATTTAAAAAAATGGAAAGTATCTTGGCCAACCATTGGAAGATCCTCTTGCAGGATCCTGCCCTTAAATCTATTATCCCTGCTCGCCCCAAAGTAACTTACCGCAGAGCACCCAATCTCAAAAGTAAGCTGGCTCCCAGTAAGATTCGCACTCGCGATTGTACTCCTACCCCATTAGTCCTCATACCTTTGGTTGGCATGTACAAGTGCAAAAAAAAACTTATGTAAAACATGCAAATATGTTCACCATGGGCAAAAATCTTTCTCCACGAAAGGTAAAACTTATCAACTCAAAGAGTTCTACAACTGCTCTTCTGAGTTTGTAGTATATGGCCTCAGCTGTCCCTGCGGCCTCATGTATGTGGGCCGCACTATACGAGCTTTGCGAGTCAGGTTTGGGGAACACAGGAGGCTAATTGAAGGTGGCACCGATCCCCACAGTGTCCCCAGACATTTCTGTGTAGCCCACCAAAAATCCACCAGTGGCCTAAAGGTCTGGGTGATTGAACAGATCCCCCGCTCACTTCCAGCAGCAGAGCGGTTCAAAAAGTTATGCGCTAGGGAAACTTTTTGGATTTACACTTTAGACGTTCTCTCGCCTGGTGGTATAAATGAAGGGATTGAGATTTCCACTATTTTATAAATAACATTACCCTACCTCCTCACATTTATGCTCATTTCACCTGTTCTTTTACTATTTATTGTATTATCTTAGAGGCTTATATGTGCAATTAGAATTTTGTAGAATTTATATATTTTTAATATTTTAACCTTTTATCTATTGGGTAATACCCTTATTGCACTGATTTGATTTTTATTGTCGGAATATATATAACCACCGTTTGTATTATATACTGACATATTGCCCATATATTACCTATGTTAGTATATTTGATTTAATTCATTTATTCTTATACTACATCCTTACAGTTGATGTAGTTCACGTTATTACTTTGTTTTTTGAAAAATTATCATTCTATTAAGCTCCATGTATGTGATTATCCGTACACTTGTGTAAACTAATATGCATAGATGTATATGTTTTACTGTCATACATATCAGCATGGCATATCTCTTCCCCATAGTCAACTTTTTTCCCCTTCCTTTTATTATTTCTTTTTCCCCCCTCCCCCCACCTTTTTTTTTTTTTTTTTTTTCTCTTCCCTAATCCCTCCCCTCCCCATTCCTGTTTCCCCTTCCCTCTTCCTTTCTTTCATTTGCCCCTTATCTTCCCCCCCCCCCATAATAACATTATGCCCTCCCCTTCCCCTTTTTTTCCCTTTTTTGTATTAATCTCATATTACTTATCAAACTATCATACTAATATTATCAATTGGATATATACAGTTGCCATCATCATCACCTTTCGGAAATTTTCTATATACATGTAACATGTTCCATATATCATATTATTTATAAGGAGACATACTTTGCCATTTGTCTACCCGCCTATTCCTGCAGCATTGCCTGCATTAATGGCACTTATCATTAATATATATTTTCCGTGACCCTTTCTATTCATATTTATTATATTTTATGACCCGTTATTCTTCTTTATACCCCGTTTATTCCCGCAGCACTGCCTATATTAATGCTATTTTATTATTAGTATGTGTATATATATATGTATGTATGTATATATATGTATATGTGTGTATATGTATATATATGTATATGCTTTTTTCGTGACCCTTAACATTCACATCTATTATTATATATATATATATATTTTTCGCGATCGGGCCCATTCATACTTATACCCATCCAACACCGTCACTATTAATGCCATTTATTATTTATATCTATTTTCCGGTCCATCCATTATCCTTGATCTATCCCCATTTGCTAATTGTGTTTTTTTTTTTTT
The DNA here is from genome assembly GCA_029206835.1 of Rana muscosa. NCBI lineage: Eukaryota > Metazoa > Chordata > Amphibia > Anura > Ranidae > Rana > Rana muscosa. Next base: position 317,797,850 of record CM055125.1, on the reverse strand, counting down.
TTTTTTTTTTTTTTATTTTTTTTTTTTTCGGTCATGTGATCATGTGATCAGGTCAGGTGTTTTTTTTTTTTTTTTTTTTTGTTTTTTTTTTTTTGTTTTTTTTTTTCGGTCATGTGATCAGGTCATGTGATCCAGGCCATCCCGATCACATGACCTCTCCATTCCTCCTGTCATTGGACACCACCTTCTCCCAGCCCCACCCCATCCAGCTCACTTCCTCATCCTTGTCCCTATATAAGGCGTCTATCCACTTCTGCCCTTATGTCATGTTGATAAAGGAGCGCGACTTGCCAGGACACCGCAAGTCCGCACGCTCACGAAACGCGTCCATTTTTGATGACGTCACCCTCTGCAGCTTAACCACATGTGCGCTCCTAGCCTCGCTCTTAACACACTACAGGATCGTTGTCCCCGGAAGCCAGCCGCTCCATCTTCAGAGACACTCCTGTCATTCTACGCAGAGCTGAGAACCCCCTGTGACCTGCTGCTGATGATCGTCATCCTGACATTTTAAACGCCTATGTTAATTCACCTAAATGTGAGTGTATTTGTATCTACTATTAAAAACTTGTTACACTATTGCACTTAGAGGCGCCTCTCTCCTTGTCTTCCAGTTACCCCTGAACATGGTTTCTGTTCATCTATGATGGCCGCCCTGTGCACAGTGGATCCCATTTATCCCTGCTCCACCCATATACACCGCAGTGTGTAAACAGACTCCTAAGGACTTCCTTTAAGACTGTCTATATATATACATATGTTGTATGGTATTTTTTCATCTTATCTTTATATTTTATATATTTTTTTATTTTATTTTTTATTTATTTATTTTTTATTTTTTATTTAATTATTTATTCATTCATTATTTTTTATTATTATTTTTTCTTGCTTCATATTGATTACTTTGGGTAATACATGTTTCTGTGGATATTGTGCGCCACCACTTGTCTATATACTCTTAAAAGAAGGACTTCTACTCTTGTTCTTAACCGGTAAGAGTGAACTTTTACCGGCAGAAATTTTCTGGATATATTTGTCCAGATCTTCTCCAAATAAGCGTTCTCCATGAAATGGGAAGCTAACCAGCAGTTTTTTACAGGGAGCTTCAGCAGACCAGTTTTTGAGCCACAGAAGCCTACGCATATGTACTATAGACAGCGTAAAGCGGGAGGCCTGTTGGATTGTATCCTTTATGGCGTCCACCGCAAAACACAAGGCTCTAGGCAGGTCAGCTAGGGCAAGAGCCTGCTGATCTGGTAAGTCCTTTAAGACTTGTTTCAACTGATCTTTCACTGCTTGGCAGACTCCAATCGCTGCTACTGCAGGTTGTGTCACCATGCTTGCTGTAGAGAAAGCAGATTTTAGTAAAGACTCCAATTTTTTATCTATTGGGTCTTTGAACATTGGAACATTATCTACTGGACATGTCAGTGATTTGTTAACAGAAGAGATGGCTGCGTCCACTGTAGGGACCCTCCATTTTTTTATGAACTTATCCTCCATGGGATAGATCACCGGAAATCTCTTGGGGGGAGCAAATATTTTATCAGGATGCTCCCAATCCTGGTAAATAAGCCCTTCTAATAAAGGGTGGATTGGGAAGGAACAGACAGCCTGGGGAGCTTTTAGCGACCCCAGCGAGGAAACCGTAGTGGATGGTGGTTCCGCCAGAGGCATTTTAAATGCTGATCGGACCATGTTAGTCAGAGACTGAACCCATAATCTTTCAGCCTGAGATGCTGAGAAAGGTTCTTCCACTGTTGATTCCTCCATAACTGAATCAACCTCATCCTGATCCCCTTCAGGTAGGTCGATCTCTGTGTGGGGCTGTTCCTCCACTAACAGGCACTCTGAAGGAGGAGACGGAGATCGGACGCGCTTTCCCTGTGACAGGGAAGCAGCGATCAATGCTGTTAATCTCTCTTCCAATCCTCCCAGAGTTGAGGATAAAACCTCCTCTGTTATATATACAGGAGCAGGTGGACTGGGGACAGCCGCAGCACCAGGCATTCCTGCGGGGTTCCTACGGCTACTGACCTCTGAATTCTCAGGGGAGATTGGTGCAGTACAAGCATGCCCAATATCCTCAGAGCCCGATGGAGACCCCTTTGGCTTCCTGGAAGATCTATTTCCGGAGCGTCTGGACGACATATCCTTTAAGCACAAAGCTGAGGTATTCCCGTCGTCATACACCAATTTTTGCTGGTAATAGTCTAACACAGTTGCTGCTATATACCAGCTGGTGTCCACTAAAGTGCCTTTCTATGGGGATGCCTGCATCAACCGCCTCTGTGTGCCACTGTTTGTTGCTAGCTCTGTTTGCATCCAGCTGACACTTGTACTGTGTCTTTTATCCATGCTGGGACGCCTGCACATGCGCAGAAGCGCCGCGGCGCGCATCGAGCGTCATCCACCCGCCCCGCCCCTTTTTTTTTCATAGGAGGCGCGTGCACGCGCCCGCGCGCCATTGGCGCCCTTTTCGAAATCAAACAGGGACTAGGAGCCAGGGCCCTTTTTGCCGGAGGGCCTGTGCGGTGGATGAGCGCAGCAACAGGGCAGAGGAAGTGGATTCCCACAGAGAAACTTACCAACTGCCTGGATCTTTTGACTTGAGAAAACCAAAGATCCACATGACAAGAAAAATGGACTACAGCGGCCTCTAGTGGTTTAACACAGGAACCGCGGTCCCTTTTTTTTTTTTTTTTTTCTTGACTACTATTAAAATTTTACATTTTCAGTAGTTACAGGCATACACAGATATTAGCGGGAATACCGTTAGGTAACAGACAGAAAGACAAATTAGGCTTGGGGGTCCCCCAATAGAACCAAGTTCCTGGGGGCCCCCACTTACCTGATCCCCGCCGCAGGACTTTGTTTGGTCCACAGAAGTCCAAACTTCACCTATCACGGCAGGCATTGTAATTAAACCTTCAGGGACCGGGTTCCCAAGGATTCCACTCCCCTGGACCTGTATAGCACCCTGCACAGACAACATCTTGGTCGTGGGTATGACCAGAGCTCTGGATCCCAGGGTCCAGCCCTCCTAAGAGAGGCATTACAGGCAAAACCTTGCTCTTCTGCTGCAAGGCCCGGGTACCGACCGTTTAGCTATGAAGCTTTTTTGGTCGGATCCGGAATAGCTTACTAAGGCCCAAAAGAACCTGTACGCAAGCCCAGTGAAAACACATGTTACTCTTTGGCCAACACCTTAGACACTGGCAAAAAACTGAGGTGCTCCCGGATGGGAGGGGCTTATATAGGGGAGGGTACTTCCGGTTTGGAATTGGCCAGTGCCAACACCTGAAGGTAATCTATATAACCCATTAGTAATGACTAAGTCGCTCTGTGTCCCGTGATGTACGAAAAAGAAAGACTTGAGACTGGGGCGGAGGTTCACCTTCCAGCAGGACAACGACCCTAAACATACAGCCAGTTCTACAATGGAATGGTTTAGATCAAAGCATATTCATGTGTTAGAATGGCCCAGTCACAGTCCAGACCTAAATCCCATTGAGAATCTGTGGCAAGACTTGAAAATTGCTGATCACAGACGCTCTCCATCCAATCTGACAGAGCTTGAGATATTTTACAAAGAAGAATGGCCAGAAATGTCCCTCTCTAGATGTGCAAAGCTGGTAGAGACATCCCCAAAAAGACTTGCAGCTGTAATCAGGGCCGATCCTAGGGTCACAGACGCCTGGGTGCAGAAATATTTCTGGCGCCCCCACGTGGGCGTGATCATCCTACAAACTCCTCCCCTTTACACATGTTTCTATGGCAACGATTCAAACACAGAGATGCTCCCCTAAGAAGTCGTCGTTACTCTAGGATCCTCCTATGATCCTTTAACAATAAAGAAAATACAGGAAGAGCGTACACTAATGAGACCTGGAGAGGAGTCTCTCTGATGCACACAGAGAGGGCTTCTGTTAGAGAGTCTGTTAGGAAGAGCCCCCAGACATAGTACAAGAGATGGTCAGAGAGTGCAGACATATTACAGGTGACCGTCAGAGAGTGCAGACATGACACAAGAGACTGTCAGAGAGTGCAGACATAGTACAGGAGATGGTCAGAGACTGCAGATATAATACAGGAGATGGTCAGAGACTGCAGACATAATATAGGAGATAATGGCTCTCACCTGACCCAGCGATACAGCAACAAAGGTTCCTCTGATCAGGAGTCAGCTCACTCTGAATTGCCCGTAGTGACTCCACTGAGTCCAGATCTGTATAAAGTATAGACTCCCTACTCCCCTATAGACTCTCTACTAAGTATAAACCCCTCCCTCAATACAGACCCCCCAGGACAAACCCCCCCTCCATTAGTACAGACCCCCCAGGACAAACCACCCCCCTCCATTAGTACAGACCCCCCCACAAACCACCCCCCCATTAGTACAGACCACCCCCCTCCATTAGTAGAGACCCCCACAAACCACCCCCCCATTAGTAAAGACCACCCCACAAACCATCCTCCCTCCATTAGTACAGACCCCCCTCAGGACAAACCACCCCCCTCCATTAGTAGAGACTCCCCCACAAACCACCCCCCATTAGTACAGACCCTCCCACAACCCCCCCATTAGTACAGACCCCCCCACAAACCCCCCCCCCATTAGGACAGACCACCCCCCTCCATTAGTAGAGATCCCCCCACAAACCCCCCCATTAGTACAGACCACCTCCCATTAGTACAGAACACCCCCTTCTATTAGTAGAGACCCCCACAAACCACCCCCACCCTCAATTAGTACAGACCCCCCTCAGGACAAAGCACCCCCCCATTAGTACAGACTCCCCACAAACCACCCCCCTCCATTAGTAGAGACCCCCCCACAAACCACCCGCCATTAGTACAGACCCCCACAAACCACCCCCTCATTAGGACAGACCACCCCCCTCCATTAGTAGAGACCCCTCCATTAGTAGAGACCCCCCCACAAACCCCCCCATTAGTACAGACCCCCACAAACCACCCCCGTCAATTAGTACAGACCCCCCATTAGTACAGACACCCCAACAAACCACCCCCCATTAGTACAGATCACCCCCCTCCATTAGTAGAGACCCCCCCACAAACCACCCGCGCATTAGTACAGACCCCCCACAAACCATCCCCCCTCCATTAGTACAGACCCCCCACAAACCAGCCTCCCTCCATTAGTACAGACCCCCTCCTGGCCCCCACAAACCATCCCCCCTCCATTAGTACAGACCCCCCACAAACCATGCCCCCTCCATTAGTACAGACCCCCCTGGCCCCCACAAACCACCCCCTTCCATTAGTACAGACCCCCCACAAACCATCCCCCCCTGGCCCCCACAAACCTTCCCCCCTCCATTAGTACAGATCCCCCCTGGCCCCCACAAACCACCCCCCTCCATTAGTACAGACCCCCCCACAAACCAGCCCCCCTCCATTAGTACAGATCCCCCTGGCCCCCACAAACCACCCCCTTCCATTAGTACAGACCCCCCACAAACCATTCCCCCTCCATTAGTACAGATCCCCCCTGGCCCCCACAAACAATCCCCCCTCCATTAGTACAGACCCCCCTGGCCCCCACAAACCACCCCCTTCCATTAGTACAGACCCCCACAAACCATCCCCCCTTCATTAGTACAGACCCCTCCCTGGCCCCCACAAACCATCCCCCTCCATTAGTACAGACCCCCCCTGGACCCCACACACCACCCCCCTCCATTAGTACAGACCCCCCTGGCGCCCACAAACCACCCCCTTCCATTAGTACAGACCCCCCCTGGCCCCCACACACCAGACCCCCTCCATAAGTACAGACCCCCTACAAATTATCCCCCCTTCATTAGTACAGTCTACAGACCCCCCCTCTGGACAAATGCAAACCCCACCCGGGCCGCAGCTGGAGAGGACAGTGTGCAGCCGCGCCGCCCAGGTGGAGAGGATCGTGACAGTTAGAACAAATGTCACGCTGATGCACTGCACCGCACGGCCTGGACCGCCCCGCCCCCCACTACGTCTCCGCGGGTCTCTCTCCCAGCCACTCCCATCTCTGATCTCCTCTGCCTGGAGGATGGAGGGGGAGCAGGAAACAGCAGCGCCGCAGCGGCGATGATCGGCGGCAGTGAGCGGCGGAGACTGAGAGCGGCCTCGCTCTGTATACCAATAAGGAGGAGGAGGGGGAGGGGAACACTCTGGTGCTTGAGCGCCCCCACCTCTGTGGCGCCTGGGTGAACTGCACCCCTCGCACCCCGTCTAGGACCGGCCCTGGCTGTAATTGCAGAGAAAGGCGGTTCTACAAAGTATTGACTCCGGGGGGCGCCATACAAATGCACACCTCACTTTTCACATATTTATAAAAAAAAAAATTGAAAACCATTTATCATTTTCCTTCCACTTCACAATTATGTGCCACTTTGTGTTGGTCTATCACATAAAATCCCAATAAAATACATTTACGTTTTTGGTTGTAATATAACAAAATGTGGAGAAATTCAAGGGGTATGAATACTTTTTCAAGGAACTGTACTTGACAACATAAATATCCTTATCCCCTGATGATGTCCGATTGCTGCCGAAACGCGCTGGAAATGGCTTTGACCTGTAACGTCATCATACCCGCTGGTGTACAATGCCACAGTGTTACATGCCTTATCTCTGAGATGTTTGTGAGTATCTTTTCATGTAAATAATGCATAGAGAGAAAAAAAAAGATGATTAATTCATCCATACAATCAAGGTGGAGAGAGGTCACCCCTCCCCAATGCTTGCCGGTGTTTCTCGGGCTTACCATTCTTACCGGCAAGCCCAGGAAACAATCCGACCATTTGCATGGATGGTCAAAGAGGTGACGAGAGACCAGATCGTCTCCGATTGCCTCTATGATCTAGGAGGACCAGAGTGACGTCATGACGTCACTTCCAGTCTAGGGCAGAAATAAACAATTTTTTTTACTTTTTTTTTATCAAAAGATCAATTTTTTTATTTTTTTTATTGATCTTTTGCTTTTAAATGTAAAGAAGAGATTTGGGGTCAGATCTCTTCATAAAAAGGACCTGTCATCCTTTTTTTTATTACAAGGGATAAAAAGGAATAAAAGTGATTAAAAAAATGAAAGGGACAGTGTAAAAAAATAAATAAAAATTAATTAAATAAGAAAAAAAAAAAAGCATGCATTAAAATTAATTAAAGTGTATCTCTTCCAAAAAAATTAAAATAATAAAATTGCATTTGAAAAACCGCTGCGCGAATACCGTATACCATAACAAAAAAAAAGCAACGTTCGCCATTTTATTCTCTAGGGTCTCAAGGGGAAAAAATAAATTATATATATATATATATAAATAAATAAAATGTTTGGGGGTTCTAAGTAATTTTCTAGAAAAAAATACTGATTACACAAAAAGTGGCAAAAAAAATAAAAGCTTGGTCCTTAAGTGGTTAACAGAAATACCTCAATCAGGGGTGGCCACTAGATGGCGACGATAACATAGGAATCACACATCATAGAGGAAGTACGGCAATTTGCGCCCCGATTAGTAGGAATGTATGTCACATCACCACAGTGCCGCCATCAGGGGGGTACAGGCAGTACACCTGTAAGGGGCCCGGAGGTCCCCAGGGGCCCGGATGGCAACCCGCGTTTTTTTTTCTAAGGGGCCCAGAGGTCCCCAGGGGCCCGGAGGTCCCCAGATGGCAATCCCCCTTTTATATTTATTTTTTTATAAAAAAATAAATAAAAATAAAATAATTTTTATTTTTTATTTTTTTTTTTATTTATTTTTTGTAAGGGGCCCAGAGGTCCCCAGAGGCCCAGGGACAACCCCCACTTTTTTTTTTTTTATAATTAGTTTTTTAATCTTTTCTTTATTTATTTTTTGAGAGGCCTGGAGGTCCCCAGGGCCCCGGATGGCAACCCCCCCTTTTTTTTTTTTTTTTAATCTTTTCTTTATTTTTATTTTTTAAGAGGCCCGGAGGTCCCCAGGGCCCCGGATGGCAACCCCCCCTTTTTTTTTTGTTCTTTTGCTTTTTTTTTTCGTCAGCACCCAAAGCCCCCCGACCTCAACAATCAATTTGCGGCGGCAGCACCCCCCCCCCGCTTCTCAATTTACGGCGGCAGCACCTCCCCCCCCCCCCCCGGCTCTCCTCTGCTCCAGGGGGCCCATGCCTGAAGCTGTGTAAGGGGCCCCAAAATTCCTGATGGCGGCCCTGCATCACCACAACAAACATTTTATACATAGACCCCTAAAAATACCATTGCGCCCTTCACTGGAAACTTCTGGAGATATGACCATTTTGTGCGTCATCATATGGAAAGTCTACACATTGGGAATTATCCTCATCATATTATATTTAAGTCACCCATTTTTGCTTCTTGCTCTCAGCCATGGTTGGCCGCTGCCCTCGTCCAATAGCAGATACTCTTCACCCTTGCACAAGGGCAGGTCCTGAGCGCTGATTGGTGTGAAGTCATATAACGCTACAACTTTGCAGGTTGCCGGAGGCGTGGCCGATGGAGGCGGTGGGAGCGGTTTTGTCGATTTTACCTGTATTGCGGACACAGTAACAAAAGGATTGTCGATGTCTGATAAAAATAGAGGTCGTAGTAAAATACCGCATATTAGACACTAGATGGAGCTGATGAGCACAGGAAACACAATGTAAGAATTACAGAGTACATTACAGACAATTGGTTGCATTTATTTGCCAATTCCTTCTAGCGTTCTCTACAATTGTTACATTGTGTTTCGGGGACCTTAGACCCAATTATTCTATATTCAAATTTCCAGGATGATGGTACTTCCCACCATAGTATTCATATATTTTACTCCAGAGGCTTTCATTCATATTGTATCTCTTGTTGCAGAAAGTATGTATTTCCCATGCTCCTCAGCTCCATCTAGTGGCCATAATGTAACATTTTCCTGATTCACCATTGAATCGGCACGTACAAATGTGTGTAAGTTTAGCAACAAACAAATGTTGTTTAGGTGATTTTCTCATCTGAACAAATGTTATTTTATTATGGGAAGTAGTACAACTCCATATTATGGCCACTAGATGGAGCAGAGGAGCATGGGAAATACATCTTTGTAACTTGAGATATAATGTAACAATTCTAGAGAGGATTGGTTAACATTTATTTGCTATTTCTTTCTAGCATTCGTTATAATTGTTACATTCTCACTCTTGCTACAGAGAGGTATGTATTTCCCATGCTCCTCAGCTCCATCTAGTGGCCATAATGTAGTATTTTCCTGATTCACTTTATTTATTTATTTTTTTATGAATAAATAACATTCTATTAAATCGGCAAGTTTGGCAAAAATAAATATTCTTTAATTATGGGAAGTAGTACAATTCCATATTATGGCCACTAGATGGAGCAGAGGAGCATGGGAAATACATCTTTGTAACAAATGCTTGATACATTGTAACAATTCTAGACAGGATTGGTTACATTTATTTGCCAATTCCTTCTAGCATTCTCCAGAATTGTTACATTCTATCTCTTGTTGCAGAAAGTATGTATTTCCCATGCTCCTCAGCTCTATCTAGTGGCCATAATGTAGTACTTTCCTGATTCACCAGATTTGTTTTTATGAATAAATAACATTCCATTGAATCGGCATGTACATTTGTGTGCACGTTTAACAAAAACAAATGTTCTTTAGGCTATTTTCTCATCTGAGCGAATGTTCTTTTACTATGGGCAGTAGTACAATTCCATATTATGGCCTCTAGATGGAGCCGAGGAGCATGGGGAATATATTTCTGTAACAAGAGATACAATGTAACAATTCTAAAGAACATTAGGGGATTAGTTACCTTTATTTGCTAATTCCTCCTAGAATTCTCCAGAATTGTTACATTGTATCTCATGTAGCAGAGACGCAGGCATTTTCCATGCTCCTCAGCTCCCTCTAAAGGACATTATGTAGTATTTTCCTGATTCATTTTTTTTTTTTTTTATGAATGAAGAATATCCATCCTGTAGAGGAAATAGTAGAACATTTGATTTTTTTTCATTTGCATAAAATGAATGTACCAGCAGGTTCACTGGTCAAATAACTAATATATATATATATATATAAAATCAATAGAAAAATAGATAGATAGATATAATATATATATATATATCTATATATATATATCTATATATATATATATAGATATAGATATATATATATACATCAATTACATACATCCCTTTAAGTAGTTACATTCACTTTGTACATTATGAATGAATAATATTCGACCTGAAGAGACAATAGCCTAATAACATTCGATTTTTCCTGCTTTTGCAAAAAATGCGTGTACATGCCATTTGCAGGATGAATAGCACTGTATTTTTTATTTTATTTTGTATAAATACAACATAGGGTGTCTATGTTTAAAACTTTTGTTGTGCGGATTGTGACGAACATCCACACATTTAGAGTGAAAATCGCTGTATTTTCTCTAATATTTGTAGTTCCTATAATATCATTGCCACCTAGTGGCCAAAATGCATTGATTTTTCCATTAATACCTCAAGCTGGAAAAAAAAATGGCCATTAGGTGGCGCTGACGATATGGAAATACGCATATTAGAGAAAATACAGTAATTTTGTGTTCTAAATGCGTGGATGTTTGTCACATCTGCACAACGAACGTTTTATACATTGACCCCCCCCCCCCCCCCATAGTGTTACCAGTACCTGTACCTCAGTTGGAGCGGGAGGAAGCGGCTTTTTGGATCTGCGTGAATGCTCGCTCTTCAAAACTGGAACAGAAAGGGCATTGAGTTACACATATATAGATTGTGTGTGTGTGTGTGTGTGTGTGTGTGTGTGTGTGTGTATATATATATATATATGTGTGTATGTATATAGATACAGTATAAATTAAATAATAAAAAATAATATGATACATATGAATATATATATATATATATATATATATATATATATATATATATATATATATATACACACACACACACACACACACTTATTTATTTTATTATTACTATTAAATAATATGATACATATGAATATATATATATATATATATATATATATATATATATATATATATATATATATATATACACATATACACACACTTATTTATTATTTATTTTATTATTTATTTTATTATTAATTATTATTAATATTTATTCATATATATCATATTATTCATATTATTATTTATTGATATATTTACTTATTTCACACACACATATATATATATTAGGGCTGTTACTGATTAAAATTTTCGTGTTCGATTAATCAATTTTTTTTTTAATCGATTAATCGACTAATTTCGATTAATTATAACGCACATAGATATCCAACTACTTTTAGCTGATCTCCTTGTAGGCCGATTCCCAGTGCAGCTACCAACCACTGGAAAAATGGATAGCAGGATACAAAACACACAAAGGCAGCGCTCGATGGGAATAGCATTAAAACTTTTATAGTCTTCAAGTAGGTAACAAAATAAATATTGCACTGGAGATAAAATCAATGTAGCTACATAAACTGTAAAAATGGTGCGAGTAATACCAAACGGTAGCAAAAGCAGTCATAAAAACATGTAGCCAAGTATGATACTGGTATAAAAATGTGTACAACGATACCACTGCTGAATACAGATGAGGAGGGGTTAACATCAGTCCGTCGGCATGTAGATGTCCCGTGAAGGGAACGATCACAACAGTGGATGGCTGTAGAGTCCCAGGTTGATAGAGGGAAGTGATAGAGGGAAGTGTAACAGCCCTTGCGTGTGGCAGATAGTAAGGTCCCACCGGCATGCAGATGTGAAGGCACAGCAAAGGAGCCCTTCAGATGGACACGGCAAGCCCAAAGAATTTTGATCGAATTTTGATTGATCAAAAGAATTTTGATCGATCAAAGCAATTAATCGATTAATCGAGGAATTAATAGTTAATTTCCACAGCCCTAAAATATATATACACACACACAGTGCTGTGCAAAAGTCTTGATTGAAAGCATTGTTAATTTACAGCATTTTTTTTACCTGCCTAAAACTTTTGCACAGTAGAATATGCATATATATATAAATATATTTATTTATATATATAAACAATAAGTAAATATATAAATAAAATAAACAAATAATATGAATAATATGATATAAATGAATATATATGAATAATTTATATATATATATATATATATATATATATATATATATATATATATTAAATATGATAATAAAAAATAAGCATGTGTGTGTGTATATATATATATATATATATATATATATATATATATATATTCATATACATCATATTATCTTTTACTATTTAATATATAAATAATATATTCTACAATAAAAACTAACTTCCGTTCGCATTGCGCAGTACATGACACCCCAACGCGTTTTTTGCCGTCTGGGCACAGCAGAGATACTGTCCATCTTGGTGAAACCGTGGATGAAATTTCTGAGCCAAGTCACTATTAAAACGGACAACTAAAAAGAAAAAAAAAAAAAAAAAGATATAGGTTATAGGGTTTTTTTTTTTTTAAACATAATTTAATCGTTTAAGTATTTCTCCTTATCACTGGATTCACCAAAAGAATCAAAAACATAAAAAGAGATGTCCCCGTATAATAAAAAAATCTCCATAATGTGTCTAATATGTTTATTTCCTATGATTGTCAGCTCCATCTAGTGGCCATAAAGAGGTATTTTCTTGAAATACCTTAATCAGGAAAATACAGCAATATGATCACTAGATGGAGCTAGGCATCATATGAAATAAGCATATTAGACACATTTTGGGGGTATTTGCAATGGCTGAGCAAATTTTAAGACCATTGCACTATGGATTTTTTTTTTTTTTTTTTTTAATAGACCCCATAGTGTAAGTAAAACAGTTTAAAGATTTTATTACGAAGTTTCAGTTGATTAATCCAACGTCTTCGTAGATCCTCCGTTGGGGAGAAGATATAAAGCGGTCCATCATCATACACTATCTGAAATAAAAGAAGAGGTTGTATGTAGACTGTATGCAAAATAAGTGAAATAACAAAAAATATTCACCCAGCAAAAATCAATGCAGAATGAAAAAGTGATTGTCCATCATCCAGAGACCATCGGTGAGAAGCATCGGCCCAGTGGGGTAACAAATGCCTTGGCTGCTATGGGGCCCGGATAGCAGAGGGGGCCCCACTATGGAAGTTGTTTAGGAAAACTAAGCTATAAAATATTATTATTACTATTTACGAATATATTACTGACACCAATGTTGGGGGTATTTATTGCTTCTACTGACACCAATGCTGGGGGTTATTATTGCTTCCACCGATGCCAATGTTGGGGGTTATTTTTGTATCCTCTGACACCAATGTTGGGGGTTATTATTGCTTCCTCTGACACCAATGTTGGGGGTTATTATTGATTCCACTGACAGCAATGCTGGGGGTTATTATCGTTTGCACTGACACCAATGTTGGGGGTTATTATCGTTTGCACTGACACCAATGTTGGGGGTTATTATCGTTTGCACTGACACCAATGCTGGGGGTTATTATTGCTTCCTCTGACACCAATGTTGTAGGTTATTAATGATTCCACTGACACCAATGTTGGGGGTTATTATTGTGTCCACTGACACCAATGTTGGGGTTATTATTGTGTCCACTGACACCAATGTTGGGGTTATTATTGTGTGCCCTGATACCAATGCTGGGGGTAATTATTGCTTCCACTGACACTAATGTTAGGGGATATTATTGCCACTGACACCAACATTGGGGGTTATAATTGTGTGCCCCAATACCAATGCTGGGGGTTAATATTGCTTCCTCTGACACCAATATTGGAAGTTATTACTGTGTCCACTGACACCAATGTTGGGGGATATTATTGCATGCGTCCACTGACACCACCATTGATGGTTATTATTTCTTTGACTGACACTAATGTTGGGGCCTTGGGAGTTATAATTGAAGTCACAGACACCAATGCTGGGGGTTATTATTGTATGCCCTGACACCAATGGTGGGGGTTATTATTGCTTCCACTGACACCAATGTTGGAAGTTATTACTGCGTCTCCTGACACCAATGCTGGGGGTTATTATTGTATGCCCTGACACCAATGGTGGGGGTTATTATTGCTTCCACTGACACCAATGTTGGAAGTTATTACTGCATCTCCTGACACCAATGCTGGGGGTTATTATTGTATGCCCTGACACCAATGGTGGGGGTTATTATTGCTTCCACTGGCACCAATGTTGGAAGTTATTACTGCATCTCCTGACACCAATGCTGGGGGTTATTATTGCACTCACTGACACCAATGCCGGCACACATCGGATTTATGTACAATCGGTGGAACCTTCCTAAAAAAAGCTGACCACGGCTTTCAGTTTTATTTTTTCCCCAGAGACATAAAAAGAGCTGGCTCAGATTTTTATAAATCATTTCCTCTTTACTTCCTCATCCTTAACCCCTTCCCAGCTACACAGCACAACATCCAACCTCAGATACGTTTGTTTTATGCTGCGTGCAGCAAGTAATGTGTAACCGTAACATTTGCCAGGTATTATCTCCCACACAGGTCATACTACTCCCCTCACAATGCTTTCATCTGCTTTCACAAGGTTGGCACCATTCGTGTTAAGACCAGGACCATCATCCAGGAATGCCATCTACTTCCTGGACTGAGATGTCGGCTTGCAATCACGTAAATCCTTGTGCCAGATACCAGACTGCTAAAATTTCAGCAAATGCATTGTAGAAAATGTTAGCGTGGGGGCAATTAATGCACTTGGCTCCTGAACAGTGGCGGCTGGTGCTCAAAATTTTTTGGGGGGGCGCAAACAAACTGAAAAAAAAAACCCCATCAATTGCAGCCACTGTGCCCATCAAACGCAGCTTCTGTGCCAAACGTAGCTACTATGCCATCAAACGTAGCCACTGTACCCATAAATTGCCGCCATTGTGCCATTAAACGCAGTCACTGTACCCATAAATTGCTGACACTGTGCCCATCAATTGCCGCCAGTGTGCCCATCAATTGCCGCTACTGTGCCCCATCAAATCCTGCCAGTGTGCCCCATCAATTGTCGCTACTGTGCCCCAAATGCTGCCAGTGTGCCCATCAATTGCCGCTACTGTGCCCCATCAAATGCTGCCAGTGTGCCCCATCAATTGTCGCTACTGTGCCCCATCAAACGCAGCCACTGTACCCATAAATTGCTGACACTGTGCCCATCAATTGCCGCCAGTGTGCCAATCAATTGCCGCTACTGTGCCCCATCAAATGCTGCCAGTGTGCCCCATCAATTGTCGCTACTGTGCCCCATCAGATGCTGCCAGTGTGCCCATCAATTGTTGCTACTGTGCCCCCATCAAATGCTGCCAGTGTGCCGATCAATTGCCGCTACCGTTTCCCCTATCAGATGCTGCCAGTGTGCTGATCAATTGTCGCTACTGTGTCCCATCAGATGCTGCCAGTGTGCCCATCAATTGCCGCTACTGTGCCCCATCAGATGCTGCCAGTGTGCCCATCAATTGCCGCTACTGTGCCCCATCAGATGCTGCCAGTGTGCCCATCAATTGCCGCTACTGTGCCCCATCAGATGCTGCCAGTGTGCCCATCAATTGCCACTACTGTGCCCCATCAGATGCTGCCTGGCACTTACCTGTCTCGCAGCGGGTCAGCAGCGGTCTCCTGCACGTCCTTCATGTCTTCTTCTGTCCTCTCTCAGGCGTCCAATCACAGCCCCTGACGTTTCAGCCAATCAGGTGACCGAAAACAGACCCGGCAACCTGATTGGCTGTGAGAGGCGGTTCAGTATTAACAAAGCGAATTCCTTCGCTTTGTTAACACACAGCTGAGTGATCAGCGAACACCCAGCATGGTGCCCGCTAATCGCTGTTTTGGGCGCCTATTAGAGCCTACGGCTCTAATCAGGTGCTGCCAAAAAACACCCCCGTCGCTGTAATGGGCCGGGCACATGAATAGGGGGTGTCAGCAGCGACCATAGATAGATTCATGCTATGCTTGAATCTATCTATGTTGATAGAGCGGTGCAGGAGAGAGGGGGCGGCGCTCCTGCGCCCTTTATGGACGCACCGCCACTGCTCCTGGATTATATGAAGTTTGGGAGGAAAGATTGAATTTTAATTTGAAGCGGACTTCCAGCCTTCCCCTGAGTCTTGCACAGTTGTACCTGCTCTTCTCCTGGACTGAGACTGTTTACTCTGATTTCACTGCACACTGTGATCTTCTCTCCCCCTGCATTAAAAGCTGCAGCAAGTCAGATAGAGCCCCGCCTCATTTCCTGTCTGGAGGATGTCCGGCATCATCTAGGAGCCATTTATATGGAGGTGGCCCCCATTGTGGCTATAACATCCTCCATTCTTGTGGGAAGGTTTTTCAAAAGAATTTGGAGTGTGTCGGTAGGAATTTGTGCCCATTTGTGATGTTGGATGAGAAGATCACAAATCGGAGAGTCAACTCAATTCATCCCAAAGGTCTTCAGTAGGGTTTACGTCAGGGTTTGTGCGAGACACTGGATCTCCTCCATACTGAACTGGTCAAGCCATATCTTTATGCCTTGATATGGAGCCCTCCTGCCCCATCACTAATGTAGCGCCCTGCTCCCAATGACTGGGCGCTATGTTTCAATTTAGAGGGTATCTGAGCCAATAGTTAGGTTTAGATGTACATAATTGATGCTAAATTAGCCTCTGTTCCGGCTGTGGCTGTGTTGGGCAGACTTTCCACTGTTCGCCTGTAGGTGGCATTACCACCTCAGGCCAATGTGGAAGACTGACAAGCCAGAGTGTATTGGGTACTTTCCCCCTGGGAACAGTTCAGTGGGCGAGGTCTACCCGCTGAGCATGCTGGGGAAGGGTACTTAAGTAACAGACGCCATCTT
Source organism: Rana muscosa (assembly GCA_029206835.1). NCBI lineage: Eukaryota > Metazoa > Chordata > Amphibia > Anura > Ranidae > Rana > Rana muscosa. The sequence continues at coordinate 317,780,962 of CM055125.1, read as the reverse complement.
GAATGGGTCCTTCGCCCCCTCAAGGGCCCTTCTGGCGCGAGGGGCGTATTGTGTAATTTCTGGCCTCGGAACCATGCTGGTCCGAGGCCACAACTCCAACAAGTAGGCCCAGTTATGCTGACCGGGGCCTAAGCTTTGAAGGTGATCCTGTGCTGTCCGTCCTGAGGGAGGAAGACACTCAATGGAGGAAACCAGGGGAGGACCTGTCCTGGAAAAGACCAAGCGGAAGGCTGGTGTCTTAAGGAGGGCCTGGTGATTCTCTTGGAGGATGCATTGCAGTTAAAGTTCACCTTACAGTCTGCTGGGTCGGTTTAAAGGCTCTGGACTGTTCGGCTGGAAGTTCGGGCATTAAATCCTGTGGCAGAGGATCCCGGAGTATCCAATTTTGTCCACAACCGGTCTGTGGCGGAGACTGGTTCTGATTATAGTTCGTGCATCATACCGGCTGCTAGGCCAGGTGAGAGGGGCCTATCCGGGTGAGCAATACCCACTCCAGGGAGGAGTGGTGAATAACTTTATTATGTGAGAAGTTTCCCCAGTGATCTGTACCGTGTGCCTGAACCTACCCCTTCCCTTCACCCTTCTACCATTGTTCATCTGTTTATTGCAAAAGGAAAATAAAACCTAACTGCTTACGGTTTTACATCTTGTGTGGACATTGGAGTTTCTACAGACTTTCTTCCCCTAGACCAGGGGTCTCCAAACTTTCTAAACAAAGGACCAGTTTACGGTCCTTCAGACTTTAGGGGGGGCCAGACTAGGGCCATTGGGAGTAGAAAATGTCCAGTGGGAGTAAATAATACCATATCTTTGGTGTCAGAGGGAGGACTAGTGCCCCATTGTTGGTGTCAATGGAAAGAATTGATGGTGTCAGTTGGAGGAATAGTGCCTCAATGGTGTCAGCAACAAGAAGTATGCCCAATTGGAGTTGGATGGAATAGTGCCCCAAGGGCCGCATTAAGGCAAGCAAAGGGCTGCATCTGGCCCCAGTGCCGCAGTTTGGAGACCGCCGCCCTAGACAACGAACATTAAGGTAACGTGCAAGGCCCAAAATTAAACCAGCAGCTCCTGCGGGGGTAGTGCTACACCAATAATATAGAGTTGCCTCCTTTGTGGATTTAACAGACTTAACTCTTGTAGGAAGGTTTTTCACAAGATCTTGGAGTGTTTTCGGTGGAATTTTGCTCATTAAGCCATAGGAACATTTCAATTCATCCCAAAGGTGTTCAGTAGGGTTGAGGTCAGGGCTTTGAGCTTGTTGTACAGTGGGTACGGAAAGTATTCAGACCCCCTTACATTTTTCACTCTTTGCTAAAATCATTTAAGTTCATTTTTTTCCTCATTAATGTACACACAGCACCCCATATTGACAGAAAAACACAGAATTGTTGACATTTTTGCAGATTTAATAAAAAAGAAAAACTGAAATATCACATGGTCCTAAGTATTCAGACCCTTTGCTGTGACACTCATATATATATATAGGTGCCGTCCATTTCTTCTGATCATCCTTGAGATGATTCCACACCTTCATTGGAGTCCAGCTGTGTTTGATTATACTGATTGGACTTGATCAGGAAAGCCACACACCTGTCTATAGAAGACCTTACAGCTCACAGTGCATGTCAGAGCAAATGAGAATCATGAGGTCAAAGGAACTGCCTGAAGAGCTCAGAGACAGAATTGTGGCAAGGCACAGATCTGGCCAAGGTTCCAAAAAAAATTCTGCTTCACTTAAGGTTCCTAAGAGCACAGTGGCCTCCATAATCCTTAAATGCAAGACGTTTGGGACGACAAGAACCCTTCCTAGAGCTGGCCGTCCGGCCAAACTGAGCTATCGGGGGAGAAGAGCCTTGGTGAGAGGTAAAGAAGATCACTGTGGCTGAGCTCCAGAGATGCAGTCGGGAGATGGGAGAAAGTTGTAGAAAGTCAACCATCACTGCAGCCCTCCACCAGTCGGGGCTTTATGGCAGAGTGGCCAGACGGAAGCCTTTCCTCAGTGCAAGACACATGAAAGCCGCATGGAGTTTGCTAAAAAACACCTGAAGGAGTCCAAGATGGTGAGAAATAAGATTCTCTGGTCTGATGAGACCAAGATAGAACTTTTTGGCCTTAATTCTACGCGGTATGTGTGGAGAAAACCAGGTACTGCTCATCACCTGTCCAATACAGTCCCAACAGTGAAGCATGGTGGTGGCAGCATCATGCTGTGGGGGTGTTTTTCAGCTGCAGGGACAGGACGACTGGTTGCCATTGAGGGAAAGATGAATGCGGCCAAGTACAGGGATATCCTGGAGGAAAACCTTCTCCAGAGTGCTCAGGACCTCAGACTGGGCCGAAGGTTTACCTTCCAACAAGACAATGACCCTAAGCACACAGCTAAAATAACGAAGGAGTGGCTTCACAAGAACTCCGTGACTGTTCTTGAATGGCCCAGCCAGAGCCCTGACTTAAACCCAATTGAGCATCTCTGGAGAGACCTAAAAATGGCCGTCCACCAACGTTTACCATCCAACCTGACAGAACTGGAGAGGATCTGCAAGGAGGAATGGCAGAGGATCCCCAAATCCAGGTGTGAAAAACTTGTTGTATCTTTCCCAAAAAGACTCATCAAAAGGGTGCAAATACTAAATATTGAGCAAAGGGTCTGAATACTTAGGACCATGTGACATTTCAGTTTTTCTTTTTTAATAAATCTGCAAAAATATCAACAATTCTGTGTTTTTCTGTCAATATGGGGTGCTGTGTGTACATTAATGAGGAAAAAAATGAGTTTAAATGATTTTACCAAATGGCTGCAATATAACAAAGAGTGAGAAATTGAAGGGGGTCTGAATACTTTCCATACCCACTGTATATCCCATTCCAAAATCATGGTCATTATAAAGAGTTGCCCCCCCCCTTTTGTGGCATTAATATCCTCCACTGCTCTGGGAAGGCTTTCCACAAGTTTGCAGTGTATCTATGGGAATGTGTGCCCATGTGTGAGTTCAGATACTGATGTTGGATGAGAAGAGCTGGTTCAGAATCAGTTTTCCAATTCATCTCAAAAGGTGTTCAGTGGGGTTGAGGTCAGGTACTTACTTCCGGGTCCGGCTCAGTGAAGCGCATACATCACTTCCGTTTGCGTCGTGTAGGTCACGCCCTGACGCGTTTCGTCATATCCTGGTGTAGGGAGTGTCTTTATAAGGAGGGTGGCTTGGTCGTGTAGGCACGCCCTCTGTCGAAGTCAGGATATGACGAAACGCGTCAGGGTGTGACCTACACAACGCAAACGGAAGTGATGTATGCGCTTCACTGAGCCGGACCCGGAAGTAAGTTACTTCCTCTTACACGTTGATGGGACGGATCGACACTCAGTAGAAACGGTGAAGTACATCTATATGCTCACTACTGTTTTACTTGATGTACGTTTATTATATGAAGGGTGCTGTGATGTGGGGGGTTTTTATTAATAAATAGAATTATGCTATGGGCTTTTTTTCTATTCATTTATTGCTACGTCTGAGCCTCCATTGATCTGATGTTTCCCTGACTGATGCGAGTGCAGTTCGTGTTTGGTGTTGATTATCCTCCTGTTGTCAAGGCTTGATATAGATCTTGCTTCGGTGAGTTTAAACCCCTGAGGGGGAGTGTGTTCCCACTGGGTGGACCTGGATGTTACGGTGAAGGTGCACGCTGCTATTATCCACGATCACTTATGGACACTTTCTGACACCTCTGCACTGTTTATCTGTCTTAAAACTGTTTGTCACCTTTTAAGGTGATGTTGGTCACCTATTTCATACCAACATTTAGCGCTGTTTTGGTAATATTTTGAAACATCATTATTGTTTTTATGTTTATACCCTTATTAATTACCTGTAGGTGTACCTTCCCCCAGAGGGTTTACAACCACTTTAAGTAGGATTGACGTCAGGGCTTTGTGTGGGACAATGGAGTTCCTCCACAATAAACTGGCCAAACCATGTCTTCATGCACTGATATGGAGCCCCCCACCCATGGTCATTAATATGGAGTTACCCCTCTTTGTGGATATAACATCCTCCACTCTTCTGCAAAAGTTTTCTTCAACAGTTTGGAGGGTGTCTGCGAGAATTGGTGCCCAGTGTGAGCTCAAGTACTGACGTTTACCTTATCTAAAGGGACAAGGCAGGGCTGCCCCCTATCGCCACTACTGTTGGCTATAGCAGCAGAGCCTTTTGCCCTTGCCATTAGACCAGGGGTCTCCAAACTTTCTAAACAAAGTGCCAGTTTACTGTCCTTCAGACTTTAGGGGGGGCCGGACCATCGGAGGTACAAAATGTCCCTGCATCAGTGGGAGTAAACAATTCCCCATTATTGGTCTCAGTGGGAGGAATTGTGCCACATTACTGGTGTCATTTAGAGGACTTGTGCCCCATTGTTGGTGTCATTGGGAGGAATTGTGCCCCATCATTGGTGTCATTGGGAGAAATTAGGCCCCATCATTGGGAGAAATTGAGCCCCATCATTGGGAGAAATTGTGCCCCATCATTGGGAGAAATTGTGAGAAATTGAGCCCCGTCATTGGTAGGAACTGTGCCCCATCATTGATGTAATTGGTAGGAATTGTGTCCTTCATTGGTGTCAGTGAATAAAATAGTGTCCCAAGGGCCGGATAAAATCCAGCAAAGGGCCACATCTGGCCCCAGGGCAGCAGTTTGGAGACCACTGCATTAGACAATCAACAAAAATAGTTTTGAGGGGCAGGTAAAGAGGATAAAGTGGCCCTGTATTTAGATGACGCTCTTATTTTCCTGGGGGACACCTCAAATCCATTAACGAAACTTATGAGCCTTGTCTCCATATTTGGGGTATTTTTTGGGCTTCCAGATTAACTGGGATAAATCCATATTATTACCACTAGATGAGTTAAAACCCCCTTTTTTAAATCAAGCCTCTAAAATTCAAATTAAGGATACAGTGAAATATCTGGGGATAGAGATCTCTCGGGATGTAAAAGACTATATTAATTTGAATTTGAAACCTCTATCAGCAAAATGTAACCACTTCAGCCCGGACCATATCGCTGCTTAATGACCAGGCCACTTTTTGCGATTCGGCACTGCGTCGCTTTAACCGACAATTGCGCGGTCGTGTGACGTGGCTGCCAAACAAAATTTACGTCCTTTTTTTTCCCACAAATAGAGCTCTCTTTTTGGTGGTATTTGATCACCTCTGCGTTTTTATTTTTTTGCGCTATAAGCAAGAATAGAGCGACAATTTTGAAAAAAATGCAATATTTTTTACTTTTTGCTATAATAAATATCCCCAAAAAATATATAAAATAAAAAAAAATTCCCCAGTTTAGACCGATACGTATTCTTCTACATATTTCTGGTAAAAAAAAAAAAACAATAAGCGTTTATTGACCGGTTTGTGCAAAAGTTATAGCTTCTACAAACTAGGGGACTGTTTTATGGCATTTTTATTAATAATTTTTTTTTTTTACTAGTTATGGCGGCGATCAGCGATTTTTATCGTGACTGCGACATTATGGCGGACACATCGGACACTTTTGACACTAATTTGGGGCCATTGTCATTTTTACAGCGATCAGTGCTATAAAAATGCACTGATTACTGTGAAAATGACACTGGCAGTGAAGGGGTTAACCACTAGGTGGCGCTGTAGGGGTTAAGTGTGCCCTAGTGAGTGATTCTTAACTGTTAGGGGGCGTGGCTACACGTGACACATCACTGAGGACCGTTCCCGATCACGGGGAACGGTCATCAGTGACAGTGTCACTAGGCAGAATAGGGGAACGCCTTGTTTACAAAGGCATTCCCCTGATCTGCTCTTGCCGACCCCAATCGCGGGACTCCTGGGAACATCGAGTTCCCGGGACCCGCGGCCGCACTCGCGAGGCACGCGCACGTGCCCGCTGGGCGGCAGATTTAAAGGGACGTACCTGTACGCCAATCTGCCTGCCCGTGCCATTCTGCCGACGTACATCGGCGTGCGCCGGTTGGCAAGCGGTTAAGGATAAATGCCAAAGCTGGTCTAAGTTACCCCTAACGGTGATAGGTAGAGCAAATCTTATCAAAATGATTTGGGCCCCGCAATTACTTTATGTGTTTAAAGCGGAGGTGCCGCGGAAAAAAAAACTAATTAAAAGCCAGCAGCTGCAAATACAGCAGCTGCTGACTTTTAATATATGGACACTTACCTGTCCTGGAGTCCAGCGACGTCCGCAGCAGAGGACGAGCAATCGCTCGTCACTCTGCTGCCCCCACCGCCATCCTCGGTGAGGGAACCAGGAAAAGAAGCCTTGCGGCTTCATGCCCGGTTCCCTACGGCGAATGCGCGATTTGCGCTGCACCGTTCTGAATGGCCCCCTGTGTTCTGGGAGCCGAGTGTCTCCCAGAACACAACGGGGAATCTGCGGGAAGTGACGTGCTTCCCGCAGATTTCCCGCAGAGAGGACTACCGGAAGTGGGTGCAAATACCTGTCTTAGACAGGTATCTGCACCCCCCTAAAAGGTGTCAATTGTGACACCGGAGGGGGGGGGGAGGGTTCCGATCAGCGGAAGTTCCACTTTAGGGTGGAGCTCCGCTTTAATAACTCGCCCATATGGATTACAGCATTTTGGTTTAGAAAAATAGAATCTCTTTTATAAATTAATAATAATTTTAGGGGGGTATTCTTTTACTGCTTTAATTGGAATATCATCAATATCACCTTCCTAAAAGTATATTGATTATAGTTAATTATGCATCAATAAAGCAATTTAAACTGAAGGGGAGGTTTTCTCATTTCCCCTTTACAAAAAGCATAATTGCACACCCAGTTACAAAAAGTACAAAGAGTTATCAAATGTGAAATCTGTTACTTGTGGGCGCATACTGTACATTCAGCATGACAATGGAGTTTTCAAAAGTATCTTCTTAAGAAATAGAAGTGAAAAATAACGCCGAGATTAGGAGACCACATGGCAGATGTTTTTTACGGTCTGTTGAGCACAGTTTTTGTTCCCCCCCCCCCCCCCCCCCCCCAGACGATGTTCATGATAATTATAGTCTGGGGATCATTGTTATTGGTAAGGTAACTTTAAAATTGCTGTAATGTAGCAAACTGTTCTATATGTAAAAGAGAAGAAAAATGAATGCAACAAAAACCTTTATCTTCCGTGGAGGTTGCCTCAGAAGACAATGGAACTCATACCCATACCAGGGCTCAGAGCTGGGAAAAGGTCAACCGGTGCCCAGTTGAGTGGATACAGAGCCTTCGCCTTCTTCCACCCCCCAGTACACAAAACTCACCCCTGTTCCTGCCCCCCCTTACACAGCTCCCCTCACCTCTAGCCTCCCCCCTAAGAACAGATGTCCCGCCTTCTCACTAGACATGTGCACTGCCAAAAAAATCGTTTTTTGGGGGGGGGGGGGGTTTCGGGTCATTCGTTATGATCGCAATTCGTACATTCGTAAATTTATACATTCGTAAATTCGTACATTCGTAAATTCGTAAATTCGAAATTCCGAAAACCAGAAAATCCAGAAAAAATAACTATTAAATTATAGGTATTGTAATTTCCTTTCAAATTTGGCTGTTAGCGAATGTAACGAATACAAATTTATCCGAAGTTACGCATAACCTGAAATAACAAATGCCACATCTAAACAAATGGAACGGAACAAATTAATAATAAATAATAATAAAACGTTTTTATTATTATTATTGTTATTTATTATTATTATTAATTCATTACGTTCCATTTGTTTAGATACGGCATTCATTATTTCGAAAAACAATTCGTAACTTCGGATAAATTTGTATTTGTTCACTAACAGCCAAATTTGAAAGGAAATTACAATACCTATAATTTAATAGTTAGTAATAGTTAAGTTATTATTAGTTAATTATTATTTCAGATTTCCGAATTTACTAATTTACGAATTTGCAAATTTACGAATGTACGAATTTAAGCATTTACGAATGTACGAATTTCCGAATGTACAAATTTCCAAATGTACGAATTTCCGAATGTACAAATTTCCAAATGTACGAATTTTCGAATATTCGAATTTACAAATATTCTTTAAAATTCGTTAAACGAGTTTTCGTCAATTCGGATATTTACGAATTAACGAATTTGTCGAAATTAAAAAAAAAAACTAAACGAATTGCACATGTCTACTTCTCACCAGTTCAGAGCTCCCCCATCCCGTAGCACCCCCCAATGTACAGAGCTCCCCCTACCTCCTGGCACCCCAAATACACAGATCTCCCCTACGTCACAGCATCCCCCAATACACAGAGCACCCCCCAAATACACAGATCTCCCTATGCCACAACAACCCCCCTAATACACAGAATCACCTCCCCCCCCACCTCCTAGCACCACCCAATACACAGAGCACCCCCCAAATACACAGATCTCCCTATGCCACAGCACCCCCCAATACAAAGAATCACCTCCCCCCACCTCCTAGCACCACCCAATACAGAGAACCCCCCAAATACACAGATCTCCCAATACCCCAGCACCCCCCAATACATAGAATCACCTCCCCTCCACCTCCTAGCACCACCCAATACACAGAGCACCCCCCAAATATACAGATCTCCCTATGCCACAGCACCCCCCTAATACACAGAATCACCTCCCCTCCACCTCCTAGCACCACCCAATACACAGAGCACCCCCCAAATACACAGATCTCCCTATGCCACAGCACCCCCCAATATACAGAATCACCTCCCCCCACCTCCTAGCACCACCCAATACAGAGAACCCCCCAAATACACAGATCTCCCAATACCCCAGCACCCCTCAATACACAGAATCACCTCCCCTCCACCTCCTAGCACCACCCAATACACAGAGCACCCCCCAAATATACAGATCTCCCTATGCCACAGCACCCCCCTAATACACAGAATCACCTCCCCTCCACCTCCTAGCACCACCCAATACACAGAGCACCCCCCAAATATACAGATCTCCCTATGCCACAGCACCCCCCTAATACACAGAATCACCTCCCCTCCACCTCCTAGCACCACCCAATACACAGAGCCCCCCCCAAATACACAGATCTCCCTATGCCACAGCACCCCCCCCAATACACAGAATCGCCTCCTAGCACCACCCAATACACAGAGCTCCCACCCACCTCCTAGAATAAGGTGACCAGATTTTTTAAATGAATTTTTTTTTTTTTACTAGTAATGGCGGCAATCAGCGACTCTCTGCCCGTCGCCGTCCGCCTCACAGCCTGTCAAGTCTTACTCTCCGGGCCCCCGGTTACTACTGGGTGGGGAGCGGAGGAAGATCACTCCGTCAGGGAAGGCAAGGAGATAAGTAGGCAGGTGGCTGGCCGGGGCTTGAGCCAAGGCAGAAGAACATGCGAGCGGAGCTGAACTGGCATGCACCCAAAACTGAAGAAATATTCCCTCCGCTCCGACCAGCACATGATCATCAGAAAGGGGCTAAGAAAATATAAAAAATACACCCCCCTAAGCTAGTAAGAGCGGCGGAGCGAGGGTGTGTAATTCAGAATTATTTTTTTTTTAAATTCTGCACTGACTGTCTTTGAAATTGCCCCAGCCCCTGTTCAATTCCAATCCGGGGACAAAACCAGGGACAGACTTGGTCCGGGGACAGTGTCCTCAATCTGGGGGACTGTCCCCTGAAACCGGGGATGTCTGGTCACCCTATTCTAGAACCCCCCAGTATACAAAGCTCACCCCCCCTATCCCCCCCCCCCCACTACAGAGTTCCCTCCACCTCTAGCACCTCCCAATACACAGAGCTCCCCCACCTCCTAGAACCCCCCAGAATACAAAGCTCATCCCTCCTACCCCCCCCCCCCACTACAGAGCTCCCTCCATCTCTAGCACCTCCCAATACACAGAGCTGGCCCACCTCCCAGCATTCCCCAATACACAGAGCTCCCCACACCTCCTAGCACTCCCCATTACACAAAACACCCCCCTCCTACCACCCACCCCCCACCCCCACTACAGAGCTCCCCCCATGTCTAGCCTCCCCCAAGAACAGATGTCACCCCTCCTTTCCAATACAGAGCTCCTCCACCCTGTAGCATCCCCCAATGTACAGACTTTCCCACACCTCCCAGTACCCCCAATATACAAAGCTGCCCCACCTCCCAGCATCCCCCAATACACAGAGCTCCCCCCACCTCCTAGCACCCCCTAAAACACAGAGCTCCCCCCATCTCCTAATACATGGCAGGGCTAGAATATCCACAAGATAACCAAGTAGGTAGCCTTGGGTCCAGTAGGTGTGAGGGCCTAAACATTGTCTTAAAATTACACAGCCACTGTTCCTCTAGACTAGCTATTCTCACGTCTTTTTACCACAGGGCTAAAAATGTAAAAAAATAAAAAATGAATGTGTTTACTATTAATGCTGTAATTGTCTCTGACAATTACAGTATTAAAGTGTAGAAACAATGTGGTCCTTTATTATTATTTTATGTATGTATAATTATAACATTGTCAGTAGCTATGAACTAATGTTAAGGCCACATGGCCATATTTGGCCAATGACATTGACCAAATTTTGTCACGCAGCCATATTAGGTCAATGATGTCACAAGCATCCCCATCCCTTTGTTGCGTAAGACAGCTGCTGAGTAAGGATGAGCTCTGGCGTGTTCGCACACCCCACGTGCGAAGCCCGCCAGGAAGTCGGCACTGCGCTGCGCTAATCACAGGCAGTGAGACATTTCCCGATCTCTGCAGCCGCGCATCGGGACAATGTCTCACTGCCTGTGATTAGCGCAGCGCAGTGCCGACTTCCTGGCGTGCTCTGCATGTGGGGTGTGCGAACACGCCGGAGCTCATCCTTACTGCTGAGTCCTCTGTGGTGCACACAACTTCCATAGAGCTTGTTTAATCTGAATGAAAAGGAGTTACTGCAGAGTCTGCCCCATGTGCACACCGAATCCTACCTACAGTCTACTATAACCAGAGCCAGTCCGAGGGGCAGGCAGAAGAAGTGGCCACCTTAGATGCTAAAGAGGGGGGGGGGGGGGTGAAAAAAAGGCAGGACCCAGAGTTCAGCTTTAATTACCAAGTCATAGGCTTAATCAAGTACCATGCTAATATATTGGTGCACCCTTTGTTGTTACAAGAGAATCAACTGTTCCATAGAAGTCATTGGCTTATTTGGTTAATTTGTTGTAAAGTCTCACCTGGAATGGGTATGGAAATCGCTCTATGATAGAGATCTGTTCGGTATCTGCAAATTCATCTCTGTGCTTAAAAAGGAAAAAAAAAAAAGTGATGGTAATATAAAAGTTCAAAGTATTCAGACATGCAAAACAGAACTTTTATTCTTCTGTGATAAAAGGTCACTAAGGGCTGGATGTGTGCAGGCCAAATATAGCTGCATCAATATACTTTGGTTAACCTAACAATGACTAAATTTGCATACCAAAATAATATTTAGGTTTTTTTTTTAACACAAATAAGGCTTTTGTTTGGTACACTCTTTGAATACAAATCCTGCTCTGTTTTTGTCATGAGTTGACAAATACACAAAAATAAAAAAAAACAAATAATGTATTTTTTATTAACGCTGTAATTGTCTCTGACACTTACAGTATTAAACAGGTGAACACAGCTATCTCCAGACTGCAGAGCTATCTCCAGGCTGAAGGCGTATTTTGTCAGTACCAATGATGGAGCTCTATTCCCCCCACTGATACCAATGATGGGGCTCTATTCCTTTGACTGATACCAATGATGGGGCACTATTCCCCCCACTGATACCAATGATGGGGCTCTATTCCCCCCACTGATACCAATGATGGGGCTCTATTTTCCCCACTAATACCAATGATGGGACACTATTCCTTTCACTGAAACCAATGATGGGGGCTTTCTTGCTCCCACTGACGCCAATGATGGGACACTATTCCCCCCACTGATACCAATAATTGGGAACTATTCCTCCCACTTGTACCAATGTTGGGGCACTATTCCTCCCACTGATACCAATGATGGGTCATTTTATACTACCAGTGGCCACAGTCCAGCCCCCCTAAAGCCTGATGACAGTAAACTGGCCCTTTGTTTAAAAAGTTGGGAGACCCCCTGGTCCAGAAAAATACAAAACAACCACCTTCACCTATATAGGATCTCCAACAAGATGGTCAATTGTCCACTAACCTATGGCCATATAGCATGGGTGTGCATAAAGCCTACTTACCAGTATTTGCCTTTCTGGTGGTGGGTTTTCCTCTGGTTCTACACATTCTACACAGACCACCTTTTCTAAGTCGACGAACCCCTTTTTACTTCCACGACGCTGTCAATAAAAGAACATAAAAGTAAAAACTCTGCAGTGTTTTATTAACTCAAAGTGCCTTTTTTTTTTGTAATGTTCTGTTGGTAAATTAAAGCTGAACAGCTAAACGCACAAATTACATACATACTGTATATTGGGGCGGTTTTGTATTTTTGGTCATCCACTCCTGAGATTTACACGGCTCTGCCACACAGCACAGCCCTGTTTGTAAGGGCAGAAGTCCTGATTTTCTCTGTTTCAGTTACCACCCCAAGCCAGTGACTGGACAGTGAAAGAAGAAGCAGCAGCACACTGATGAACTCATCTCCCTGTCACTCCGCTCTGTCCTCCTATCAGCATGTCTTTAGTTAGCACATAGTCACAGCAGCATGGGTGTGAATGGAGCCTTGGTATACATCCATTAATTGGGAGTTCATCCTTATTGGCCACAGTCTGCCTCTTCATACCTCTCTGGCCTCATGCAGCACTGGGCGCTTAGCACCAGTACATGAGATCCCGACTTTGGGGGTTGGGGGGAGAGCTCTGTACTGGGTGGGAGGGAGTTGGTTGGAGAGCTCTGTACTGGGGAGAGGGTTGAGGAAGAGCTCTGTACTGGGAGAGGGGTTTGGCGAAGAGCTCTGTACTGGGTGGGAGGGAGTTGGGGGGAGAGCTCTGTACTGCATGGGAGGGACCTGGGCAGAGAGCTCTGTATTAGGGAGGGAGTTGAGCTAGAACTCTGCACTGAGAGAGAGGTTTGGGGGAGAGTTCTGTACTGGGGAGGGGGTTGAGGGAGAGCTCTGTACTGGGAGAGGGGTTGGGGGGAGAACTCTGTACTGGGTGAGAGGGAGAGTTTGGTACTGGGGAGGGGGTTGGGTGGATGGCTCTGTACTGGGGAGGGGATTGGGGGAGAGCTCTGTACTGGGTGGTTGGGGGGACAGCTCTGTAAGGGGGAAATTGGAGGAAGAGCTCTGTACCGGGGAGGGGGTTGGGGGGAGAGCTTTGTACTGGGAGAGGGGTTGGGGGAGAGCTCTGTACTGGGTGGGAGGGAGTTGGGGGGAGAGATCTGTACTGGGTGGGAGGGAGTTGGGTGGAGAGCTCTGTACTGGGTGGGAGGGACCTGGGCAGAGAGCTCTGTATTAGGGAGGGAGTTGAGCTAGAACTCTGCACTGAGAGAGAGGTTGGGGGGAGAGTTCTGTACTGGGGAGGGGGTTGAGGGAGAGCTCTGTACTGGGAGAGGGGTGGGGGGGAGAACTCTGTACTGGGTGAGAGGGAGAGTTTGGTACTGGGGAGGGGGTTGGGTGGATGGCTCTGTACTGGGGAGGGGATTGGGGGAGAGCTCTGTACTGGGTGGTTGGGGGGACAGCTCTGTAAGGGGGAAATTGGAGGAAGAGCTCTGTACCGGGGAGGGGGTTGGGGGGAGAGCTTTGTACTGGGAGAGGGGTTGGGGGAGAGCTCTGTACTGGGAGAGGGGGTTGAGGGAGAGCTCTGTACTGGGTGGGAGGGAGTTGGGGGGAGAGATCTGTACTGGGTGGGAGGGAGTTGGGGGGAGAGATCTGTACTGGGTGGGAGGGACCTGGGCAGAGAGCTCTGTATTAGGGAGGGAGTTGAGCTAGAACTCTGCACTGAGAGAGAGGTTGGGGGGAGAGTTCTGTACTGGGGACGGGGTTGAGGGAGAGCTCTGTACTGGGAGAGGGGTGGGGGGGAGAACTCTGTACTGGGTGAGAGGGAGAGTTTGGTACTGGGGAGGGGGTTGGGTGGATGGCTCTGTACTGGGGAGGGGATTGGGGGAGAGCTCTGTACTGGGTGGTTGGGGGGACAGCTCTGTAAGGGGGAAATTGGAGGAAGAGCTCTGTACCGGGAGAGGGGTTGGGGGGAGAGCTCTGTACTGGGAGAGGGGTTGGGGGAGAGCTCTACACTGGATGGGAGGGAGTTGGGTGGAGAGCTCTGCACTGGGGGAACAGCTCTGTAATGGGGGAATTGGAGGGAGAGCTCTGTACTGGGGAGGGAGTTGAGCTCGGTACTGGGAGAGGGGTTAGGGGGAGAGCTCTGTACTGGGCGAGAGGGAGTTGGGTGGAGAACTCTGTACTGGGGAGGGGGTTGGGGGAGAGCTCTGTACTGGATGGGAGGGAGTTGGGTGGAGAGCTCTGCACTGGGGAGGGGGTTGGGGGAAAGCTCAGTACTGGGAGAGGGGTTGGCGGAAGAGCTCTATTCTGGGTCGGAGGGAGTTGGGTGAAGAGCTTTGTACTGAGGGGAATTGGATGGAGAGCTCTGTACTGGGGAGGGAGTTGGGGGGAGAGCTCTGTACTGGGAGAGGGGTTAGGGGAAGAGCTCTGTACTGGGTGAGAAGGAGTTGGGTGGAGAGCTTTGTACTGGGGGGAATTGGGGGGAGAGCTCTGTACTGGGGAGGGGGTTGGAGGAGAGCTCTGTACTGGATGGGAGGGAGTTGGGTGGAGAGCTCTGCACTGGGGAGGGGGTTGGGGGAAAGCTCAGTACTGGGAGAGGGGTTGGCGGAAGAGCTCTATTCTGGGTGGGAGGGAGTTGGGTGAAGAGCTTTGTACTGAGGGGAATTGGATGGAGAGCTCTGTACTGGGGAGGGAGTTGGGGGGAGAGCTCTGTACTGGGAGAGGGGTTAGGGGAAGAGCTCTGTACTGGGTGAGAAGGAGTTGGGTGGAGAGCTTTGTACTGGGGGGAATTGGGGGGAGAGCTCTGTACTGGGGTTTTGAAGGAGTGCTTCTACACCTTTGATAAAGGGACCCTCCAAGTCAGCACCCATTGATATATATTACGTTTCATCATATAAACTGTAAATGATAGGGAAGCTCTGAAGACCACCCCCAGGTGGTTGTCTACCTTACTAGATTGTCACCATGCAGGAGTCACACAGATTTAATAAAATGAAGAGATGTTCCTGTTGTCACACATTTTGGCTGTGTGATTAAAATGACACTGTAATAACTGAACCCTACACAGCACACATTGCACTCACTGGGTTACTGTAATGAAAATTATATTGTAATAATGAGACTTTTCATGGCACACATTTGTTTATGGCTGATTTGAATAATCGTCTATGCTCTTTTGTTTTGCCATGCAAATGACTTTTCACGGTATACTGCAGTGCCGGCTGTGGGCTCACCTTAGAACTGACATGTCAAACTAAAAAAAAAAAAAACAGTATGGCAGGGCTGGAGTTTGAGTGGAAGAAGCAGCACAAGAAACCAATCAGTTCATGTGCTGACAAGAAGCATGCTGATAGAGGGAGAGAGCAGAGTGATGATCTACTCAGTGAGATATGCTCATCGCTGTTCTGCTTCTCTTTTCGCTGTCCAGTCACAGGTTCATGATGACCCGGGCTCAAGGAAGGTGAATTGAATGATGCTTGCCACTAGACCGAGGACATCTAGTGGATGAAAATAATATTTTCTTGTATCCAGCAGGTGGAGTCCAGTCATATTTTACATTACTGGTTTGATAAATTTTTAGCTGTGCCAAAAAAAGTCTAATGTTCACATAAGTCAAATTGAGTTCAGTGGGGATTATTTACGAAAGGCAAATCCACTTTGCACTACAAGTGCACTGAAAGTGCACTTGGAAGTGCAGTCGCTGTAGATCTGAGGGGAAGCTCTGAAATGAGGGGAAGCTCTGCTGATTTTACCATCCAATCATGTGCAAGCTAAAATTATGTTTTTTATTTTGCTTGCATGTCCCCCTCAGATCTACAGCAACTGCACTTTCAAGTGCACTTGCAGTGCAAAGTGGATTTGCCTTTCGTGAATAACCCTCAGTGACTCAACTCTTTTCTGGAAGACAAAGGGAGCTCCAAAACAAGTTCCTCTACTGTTTAATCTCTTTACATTACTCATAGTGCTCTGGGAAACCCTTTTCACAATAAAGTATAGCTTAAAGGCAAAACTTTTTTTGTTGTTGTAGTTTTGGATGAAGTGGAGAGGGACTAGAACCCCTCTTTTTAATTTCCATCTGCGCCCCCTTAGGGAAATTCACCCTCTCTTCTTGTCCTGGTGACCATTATCACTAAAAGTGAAAGAAAATCCAAAATTTGGGTTGTCACCAGAACAGGAATAGAGGAGAAATCTTCAGATTAGGACACTAGTTCTAGTGACGACCAAGGATTTCCTTCACTATGGAGGGATTTCCTCTCAATTTCTGTTTTGGCGATGGGGCAGGTAGTGAAGGTAATCCCCCCACTCCCAAAGGGACACAGATGGCAAAAAAAACTGACATCCACTTAAGGGGATGTGAAGGAAGGGACCTCCGATATGATGGGGGGCCTCTGATGTGATGGGAGGACCTGCGATGTGATGGGAGGACCTCTGATATGAAGTGGGAATTTGATGTGATGGGGGGCCCCTGACAAGAAGAGGGACCTCTGATATGATGGGGGGGACCCCTGACAAGAAGGAGGACCTCTGATGTGAAGCCAGGTTCTGATGTGATAGGGGGGCCTCTGATGTGAAGAGGCGACTCAGATGTGATGGGGGACCTCTGATGTGAAGCCAGGCCCTGATGTGATAGGGGGGCCTCTGATGTGATAGGGGAGCCTCTGATGTGAAGAGGCGACTCAGATGTGATGGGGGGACCTCTGATGTGAAGCCAGGCCCTGATGTGATGCGTGACCTTTGATGTGAAGGAGGACCTCTAATGTGATGGGGGGGCTCTGATGTAAAGGGGAACCTCTGATGTGATAGGGGGGGACCTCTGACGAGAAGGGGGATCTCTGATATGAAGCCGGGCTCTTATTTGATGGGGGGGCTTTGATGTGAAGGGGGGCTCTGATGTGATAGGGCTCCTCTGATGTGAAGGGGGGGACTCTGGTGTGATGGGGGGGACCTCTGACAAGAAGGGGGACCTCTGATGTGAAGCCAGGCTCTGATGTGATGGGGGGACTCTGGTGTGATGGGGGGACCTCTGACAAGAAGGGAGACCTTTGATGTGAAGGGGGGACCTTTGACGTGATGGGGGACCTCTGATGTGAAGCCAGGCCCTGATGTAATGGGTGACCTTTGATGTGAAGGGGGACCTCTAATGTGATGGAGAGGGCTCTGATGTAAAGGGGAACCTCTGATGTGATGGGGGGGGACCTCTGACGAGAAGGGGGACCTCTGATGTGAAGCCGGGCTCTTATTTGATGGTGGGGGGGCTTTGATGTGATGGGGGGCTCTATTGTGAAGCCAGGCCCTGATGTGATGGGTGGACCTCTGATGTGATGGGTGACCTTTGATGTGAAGGGGGACCTCTAATGTGATGGGGGGGGACCTCTGACGAGAAGGGGGACCTCTGATGTGAAGCCGGGCTCTTATTTAATGGTGGGGGGCCTCTGATGTGATGGGAAAACCTATAATATGAAGTGGGAATTTGATGTGATGGGGGGCCCCTGATGTGATGGGGGGACCTCTGACAAGAAGAGGGACCTCTGATTTGATGGGGGGGACCTCTGACAAGAAGGGGGACCTCTGATGTGAAGCCAGGCTCTGATGTAAAGTGGAACCTCTGTGGTGTGATGGGGGGACCTCTGATATGAAGGGAGACCTCTGATGTGAAGCCAGGCTCTGATGTGATGGGGGGGGCTCTGATGTGATGGGGGGGACCTCTGATGAGAAGGGGACCTCCGATGTGAAGCCGGGCTCTTATTTTATGGGGGGGGGCTTTGATGTGATGGGGGGACTCTGGTGTGATAGGGGGGGGGGACCTCTGACAAGAAGAGGGACTTCTGATGTGAAGCCAGCCTCTGATGTGATGGGGGGACTCTGGTGTGATGGGGGGACCTCTGATGTGAAAGGGGGCTCTAATGTGAAGGGTAGACCTTTGATAAGTAACATTATTTTTTTTTAGCCTGGGGTGCCTTCATATGTTTAATACATTTAGAGTGCCGCCACAGATAGATACATAAAAAAATACATAATCTAAATTACCAACAATATAAATCATAAATAATATAATTTTATTAATTTTTTTAATTTTATTTAATTTTATTTTTTTCCAAGCAGCTCAATGAATGAAACGAATGCCCCGTAAACACGAGCGGAATTTCCGTCGGAATAAACTCCGACTGGTTTTTCCGACGGAATTCCGCTCAAGCTGTCTTGCATACACACGGTCACACTAAAATCCGACCGTCAAGAACGCGGTGACGTAAAAACACTACGACAAGCCGAGACAATTAAGTTCAATGCTTCCGAGCATGCGTCAAATTGTTTCCAAGCATGCGTAGTTTTTAGTCCGTCAGAATTGCATGCAGACGAACGGAAATTCCGATAGAAATTTTTTTTCCATCGGAAAAAATTGAGAACATGTTCTCTATCTAATTCCGTCGGAATTTCCGACGGAAAAAGTCCGATGGGGTACACACACGGTAGGAATATCCGATGAAAAAATTCTTCCATCTGAAATTCCGAGCGTGTGTGCGCGGCATGAGAGTTTCCAATTTGGCAACATTTTGTAGGTGGAAAAACTGCATCAAATTCAAACGCAAACCCCACCCACCTTCCCCTGCTCAACCCCAATGACCGCTAATGGTTACAGGAAAGTAAGCTCTTGTGCTCCACTCACGTCCCCAACAAAGGATGAGGAATTCTTCCAGGACAGGTTCAAAACAGAATGCAAAACGTGTCACCCAGCACTAATCTCCGATGCTGATGCTCTAACACCAGGTGGGTGATTTACTAAAGGCAAATAGGCTGTTCACTTTGCAAGGGAATTTTCCTTTATCTTAGTGAAGGAGGTGAAGCTTCTACTGACTTCCATCACCAAAGCAGCAAAAATCGTTTTCTGTTTTTTTTTACTTGTTATTCCTTAAAAATTTTATTTTTACCACATTATTTCCTTTTCCCAAGGGAACATTCTCTTGCAAAGGGCTCAGCCTATTTGGCCGTAGTAAGTCAACCCCAATGAATTGCTGCCAAGTGGACCATTCACAGCATTAAAGAATGCAACGGCACTAGCCTGTCCTAGAGCCACAGGAAATTGGTAACATGGATTATCATCAGTGTCCTGATTATCAGTGCAGCCCCAACAGTGACCATCAGTGCTGCCCGTCAGTGCAGCCTATGAGTGTCATCAGTGCCGCCTCATCAGTGCCACCTATTAGTGCTACCTATCAGTGCCGTCAGTGCAGCCTCATCAGCGCCCATCAGTGCAGCCTCATCAGCGCAGCCTCATCAGCACCCATCAGTCACCAAAAGAAAGCTCTATCTAAAAAAAAAAAAAATTATAAAAAATTTAGTTTGGGTAGAGTGTTGTATAACCCTGCAATTGTCATTCAAAGTGCGACAGCGCTGAAAGCTGAAAAATTTCCTGGGCAGGAAGGGGGTGAAAGTGCCCGGTATTGAAGTGGTTAAGCACCTGGATTTGACTTGATATCGGCCTTTGCAGTCTCTGTACATCAGAGCTCAGACTGGAAGAGCAAGAAGCAGCAAAAGGAGCCAATCTTGTAATAACAAGAAACATGCTAACAGGAGGGCAGGGCAAAGCGCCAGAAAGATGAGTTCATCAGTCTGCTGCTTCTCCTTTCACTGTCCACTCAAGAGCTGGGGGTGGGACAAGACCTATACACGTTTCTTAACTGCTGGAGAGGAAAAATTAGGTCGCCTCCCTAGCAAACAGGGCTGCGCGGTGTGGCAGAGCTGTGCAAATCTCAGGAGTGGGTGGACAAAAATACAAACCCTTTGGAAGGTTAAATATATGTACTGTGTGTATATATATATATATATATAGTGCTGATTTTTTTTTTGCATATTTCTCACAGTAAATCCAAGATGCAGTTTCTAAATTATTATTTCATTCATTAAGGGAAAAAAAAGCTGCCTGGCCCTATGTGAAAAAGTAATTGCCCCCTCCCATGGGGAATCATGAATGAACTGTGATTAACCACAATTTTTTGGAAAGCAGAGTTAAATTTCACTTGCCACACCCAGGCCTGATTACTGCCAGACCTGTTGAATCAAGAAATCCTATAAATAGAAGCTGTCTGACAAAGTAAAGCACTAACAGATTACAAAAAGCCCCACATCATGCCACAATCTAAAAAAAATTCAAGAACAGATTAGAAACAAAGTAATGTACATGTATCGGTCTAGGAAGGGTTTCAAAGCCATTTCTAAGGCTACTTTCACACTGAAGCGCTGGATGCGCTGGCAGTATAGCGGCGCTATTTTTAGCGCCGCTATACTGTCGTTTTTGCCGCAATTTGCGGGCGCTAGCTGAGTGATTTTAACCCCCCGCTAGCGGCCGAAAAAGGGTTAAAAACGCCAGCAATAACGCCGCTTTTTCTGCGTTTTGGAGGCGCTACCCCATTGATTTCAATGGGCAGGGGCGCTATAGGAGCGGCATTTTTACCGCTCCTATCGCGCCTCAAAGATGCGGCTTGCAGGAGTCTTTTTTACCCTCCTGTCAGCGCACCGCTCCAGTGTGAAAGCCCTCGGGCTCTCACACTGAATACAAAGGAGCGGCTCTTTCCGGGCACATTGCAGGCGCTATCTTTAGCGCAGTAGCGCCTGCAAAGCGCCTCAGTGTGAAAGGGGCCTTATGCCGCTGTGACAGCAGGAAGGTAAAGTCACCTGGTTGCATCCAGGGGGGTAGATATATAACTCCCAGATTCATTAGGTGTTTGCTCATGCCTGGAACCAGACCTGTGTGGACTGTCTAGGGAGAGTGAACCCCTGTGCGGTGAGACAAAGCCTGTGTGGCTATTAGTTTGGACTTTTACTAAACCAGGGACTTAGGGACTAGGACAGCACCAGGCTGATCCCAGTTGTTAGTTTAGGAAACCTGCATGTTTAGTCAGAGGTCAAACTGACCAGGATTTATTTTGTTTGTTTCTTTTTGGCTTTGCTGTGTTTTGTCACTGTACATAGAGAAATAAACCGCACCTTTTGATTTTGAAAACCACAACCTCCGTCTGCTGGCCCTGTTTTTGTGTGGGGAGCCCAACCAGGGGGTCACACACACCCGCTACCGAGTTAACCCCCTCACAGTTGGTGAAGAATGCGGGCAGTTTTTTTTAAGCCAGCATGGAGGAGATACTGAAACAGCTGGCTCTAGCAAATGCCAATCAACAGCAGACAAATGCAGGTTTGCAAAGGAGCCTTGCAGCCCAGCAGCAAGCTCATCAACAAGCCCAGCAGCAATCTGAGGCCCGCTTCATAGACCTGTTACAGAAGCAAGAGCAGAGACTACAACAAATGGAAGCAGTAATGCAGCAACGTCCGCAGACCAGTGAGGAAAGCCGTCCCACTAATACCGCGTCCTTTGGGGTGAGTCGTTTATTGACAAAAATGACTGGAGAGGATGATCCAGAGGTATTTTTGACCACATTTGAAAGGACTGCTGAAAGAGAAAAGTGGCCTGAGGAGCAGTGGGCTGGACTGGTGGCTCCTCTGTTAACTGGTGAATCGCAGAAGGCTTACTATGACCTAGAGCCTGACCAAGCAAAAGACTATGTGATGCTAAAAGCTGAAATATTGGCAAGGCTGGGTGTCACCCTGGCTGTCCGGGCTCAGCGTGTGCATAACTGGACTTTCCAGCTTGGAAAACCCCCCAGGTCTCAAATGTATGATCTCATTCACCTGAGCAGGAAGTGGCTACAGCCAGAGACTTTGTCCGCACCGGAGATTGTGGAACGTGTTGTGATGGATCGTTTCTTGAGAGCTCTTCCTACCGCCATTCAAAAGTGGGTAAGCCATGGAGACCCAGAAACGGCCGGTAAACTTGTGGATCGTGTAGAGAGATACTTGGCTACAGAGAACCTGACGGCCTCTTCCAGAGACTCTCGGACTTTCCACCCTAAGACCAGACCATCCCCAGGGGCGGATAAGAGGATTCCAAGGGGTGAGGGTGGAGAGAGTGAGAGGATGGGAGCTCTACCCCAAGTTTGGCGAGAACAGCCTGGGAAATCAGCGGCTCAAGAGGCCGCAAGAAGGATCGTTTGCTACCGCTGCCGGCAAGCGGGACATATTGCAGCAAATTGCCCGGTTGTGGAGGAACCCATGCAATGTGACTTTCTGATGGACAGACGTCAGTCGCTGTGTGCGACAGTCGCATGCACTGCCATTCGGGGAACTGAGAAACATTTATGCAAAATGTGTATTAATGGTAGAAATGTTGTGGTATTACTGGATTCAGGTAGCCTTGTGACCCTGATAAAGGCTGAATTAGTTAAAACAGAGGTCTCTGGGAATAGCAAGGTAGCTGTTATTTGTGTGCATGGGGACACCCGAGAGTATCCAGTGACTACAGTGTGTTTCGAGACCCCCAAAGGTACCCTCTCTCATCCAGTGGGGTTAGTATCTCAATTACCGCATGATGCCATTGTGGGAAGGGATTTTCCGAAGTTCTGGGAACTGTGGGATGATCCTGAGCCCCCCACTGGTGCCCCTATGTACCAGGAATGTGATAGCCAGAACTCCTCTGAGAGTGGTGAGGACTCTCCAGAATTTCCCTTGTCAGTATTGGCAGGGGAGACTCAAGAAACTGGAGAGGAGCCCACCTCCTCAGACAAAAACCTACCGTCTGTGGAGTTTTCTGATCTGGAGGTTCACAGGGAAAATTTTGCCACAGAACAGTTGAAAGACCCCGCCCTAATAAAGGCACGGGAAAACGTAGTGGAAATAGATGGCGAGTTAGTGAACCCAGATAATACCTGCACTTACCCATACTTCAGCGTAGAGAAGGACCTACTGTATCGGGTGGCAAAAAGGGCAGAAGAAACCGTTGAGCAGCTGGTGGTGCCCAAACCTTACAGGAAGTTGGTGTTGGAGTTGGCCCATGGGCACATTCTTGGAGGTCATCTGGGGACAGAGAAAACCCGAGAGAGGGTATTACAGAGATTCTATTGGCCTGGGGTGATGAAGGACATAGAAAATTATTGTTCCTCCTGCCCTGTGTGTCAGAGGTCGGCCCCGATGCCACATTTCCGTAGCCCGCTGGTCCCTCTACCCATCATTGAGGTCCCGTTTGAGAGAATCGCAATGGATTTGGTAGGTCCTATAATCAAGTCCGCTAGGGGGCACCAGTACATATTGGTTATAATGGACTATGCCACCCGTTATCCAGAAGCGATCCCTCTCAGAAATACCTCGGCCAAAACCATAGCCAAAGAGCTATCTCTTGTTTTTAGCCGGGTGGGTATTTGTAAAGAACTGCTTACGGACCAAGGTACACCCTTTATGTCCCGGGTTATGAAAGAGCTGTGTAAATTGTTCAAAGTGACGCAATTGCGTACATCTGTGTATCACCCCCAAACCGATGGGCTGGTTGAAAGATTCAACAAAACCCTAAAACAAATGTTGAAGAAAGTGGTGGATAGAGATGGAAAGGATTGGGACTGTCTACTTCCTTATTTGATGTTTGCTATTAGGGAGGTGCCCCAATCCTCTACGGGATTCTCCCCCTTTGAGTTACTGTATGGGAGACACCCAAGAGGGCTGTTGGATATTGCCAAGGAAACTTGGGAAAGTGAGAGTTCTCCCCACAGGAGTGTGATTGAGCATGTCGCCCTGATGCAAGATCGAATTGCACAGGTAATGCCCATCGTGAAGGAACATTTGGCCCAAGCGCAGTTGGCACAGCAGAGAGTGTACAACCGTGGAGCAAAGACCCGTACCTTTTCCCCGGGGGATAGGATATTGGTACTTGTCCCTACGGTTGAAAGTAAATTCCTTGCCAAATGGCAAGGCCCCTACGAGATAATGGAAAAAGTGAGCGAAGTGAATTACAAGGTCAGACAACCAGGAAGGCGAAAGCCCGAACAGATATATCACGTTAATCTGTTGAAAGCCTGGAGGGATAGAGAGTCCCTAGTCGCAGAAACTTGGTCACCAGCTCAAACTGGTTGCGTGATTCCGGAGGTTGGAATAGCAGCCACCTTGTCACAACCCCAACAACAGGAGGTTAAGGAGTTTGTGCTTCGCAACAAGGAGGTGTTCTCTGAGCTGCCGGGACAAACATCTGGGGTAGAGCATGATATTATTACCCCGCCCGGTGAAAGGGTGAAGTTAAAACCCTATCGGATCCCAGAGGCCCGACGGGAGGCAATACGGGAGGAAGTACAGAAAATGCTGAACTTAGGGGTGATAGAGGAGTCCCAAAGTGATTGGTCTAGTCCCATTGTGTTGGTGCCTAAACCGGATGGGAGCTGGCGATTTTGTAACGATTTTCGTCAGTTGAACAAAGTTACAAAATTTGACACCTACCCCATGCCACGTATAGATGAGTTGATCGACCGGCTGGGAACAGCCCGATACATGACGACTCTTGACCTCACAAAAGGGTATTGGCAAATTCCCCTGGCCAAGTCGGCCAAAGAGAAAACCGCATTTGTAACCCCAGACGGGGCGTTCCAATATAAGAGAATGCCGTTCGGGTTACAGAATGCGCCGGCCACATTCCAGCGGAAAATGGACCAGATGCTGAGGCCCCATCGGAAGTATGCTGCGGCTTACCTGGATGACGTAATTGTCCATAGCACAGATTGGGCCTCACATCTGCCAAAAGTGCAAGCAGTCCTGGACTCTGTTCGGGAAGCGGGGTTTACGGCTAACCCCAAGAAGTGTACCATTGGGCAGGAGGAGGCCAAATATCTTGGGTACACCATTGGCAGGGGAGTAATAAAACCCCAACTCAACAAAGTCGAGGCCATCCAGAGTTGGCCACGTCCCAACAGCAAGAAGCAGGTACGAGCCTTTCTGGGAATCGCGGGTTATTATCGGCGCTTCATTCCCCACTTTGCTTCTAAGGCTGTGCCCCTAACCAACCTGACGAAAGGGAAAGGGTCGGTCATGATTAAATGGACCCCCGAGGCTGAGGCAGCATTCCAATTCTTGAAACAAGCCTTATGTAGCCAGCCAGTGTTGTACTCACCCGACTTCTCTAAAGACTTTGTCGTACAAAGTGATGCGTCAGATGTGGGGTTAGGAGCAGTATTGTCCCAGGTCTGGAACGGGGAAGAGCACCCAGTCATTTACCTCAGCAGGAAGTTGAAGTCCCATGAGGTAAATTACGCCACGGTTGAAAAGGAGTGTTTAGCGGTGAAGTGGGCTCTAGATTCCCTTCGGTACTATCTGCTAGGTAGGCACTTTGACATGGTTACGGATCACGCTCCGTTAAAGTGGATGGCTCAAAACAAGGAGACAAATAGAAGAGTGAATAGGTGGTTCCTGGCCCTACAGGAATTCAACTTCACAGTAAAGCATCGCCCTGGCGTTCAAATGGGGAATGTGGATGCTTTGTCTCGAGTACATGAATGCCTGATTGCTGGTGTTCCAACCCCAAGGTTAAAACAAGAGGGGGGGGTATGTGACAGCAGGAAGGTAAAGTCACCTGGTTGCATCCAGGGGGGTAGATATATAACTCCCAGATTCATTAGGTGTTTGCTCATGCCTGGAACCAGACCTGTGTGGACTGTCTAGGGAGAGTGAACCCCTGTGCGGTGAGGCAAAGCCTGTGTGGCTATTTGTTTGGACTTTTACTAAACCAGGGACTTAGGGACTAGGACAGCACCAGGCTGATCCCAGTTGTTAGTTTAGGAAACCTGCATGTTTAGTCAGAGGTCAAACTGACCAGGATTTATTTTGTTTGTTTCTTTTTGGCTTTGCTGTGTTTTGTCACTGTACATAGAGAAATAAACCGCACCTTTTGATTTTGAAAACCACAACCTCCGTCTGCTGGCCCTGTTTTTGTGTGGGGAGCCCAACCAGGGGGTCACACACACCCGCTACCGAGTTAACCCCCTCACACCGCGTACACACGACCGTTTTTCATGACGAGAAAAATGCAATTTTTTTATTTGGTTATTAAAAACGATTGTGTGTGGGCTCCAGAGCATTTTTCACGACGTGAAAAATGGCCATTAAAAATTTGGAACATGCTCTAATTTTTCTCTTCGTTTTTCACGTCGTCGTTTTTCTCGTCATGAAAAACGGCCGTGTGTAGGCTTTGACGTGAAAAAAGTGCGCATGCTCAGAAGCAAGTTATGAGACGGGAGCGCTCCTATTGGTAAAACTAGCGTTCGGAATGGAGATAGCACATTCGTCACGCTGTAACGGACTGAAAAGCACGAGGCTGAAAAGCGCGAATCGTCTCTCACCAAACTTTACTAACACGAGGATCAGCAAAAGCAGCCCAAAGGGTGGCGCCATGCAAATGGAACATCCCCTTTATAGTGCCGTCCTACGTGTTGTACGTCACCGCACTTTAATCAAGCATTTTTTTCCACGATAGTGTGTAGGCAAAGGCAGGCTTGAGAAGAATCACGTCGAGAAAAACGCTGTTTTCTTCAATGACATTAAAAATGGTCGTGTGTACGCGGCATAAGGCTTTGGAACTCTAGTGAACCACGAGGTGAGAGCCGTTATCCACAAATGGAGATAACTTGGAACAGTGGTGAACCTTCCCAGGAGCGGCCGGCCTACAAAAATGACTCCAAGAGCACGACGAGGACTCATCCAGGAGGTCATAAAAGAACCCAGATCATCTAAAGAACTTCAGGCCTCACTTGCCTCAGGTAAGATCAGTGTTCATGATTCACCAATAAGAAAGAGACTGGGCAAAATGGCGTCCATGGGAGAGTTCCAAGGTCAAATACACTGCTGACCAAAAAAGAACACAAAGGCTCATCTCACATTTACCAAAAAACATCTTGATTTTTTTAGGCAAATATTCTGTGGACTGATAAGACAAAAATGTAACTTTTTGGAAGGTGAGCTTCCCGTTACATCTGGCATAAAACGAATACAGCATTCCATAACAAGAACATCATACCAACAGTCAGACATGGTGGTGGTAGCGTGATGGTCTGGGGCTGCTTTGCAGCTTCAGGATCTGGAGGACTTACCATAATTGATGGAACCATGAATTCCGAGCTCTACCAGAAAATCCTAAAGAAGAATGTCCGGCCATCAGTTCGTGACCTCAAGCTCAAGTGCACTTGGGTTAGGCAGCAGGACAATGTCCCGAAACACAACAGCAAGTCCACCTCCAAATGGTTTAAACCGGTGTTTCTCAACTCCAGTCCTCAAGGCGCCCCAACAGGTCATGTTTTCAGGATTTCCCTCAGATGAAACAGCTGTGGTAATTACTAAGGCAGTGAAACTGACCAAATCACCTGTGCAAAATAAAGGAAAGCCTGAAAACATGACCTGTTGGGGCGCCTTGAGGACTGGAGTTGAGAAACACTGGTTTAAACAAATGTAGGTTTTGGAGTGGTCTAGTCAAAGCTCGGACTTAAATCCAGTTGAGATGCTGTGTCATGACCTTACACAGGCCGTTCATGCTGGAAAACCCTCCAATGTGGCTGAATTAAAACAATTCTGCAAAGAAGAGTGGGGCCAAAATTGCTACATAGTGATGTGAAAGACTCATTGCCAGTTATCGCAAACGCTTGATTGCAGTTGTTGCCGCCAAGGGTTGCACAACCCGTTATTAGGTTTAGGGGGCAATTACCTTTTTCACATAAAGTCAGGCAGGTTTGGACAGCTTTTTTTGCCTTAATAAATGAAACCATCATATAAAAACTGCATTTTGTATTTCCTCGGGTTATCTTTGTGCGATAATAAAATTTGTTTGATGATCTGAGTCATTTAACCACTTGCCGACCGCCTCCTATAGATATACGTTGGCAGAATGGCACGGACAGGCACATCAACGTACCTGTACGTCCCCTTTAAGTGCCTGTCTGTGTGGTGGCGCGCGCCGCCAGCGGCGCGCTTGCGACCCTGCTGCTATCCCCGTGAGTCGGACAGCGGGTCCCGTGGACACGATCGCCGCGGGGATCCCCGCGATCGTCTCACGGAGGTATAGAGCAGGGAGATGCTTGTGTAAACAAGCATCTCCCTGCTCTGCCTAGGGACAATGACACGGATCTCGGCTCCGTGTACTCGGAGCGGAGATCGGTGTCATGTGACACACAGTCCATCCCCCCCTACAGTTAGAAACACACCTTACAGGAAACACCTAACCCCTACAGCGCCACCTAGTGGTTAACCCCTTCACTGCCAGTGTCATTTTCACAGTAATCAGTGCATTTTTATAGCACTGATCGCTGTGAAAATGAAAATGTTCCCAAAAATGTGTCAAAAGTGTCCGATGTGTCCGCTATAATGTCACGGTCACGAAAAAAATCACTGATCGCCGCCATTACTAGTATAAAAAAAAAAAAAAATGCCATAAAACTATCCCCTATTTTGTAAATGCTATAACTTTTGCGCAAACCAATCAATAAACGCTTATTGCGATTTTTTTTTACCAAAAATATGTAGAGGAATACGTATCGGCCTAAACTGAGGAAAACATTTTTTCTTTATATATATTTTTTGGGGATATTTATTATAGCAAAAAGTTAAAAATATTGAATTTTTTTCAAATTGTCGCTCTATTTTTGTTTATAGCTCCAAAAATTGAAACCGCAGAGGTGATCAAATACCACCAAAAGAAAGCTCTATTTGTGGGAAAAAATGGACGCCAAGTTTGTTTGGGAGCCATGTCACACGACCGCGCAATTGTCAGTTAAAGCGACGCAGTGACGAATCGCCAAAAGGGGCCTGGTCTTTAACCAGCCAAAATGGTCCGGGGGGTAAAGTGGTTAAGTGTGTCAAATATGCATAAAAAAAAAAAAAAAAACAGAAAAGGGGCAAATACTTTTTCACAGCATTGTGTGTGTGTGTGTGTGTGTGTGTGTGTGTGTGTGTGTGTGTGTGTGTGTATATATATATATATATATATATATATATATATATATATATATAAAAAGATTCGCAGCACCAACGTCTGAGTTATTCCCCTGAGTCGGTTTCACTGAGGATAGTTTTGGGTACTTCCCTCTACATACACTGACACTTTGTTCTTCAGTAATTTACTCAGAATATTGCACCATTCATAGCGTGGAATGGCACCCTTGTAGTCAGAACCTGGCCGAAGTCTAAACAGATATTTAGTTTGTTATATATATATGACTTGCTGGTGTTTGTGTACTGCTTAGCTGCATAAAAGTGCAGGACAACCTACATGGACACTTCCTGAGTGTCCCTGCCTTGTGCATGGTTCTGTTATGGTGCCCCCTGGCAGGTGTTGCAGGGTTCACCCAAGGCACAGAATCTAAGTACCATTAGGTCTTCACCAGAGATCCTGATGGTGGAGATGGGCTGAAAACCCTACTGGCCCACCCTGGTGTTCCTTGCTACGCCTTGTGGCTCTCAAGATCCTACCACCAAGGGGTGTGCTAGAACAGGTCTACCGTGTGGAGACTGTTTATGATGCAGCGGACAAGTCTGTAGCCAGACAGAGGTTATTTCAGGTGACACACAAAAAGGTAGTCATGTCCCAGGAGAGGTTGTGCCAGGTGAGAGTAGTCAGGTTCAGCAGAAGTCTAGACAGGAGGAAGGTGAGAGAGTAGTTAGGTTCAGGCAGAAGTTGTGGCAGGCAAGAGAGTAGTCATATTCAGGCAGGGGTTGAGGCAGGTGGCAGGCAAGAAAGAGGTCTGGTCCAGCAGGGGTTTCGGCAGGTAGCAAGTGAGAGAGCAATCAGGCCCAAGCAATGGTTGTCGCAAGGGGCAGGCAAGAAAGTAGTTAGACCCAGGCAGGGGTCATGGCAGGTGAGACAGTAGTCAGATTCAGGCAGGGGTGGAAGAAGGTGGCAGGCAAGAGCGGAGTCCAGTCCAGCAGGAGCTGTGGCATGTGAGAGAGTAATCAGGTCCAAGCAGGGGTTGGGGCAAGGGGTAGGCAAGAGAGTAGTCAGATCCAGGCAAGCGTCACGGCAATGGTAAAAAAAAAAGAGTAGTCAGGTCCAGGCAGAGGTAGTGGCAGGCAGCAAACAAGAGAGTAGTCGGGTCATGTGACAGAAGTCACATCCAGGCAGAGGTTGTGGCAGGTAACATACAAGAGAGTATTCAGCTCCAGGAAGGGTTCTTGGTAGGAGGCAAACAAGAGAATAATTATGTCCAGGCATGGGTCACAGCAGGGGTAAACAAGAGAGTAGTCAGGTCAGGGCAGAGGCAGTGGCATATAGCAAATGAGAGTATTCAGGTCTAGTGGGAGGTCATGACAAGCAACAGATGAAAGTAGTCAGGTCCAGGCAGGGATCGAAGCAGGTGGCAGACAACAGAGTAGTTAGGTCCAGTAAGAATTGAGGCAGGAGAAAGGCAAGAGCGTAGTCAGGTCAGGGCAGGGTTTTGAAGCAGACGGCAGGCAAGAAAAGTAGCCAGGTCCAGATAGGGGTCTTGGAAGGCAGCAGGCAAGAGAGTAGTTAGGTCTAGGGCGAGGTCATGACAAGCAACAGATTAAAGAGTAGTCAGGTCCAGGCAGGGGTCGAAGCAGGTGGCAGACAAGAGAGTGATCAGGTTCAGCCAGAGGTTTGAAGTAGGCAGCAAACAAGATGGTAGTCAGGTCCAGACAGAGGTCATAGCAGGCAGCAGGCAAGAGAGTAGTCAGGTCCTGCAAGCTTTGAGGCAGGAGAAAGGCAAGAGAGTAGTCGGTGAAGGCAGGGTTCGAAGCAGACGGCAGGCAAGAAAAGTAGTCGGTCCAGAAAAGGGTATTGGCAGGCAGCAGGCAAGAGAGTATTCAGGTCAATCGGGGTTGTCAACAAAACAGGTAATTGGCAGCTGGGTATAGATCACAGAACCAGCCACTTTAAAGGTTGGAGCCTGGTCTGAGGGCGCAGCATCGTTACTGGGAATTCTGGAAGCCCTGGATGTAGTGAAGGTCCTAGGGATCCTACAAGGAATCCTAGAACATCTGGCAGTGATCCTCTGGTGCTGTAACAGGTTTATCACTGCTGCTACCAGCCCATTCTTCGGATTCCTCCTCTATTCTGCAAAATAGCTCAAGCTCTGTCAGATTGGATGGAGATTTTCAAGTCTTTCCACAGATTCTCAATTGGATTTAGGTCTGGGCTTTGACTGGGCCATTCTAACACAATATGCTTTGATCTAAACCATTCCATTGTAGCTCTGGCTGTATGTTTAGGGTTGTTGTCCGTCTAGAAGGTGAACCTCCGCCCCAGTATCAAGTCTTTTGCAGACTCTAACAGGTTTTATTCTAAGATTGTCCTGTATTTGGCTCCATCCATCTTCTTATCAACTCTGACCGGCTTCCCTGTCCCTGCTGAAGAAAAGCATCCCCACAACATGATCCTGCCACCACCATGTTTCACAGTGGGGATGGTGTGTTCAGGGTGATGTGCAGTGTTAGTTTTCCGCCACACATAGCGTTTTGCTTTTAGGCCAAAAAGTTAAATTTTGGTCTCATCTGACCAGAGCACCTTCTTCCACATGTTTGCTGTGTCCCCCACATGGCTTCTCACAAACTGCAAATGGGACTTCTTATGGTTTTCTTTCAACAATGGCTTTCTTCTTGTTGTAATAGTTGTCCTGTTGACAGATTCTCCCACCTGAGCTGTGGATCTCCGCAGCTCCTCCAGAGTTACCATGGACCTCTTGGCTGCTTCTCTGATGAATGTTCTCCTTGACCGGCCCGGTCAGTTTAGGTGGACGGCCATGTCTTGGTAGGTTTGCAGTTGTGCCATTGTCGGATGATGGATTGAACAGAGCTCCGTGAGATGTTCAAAGCTTGGGAGATCTTTTTATAACCTAACCCTGCTTTAAACTTCTCCACAACTTTATCCCTGACCTGTCTGGTGTGTTCATTGGCCTTCATGATGATATTTGTTCACTAAGGTTCTCTAACAAACCTCTGAGGGCTTCACAGAACAGCTGTATTTATACTGAGATTAAATTACACACAGGTGGACTCCATTTACTAATTAGGTGACTTCTGAAGGCAATTGGTTCCACTAGATTTTAGTTAGGGGTATCAGAGTAAAGGGGGCTGAATACAAATGCCCCCCACACTTCTCATATATTTATTTGTAAAAAATGTTGAAAACCATTTATCCTTTTTCTTCCACTTCACAATTATGTGCCACTTTGTGTTGGTCTATCACATAAATTCCCAACAAAATACATTTACGTTTTTTGTTGTAACATGACAAAATGTGGAAAATTTTAAGGGGTATGAATACTTTTTCAAGGCACTATAGATATCACTGTGCAGCTAATACTGGCTCTGACAACTGGATTTACATAAAGGTAGTAATAGTGGGGTGTGGCGCTGCCCGTTCCTTAGATACACTCTAAAGAAAATGGGAGATATAGCTCAAACTGCTAAGCAATACCATAAAATAAATAATAAAAATATATAAAATTCCTTGTCCTAAGAAAATTGCGTATGAAATTCGTAAATAAATTAGAAAAACCGTACCATCAATAAAGTCCACTCCTTAATATTGGTCAATCAGTTCATGAATTAATCCCTGTGCCCAAAAAATATGTGCCAAAAAAAAAAAAAACATGGCAAATGACAATCTGCATCTGGTGGTAGGCAAGTGACAATCAGCAAGGTGTGGCAGGTGACGTGGCAGGTGACGTGGCAAGTGACAATCCGCAAGGTGTGGCAAGTGACACGCTCAGGGCTCCCACTAATTGCAGGCGACGGTGGCAAGTGACACACTCGGGGCTCTCACTGATTCTGCATTGAACTATTTAATTTTATATTACAATGTAATAATAGAAATAATGCGCTTTAATCATCCTGACACCATAACAACCATGGTGCCGGGATGATTGAAGCGCCGACACCAGCCATTTCCCCGATAAATTTCCCACAAAAAAAACATATTTTTTGGCAGTGCCCCTCCCGAGAAAAGACTCTGGATCCGCCCCTGGTCTCATTAGGGGGGCTGCAGCTCATCATTACAATTTGAGGTCCTAAGCGCAGGAGTACATATTTTTTTTTTCTATAACTGGATTTACATATTTGAAGAATCCCCCCAAAAAGTTTCTTACCCCTCTTTCGAAGTCATATTCATAATAGGTGATCTTGCTCTCGGTGAGTACAAATAACCTCTTCTTGTAGTTGAGGGGCGATGTTTTCCGCTTCTGTTGAGATCGCTTTAGGAAAATGCTCTCCAGGATACTAGGCGCCGCAGAGGCCATGGTGCTGAAAAGTCTCCGGCAAGACCGTTCCCCAATTTAAACCCTTAAAATAAAAAAAATAAAACATGATGTGATATTAAAATACAACTAAAGGCTCTAAACAAGTACCAAATCCAGTTACAATTGGTGATGGAAGAATCTGCTTGGGTTTGATCTGCGGTACGTTTTTGCAAGCATGTCCAAAAATGTGCACGTTTTGGCAAACGCGTCCAAACATTTGCACACATTTTGGCAAGCACATCCAAAAATTTGCAAGGTTTTGGCAAACACGTCCAAAAATTTGCAAGTTTTGGCAAACACGTCCAAAAATTTGCAAGTTTTGGCAAACACGTCCAAAAATTTGCAAGTTTTGGCAAACACGTCCAAAAATTTGCAAGTTTTGGCAAACACGTCCAAAAATTTGCAAGTTTTGGCAAACACGTCCAAAAATTTGCACATTTTGGCAAGCACGTCCAAGAATTTGCACGTTTTGGCAAGCAGGTCCAAAAATGTGCACGTTTTGGCAGACACGTCCAAAAATTTGCAAATTACAAATTTTTCACTTTAGTAAACTGCATGCACGCCGGCTCCTTATTGCATTAGTGACATGCAATGTCTCTTCTGCAATAAAATACACCTACCTGCCGGCTCGCTGCTCTCTGCGGCATGTAACAAGAATTGAAAATTACCACTGCTAAGAGGTGCAGATACAACTTTATTCCATTAACCGCTTGCTGACTACATAACATCAATATACGCCGGCAAGGTGGCTCTGCTGTGCCAGATCACGCCCCCGTCACCCTGCCTATGCTATGATTAAACTCAGCAGGCGGTCAATGGATTACTGCTGGCACCCGCCGATCGCCATGAATTTACACAGGACAGAGCCCTGCCAATGTAAACAAGGCAGAGCCCTCTCCTGTCGGGGGGGGGGGGGGGGGGGGGGGCAAAGCAGGGAAAGAAGATCCATTACTTGCCTTAGTAAAAGCACCACACACAGTACACCAAAACACTGGCTAGGCACACATTTAACCCTTTGATCGCCCTAGATGTTTAACCCCTTCCCAGCCAGTGTCATTAGTACAGTGACGGTGCAAATTTTAAGCACTGATCACTGTATTGGTGTCACTGGTTCCCAAAAAATTTCAGTGTCCCAATATCCCAGTTCCGCTATAAGTCACTGATCGCCACCATTACTAGTAAAAAAAAAAAATACAAATTCCATCATAGGCATTATTGATCACCATATCTATTACATTATGTATGTATGATAGACATTGATTATTGCTATAAATACTACATTATGTATGATAGACATTGATTATTGGCATATCTACTACATTATGTATGATAGGCATTGATTATTGCCATATCTACTACAATATTTATGATAGGCATTGATTATTGCCAAATCTACTACAATATTTATGATAGACATTGATTATGGCCATATCTACTACAATATTTAAGATAGGCATTGATTATTGCCATGTCAACGACATTATGTATGATAGGCATTGATTATTGCCATATTTACTACATTATGTATGATAGGCATTGATTATTGCCATATTTACTACATTATGTATGATAGGCATTGATTATTGCCAAATCTACTACATTATGTATGATAGGCATTGATTATTGCCATATCTACTACATTATGTATGATAGGCATTGATTATTGGCATATCTACTACATTATGTATGATAGGCATTGATTATTGCCATATCTACTACAATATTTATGATAGGCATTGATTATTGCCAAATCTACTACAATATTTATGATAGACATTGATTATGGCCATATCTACTACAATATTTAAGCTAGGCATTGATTATTGCCATGTCAACGACATTATGTATGATAGGCATTGATTATTGCCATATTTACTACATTATGTATGATAGGCATTGATTATTGCCATATCTACTACATTATGTATGATTGGCATTGATTATTGCCAAATCTACTACATTATGTATGATTGGCATTGATTATTGCCAAATCTACTACATTATGTATGATAGGCATTGATTATTGCCATATTTACTACATTATGTATGATAGGCATTGATTATTGCCATATTTACTACATTATGTATGATAGGCATTGATTATTGCCATATCTACTACATTATGTATGATTGGCATTGATTATTGCCAAATCTACTACATTATGTATGATTGGCATTGATTATTGCCAAATCTACTACATTATGTATGATAGGCATTGATTAATGCCATATCTACTACAATAATTATGATAGGCATTGATTATTGCCATATCTAATACATTATGTAGGATAGCCATTAATGATCACAATATCTCCTACACCGTTGCCATTTGGGAAGTTGCCATTATCTCTGCAGCTCTTATCTACGATTGTCCTGCCTACTATATATGTATACTGTCAGTATATCTGACATCTTTACACTGCAATAGAAAAAGGGAAAGAAATGCTGAAATAAAATCATTTAAAAAAAAAAAAAAAAGCGGTCCCTTACTTACAGCACCACATGGGACTTTCCTAGGCGCCGCAGCTCATGGTCCCATTCTCCGTCTGTCAGAGCTTGTATTAGGCGAAGGACACCATGTAGACTGAGACTTGGCTGTCTTCTTTCTTTCTTTTTTTTTTTTTTTTCACAATCCTCCTAGTTCCTCTTTTTAGTTTCCTGTGTCAGCACTGGCTTAGTTTCGCTAGTTATCATTACAACATAACAGATACGGTTCTTTATTGGCAACGTGAATCTCTACAATAGTTGTATAACAAGCATTCTTGTAAAAAAAAAAAAAAAAACTTTATTTTGCTTGTGTGCTGCTTTTTTTTTTTATTTTTATTATTTTTACATTCATAATTCGTGCATACAATCCTATTTACTCCAATAGAACTGGAAATAATGGGATAATGGTGATAGGTCACTGGTTAAATAGAACAAGGCTTCAATACTGCAGGGGGGACAATCTACCCAATGAGAAGCGAGACAGCGGCGGGTTTGTCGTGCACAATCGCTGGATCGGGTTGGGCTCAGGTAAGAAAAAGGGGGGAAGCTGAAGGTCAGAAGGTTTTTCACCTTAATACATTCCATGCATTAAAGCAGTGTTGGCCGCTCATAAGGGGCGCCCCCCCCCCCCCAATCCATGAGCCTGGCCCCTAATCTCCATGCAGGGCGCCGGACGCATAGATTTCAATGTGAGTTTTTTTTCTTTGAAGCACATGATTGTAGCCCGAGGCTCTAATTGGCTTCAAAAAAGGGTGGGCTCGGGGGACAGAGCACTACCCATAGAGGTCCATACATTGAAAAACTACTCATGTCCATACACTGCAAAACTACCCATTGAGGTCCATACACTGCAAAGCTACCCATAGAGGTCCATACACTGCAAAGCTACCCATAGAGGTCCCTACACTGCAAAGCTACCCATAGAGGTCCCTACACTGCAAAGCTACCCATAGAGGTCCCTACACTGCAAAGCTACCCATAGGAGGTCCCTACACTGCAAAGCTACCCATAGAGGTCCCTACACTGCAAAGCTACCCATAGAGGTCCCTACACTGCAAAACTACCCATAGAGGTCCATACACTGCAAAGCTACCCATAGGAGGTCCATACACTGCAAAACTATCCATTGAGGTCCATACACTGCAAAACTATCCATTGAGGTCCATACACTGCAAAACTACCCATTGAGGTCCATACACTGCAAAGCTACCCATTGAGGTCCATACTTTGCAAAACTAGCCATGTCCATACACTGAAAAGTTACCAATAGAGGTCCATACACTACAAAGCTACCCATAGGAGGTCCATACGTTGCAGAACTACCCATGTCCATGCATTGCAAAGCTACCCATAGAGGTCCAAACATGGAAAAGCTACCCATATTGCACTGACTATAATCAGATTTCATTTTTTTCGTTTTTTTTTTATCAAATGCCTGCTCTCCCCTTTGCAATGATATCTTATAAAAAGTCTTAAAAACACAAAAAAAAATTATAAAAAAAAGCAGAATTAAATTAACGATTATCTGAGAAGAGTGCAGTGCTGGGATGGCTTTATTAAAAAAAAAAAAACCCATAATATAACTTTAATCAAAGCTATATTGTTTGACGTATTTGTAATTAGGGCTGAAGATTAATCTGCTTATATTTTACCTTTCCTGGTTCCTTCCTTCCCCCTCCATCAACATCCTGATATAATCTTTAAATAAAAGCTTTCCATTGTCAATGGTTGATATTGCTCCGACTACATTCAGATTTTTATTTTTTTTATTAAATGCTTGCTCTCCCCTTTGCAACGATATCGTACTAAAAGTCTTAAAAACACAAGAAAAAAAAAAAGCAGAACTAAAATTAACGATTGTTATCTGAGAAGAGCGCAGTGCTGGGATGGCTTTATTAAAAAAGAAAAAAAAAGAAACATGCAGAGCATCCGGAAAGTATTCACAGCACTTCACTTTTTCCACATTTTGTTATGTTACAGCCTTATTCAAAAAAGGGATTCAATTCATTATTTTCCTCAAAATTCTACAAACAATTCCCCATAATGACAACGTGAGAGAAGTTTGTTTGAAATCTTTGCAAATTTATTTAAAAAAAAAAAAACTGAAAAAAAAAGTATCACAGGCTCCTCCCATGTACATAAGTATCACAGGCTCCTCCCATGTACAGAAGTATCACAGACTCCTCCCATGTACATAAGTATCACAGACTCCTCCTATGTACATAGGCGGAAGTGAAGTAGGCAATAGATTCTGCAAACAGCACTAAAAATGACGCGGTCAATACGCGGAAATCAAGAGAAGAAAAACACCCGAAAAAAGGTACCGTATATACTCGAGTATAAGCCAAGTTTTTCAGCACATTTTTTTGTGCTGAAAATGCCCCCCTCGGCTTATACTCAAGTCTGTGTCCATCTTCACCTTTGTGCGACTGATCCCGGCCAGCTGTAGGTCCCCTGGACCCCAAACTTGGCACACATGTAGCCCCTCTCCTCCCCTACAAGTGTGCACAGCTTGTTGTCCGGGGGACCTACGGCTGGGGAGCACCGATTTTTCAAAGCCGGGCACCCCTTCTATAGACTCCCATGTTAAACGCTCATTTCTCCGGTGATTTTGGGGACTGGCTACCAGCCGGCCCTAGGTCCTCTGGACCCCAGACTTGGCACACATGTAGCCCCACTCTTCCTCTACAAGTGTGCAAAGTTTGTTGCCTGGGGGACCTATGGCCGGGGAGCACCGATTTTTCAAAGCCGGGAACCCCTTCCCTAGACTCCCATGTCAAACATCAGTCTAGTCACACAGTGCAGGAGATCAGGTAGGGAGATTGGGCACAGTGAGGCATGGGCCCAGTGACAGTGAGGCATGGGCACAGTGAGGCATGGGCACAGTGAGGCATAGGCACAGTGAGACAAATTGAGGCATAATGAGGCATGCAGATGGACACCCTAGGCTTATACTCGAGTCAATAAGTTTTCCCAGTTTTTTTATGGTAAAATTAGGTGCCTCTGCTTATATTCGGGTCGGCTTATATCCGAGTATATACGGTACCTTCGTTTAGGGGTGATTTCTATTGATTATGACTTTTAATGAGCTACTGAATGTTAGATTTGAAAAAAGAAAAAAAAATCGGCCGGGATTTACTTCCTCTTTAAGGTCTGGGGAGTTTCCTGACCATGGACCCAAAATTTCCATGTTTTGTTCCCCAAGACACTTAGTTATGACTTTTGCCTTATGGTAAGGTGCTCCATCATGCTGGAAAAGTCATTGCTCCTCACCAAACTGTTCTTGGATGGTGGGGAGTTGTCCTCGGAGGATGTTTTTGTACCATTCTTTATTCATGGCGGTGTTCTTAGGCAAAAATGTGAGTGAGCCCCCCACTCCCTTGTCTGAGAAGTGACCCCCCCCCACGAATGGTCTCAGGAGGCTTTACTGTTGGCATGACACAGGACTGATGGTGGCGTTACCCTTTCTTCTCCGGACAAAGTTTTTTTCTGGAAAATCGGTAAGAGGATTCATCAGAGAACATGACTTTCCCCCAGTCCTCAGCAGTCCAATCCCTGTACCCTGTATCAGTCTCTCCCTGATGGTTTTCCTGGAGAGAAGTGGCTTCTTTGCTGACCTTCTTGACGCCAGGCCATCCTCCAAAAGTCTTCTCCTCACCGTGTCTGCCGATGTCCCCACACCTTCCTGCTGCCATTCCTGAGCAACCTCTGCCCTGGTGGTGCCCCCGATCCCGCAGCTGAATCCACTGTAGGAGACTCTCCTGGCACTTGCAGGACTTTCTTGGGCGCCCCGAAGCCGACCTTCACAAATGCAGTGGAAATGTTTTTTTTTTTTTTTATGGGATGAAATTCATTTTCATGGCAAAGAGGGGACTTTGCAAATAGTTGCAATTCATATGATCACTCTTCATAACATTCTGGAGTAGATGCAAATTGCCATCATAGGACCGTCTCCTACAGTGGATTGAGCTGGGGGATCGGGGACACCACCAGTGCAGATATTTTTATTGGTTAAATCCGCGCTTAGGAAATGACTTGTACACACGGTCGGAATTTCCGATGAAAAAAGTCAGACGGAATTTTTTTTTCATCGGATATTCCGACCGTGTGTGTGTGTGTGCCCCCCATCGGACTTTTTCCATCGGAAATTCCGACGGAGTTAAGCCTCGTACACAGGACCGGTTTTCTCGGCAAGGATACTGCTGGGAGAGCTTTTTGCCGAGAAAACCGTTCGTGTGTATGGTTTCTCGGCAGGAAAACTGCCGGGAATCTCGACGAGAAAAATAGAGAACCTGCTCTCTATTTTTCTGGTCGGGATTCTCGGCAGAGTTTTTCTGCCGAGAAAAAACGGTCGTCTGTATCAGTGTTTCTCAACTCCAGTCCTCAAGGTGCCCCAACAGGTCATGTTTTCCATTATTTTGCACAGGTGATTTGATCAGTTTCACTGCCTTAGTAATTACCACAGCCGTTTCACTTTAGGGAAATCCTGAAAACATCACCTGTTGGGGCGCCTTGAGTACCGGAGTTGAGAAACACTGGTCTGTATGCTTACCTGTTCCACGGTAAACCCGCGCATGCTCGAAGACTTCGACGCATGCGCGGTAGCATACAAAGTTAGTGTGGGGGTGTAGCAAGATGACGGCGACGCCATTGAATGTGACGAGCGCCGGCTCGTCGTAGTCGATGACGTCACCGCGTTCTTGCCATTCAAAAGAACGGTGGTTCTTTTGAATGGTTGCGTTTGTACACAGGGCTTGGCAAGAAATCCCGTTGAGAAAACCAACGTTTTTTTTCCAACGGGATTCCCGCCCGTGTGTACAGGGCTTCAGAATAAGAACATGTTCTCTTTTTTTCCCCAGACGAAAAAAAATTCTATCAGAAATTCCGCTCGTCTGTATGGAACTCCGGCGGAGAAAAAAACACGCATGCTCAGAATGAAGTCGACGCATGTTCGGAAGCATTAAACTTCATTTTTCTGAGCTCGTCATAGTGTTGTACGTCACTGCGTTCTTGACGGTCGGAATTTGGTGTGACAGCGTGTATACAAGACAGCTTGAACGGAATTCCGGCAGAAAAATCTGTCTCCCGATGGAAAATCCGATCGTGTGTACAAGGCATAAGAGAAGGGATCTGGATTGTTTAAAGAATGT
The DNA here is from genome assembly GCA_029206835.1 of Rana muscosa. Lineage (NCBI taxonomy): Eukaryota > Metazoa > Chordata > Amphibia > Anura > Ranidae > Rana > Rana muscosa. The sequence continues at coordinate 317,740,048 of CM055125.1, read as the reverse complement.
GTAGTAATGGGGTGTGTGGCGCTGCCTTCCACTTAGACGGTGGTATGGGTATAAAAATACTTCCGGCGCTTCCGTGAGTTTAAAGTATAAAAGTGATGTTAGTGAGAACCACCTCAAAATAATTGATTGTGTCCAGACTATTATTGAACCTACCAAAGTGATAACAGTCCTTAAAATTATATCAAGTGAAGCTCATTGTACATGCCACCTATGAAGAGCGAGTCACTGTCCTGGGGGCCAATCCTCAAAGTATGCATATAAAAAAAAAGTAAGTGATTCCTTGGCCACTAGCATCACCCTTCAGTAGGTGATGATAACCCATATGTTAATTATAAGTGGGATTCCACCCGCAATTTTTTATTTATTTTTTAAATTTACACTGTAGCTGCCGACTTTTAATAAGGACACTTACCTGTCCTACTCCCCCGCGATGTCGGTCCCCCGAGGCCGATCCCTCGATCCTGGCAGGTCCCGGCGCCGCCATCCTAACTAAGGGAAACAGGCAGTGGAGCCGTGCGGCTTCACTGCCCGTTTCCTACTGCGCATGCGCGAGTCGCGCGGCGCTTTGTGAATGGGCCGGCTGCTCTCTGGGATACAACACAGTTCCCAGAAGGCAGCGCGCCCCATTCACCAGAAGACAACGCGAGTCGGCAGAGGAAGAAGACCTGCCGAGGACTAGGAAGAGGCAGATTAGGAACTTCCGCATAGCAACCGCCTGTTCTGGTAAGTAAAAAAATATTATAATTTTTTCTATTTATTTTTTTTTCCAATTTTATTGCAGTATTTTCGTGTATTTTTTTTTTTTTAGGGTGGAACTCCACTTTAACCACTTGCCGACCGCCTCCTGTACTTCGTCGGCAGAGTGGCACGGACAGGCATAATCACGTACCTGTACGTTGCCCTTTAAATGCCTGACGTGTGGTCGCGCGCGCGACCCTGCCGCCTTCCCCGTGAGTTGGACCGCGGATCCCGGGGACTCGATCGCCGCGGGAATCCCCGCGATCGTCTCACGGAGGTATAGAGCGGAGAGATGCTTGTGTAAACAAGCATCTCCCCACACTGCCTGGTGACAATGACACGGATCTCGGCTCTGTGTACTCGGAGCAAAGATCAGTGTAATGTGACACACAGCCCATCCCCCCTACAGTAAGAAACACTCAATAGGGAACACTTAACCCCCTACAGCGCCCCCTAGTGGTTAACCCCTTCACTGCCAGTGTAATTTTCACAGTAATCAGTGCATTTTTATAGCACTGATCGCTGTATAAATGACAATGGTCCCAAAAATGTGCCAAAAGTGTCTGATGTGTCCGCCATAATGTCGCAGTCACGATAAAAAAAATCGCTGATCGCCGCCATTACTAGTAAAAAAAATAATAATAATAAAAATGCCATAAAACTACCCCTATTTTGTAGACGCTATAACTTTTGTGCAAACCAATCAATAAACGCTTAATTGCGATTTTTTTTACCAAAAATATGTAGAAGAATACGTATCGGCATAAACTGAGGAAAAAAAAAAATTTTTTAATATATTTCTTGGGGATATTTATTATAGCAAAAAGTAAAAAAATATCGTTTTTTTTTCAAAATTGTCGCTCTATTTTTGTTTATAGCGCAAAAACTAAAAACCGCAGAGGTGATCAAATACCACCAAAAGAAAGCTCTATTTGTGGGGAAAAAAGGACGTCAATTTTGTTTGGGAGCCACGTCGCACGACCGCGCAATTGTCAGTTAAAGCGACGCAGTGCCGGATTGCAAAAAGGGGCCTGGTCCTTTAGCTGCAAAATGGTCCGGGGCTGAAGTGTAACCAATACCGTAACCAGGTGCATTAAATGGTTAAACACCATGTGCTTATACATCAAAAAGAGTAAACATAAAAAAAATCAAAACAAAAAAATAATACAAAATCATAAAATATGGTTGCCCAGTTGCCAAAACTCAGGGCAATAATTTGTGAAAAGATGAAGAAATAAAAGTGTCCGGTGTAACAGTCTCCTAATACAGGGGAAGATATATATCCCAAACAATCCATACGGGAAGAAACCACTAAGAACGTTGCTACTATGTAGATTTAAATTCAACTGCAGTATCAAATGCTCATATGCCAAAGCAGAAAAAAAAAGGGGTCCACTATATCTTCAAATAAAGTGAGATTTGTGATTGTCCTCGGTGTCCTAAAAATACTTTATCCTCAAAAGTGCAGGTCAGGGCGACTCTTTTGTGCTCCCCCTTGGTTCCCCACTCACCAGATCCAAGTACCCCTGCAGGGGTGATAAGCGAGGGTGAGTGTGTTGGTCCTCTCTCTGCCAAACTCTCGCTCCTCCGCAGGGCCGCTGATAGGCCAGTACAACTGGCCCTGTTGTACCGGGCCCGGCCAGCAGGGGGGGGCCCGGGCAAACTCCACAGAGAACTAATAAAACTAATGTGCTACCTGCAGACAGTGCCACCATTGCCGGGGATTGGACTGCTGAGGACTCCTGATGCCTTGTACACACGACCGGTTTTCCCGGCAGGAAAACTGCCAAGAGAGCTTTTATCCGGGAATCCCGGCAGTGTGTATGCTCCATCACAGTTTTCCCGTCAGGAAAACCACTGGGAATCCCGGCGGGAAAAATTAGAACATGTTTTCTTTTTTTCCCGCCGGGATTCCCGGCGGTTTTTAACCCGGCACGGCCGGGATTCCTGACCAAAGCTCTCGTGGCAGTTTTCCTGTCGGGAAACCCGGCCGTGTGTACAGGGGGAAAAAGTTACAGAGCAGGTTCTCGGTTTTTCCCTCGGGTTTCCTGGCGGACTTTTTACCGCCGGGAAACACGGTCGTGTGTACTAGGCATTAGACCAGGGGGTCTCCAAACATTCTAAACAAAGGGCCGGTTTATTATCCTTCAGACTCTTGGAGGGCTGGACTTTGGAAAGTGGGGGGGTGGAAATTTTTCTAGCATCAGACTAGACATATGGTATTAGGGGGAGAAATAGTGCTCCAACATTGGTATCATAGGGAGGAATAGTGGCCCATTAGTGGTGTCAGTGGGAGAAATAGTTCTCCACTGTCGGTGTCAGATTTTAGTATAGTGTCTCGTATCAGTGGGAGGGATACTACCCCAAGGGCCAGATAAAGGCAAGCAACTTTCTGGCCCTCGGGCCGCAGTTTGGAGAGCACTGTATTAGACCATTTATGTGTTTAGGTTGCTTCTCAGCCACGAACACCACCATGAATAAAGAATGAATGAAGAATGAATGAATAAAGAATGGTACAAAAATATCTTTTGAGAGCAACTTCTCCCAACCATCCAAGAACAGTTTGGTGAGGAACAATGCCTATCCCAACATGATGGAGCACCTTACCATAGGGAAAACGTGATAATTAAGTGGCTTGGGGAACAAAAAACATGGACATATTGGGTCCATGGCCAGGAAACTCCCTAGACCTTAATCCCATTGAGAACTTGTGGTCAATCCTCAAGAGGCGGGTGAAACCAAAACAAAACAAAAACCCACAACTTCTGAAAAAACTCCAAGCGATGGAAGAATGGGAGGGGTGGCGGCCATCAGTCAGGATGTGGCCCAGAAGTTGATTGACAGCATGCCGGGGGGAATTGTAGAGATCTAGAAAGAAAAGAAGGGTCACCACAGCAAATATTGTCTCTTTGCATAAACTTCATGTCATTGTCAATAAAAGCCTTTGAGACATGAAATGCTTGAAATTACACTTCAGTATCCTAGAGTAACATCCGACAGAAAGACCCAAAAACACTGAGGCAGCAGACTTTGTGAAAATTTATATTTTTGTGTCATTCTCAAAACTTTTGGCTACGACTGTACATGATTTAAAGAACTTAATGGAAGGGGCGGGGCCAGGGACTGTCAATGCCGAGGAGGAAACGGCTAGATCAGTGGTCTCCAAACTGTAGCCCTTTGCTTATACTTATTCAGCCCTTGGAGCACAATTCCCCCCACTGACAACAATGGGCAATTATTCCTCTGATTTACAACGATAGGACACCATTCCTCCCACTGACACCAATGATGGGGCACTATTCCTCCCACTGACACCAATGATGGGGCACTATTCCTCCCACTGATACCAATGATGGGGCACTATTTCTCCCACTGATACCAACAATGGGGCACTATTCCTCCCACTGACACCAATGATGGGACACTATTCCTCCCACTGACACCAATGATGGGACACTATTCCTCCCACTGATACCAATGATGGGGCACTATTCCTCCCACTGATACCCATGATGGGGCACTATTCCTCCCACTGATACCCACGATGGGGCACTATTCCTCCCACTGACACCAATGATGGGGCACTATTCCTCCCACTGATGGGGCACTATTTCTCCCACTGATACCAATGATGGGACACTATTCCTCCCACTGATACCAATGATGGGACACTATTCCCCCTACTGATGGGGCACTATTCCTCCCACTGATGGGACACTATTCCTCCCACTGATACCAATGATGGGACACTATTCCTCCCACTGACACCAATGATGGGACACTATTCCTCCCACTGATACCAATGATGGGGCACTATTCCTCCCACTGATACCCATGATGGGGCACTATTCCTCCCACTGATACCCACGATGGGGCACTATTCCTCCCACTGACACCAATGATGGGGCACTATTCCTCCCACTGATGGGGCACTATTTCTCCCACTGATGGGGCACTATTTCTCCCACTGATACCAATGATGGGACACTATTCCTCCCACTGATACCAATGATGGGACACTATTCCCCCTACTGATGGGGCACTATTCCTCCCACTGATGGGACACTATTCCTCCCACTGATACCAATGATGGGGCACTATTCCTCCCACTGATACCAATGATGGGACACTATTCCTCCCACTGATACCAATGATGGGGCACTATTCCTCCCACTGACACCAATTACGGGACACTATTCCTCCCATTGATACTGAAAGTGATTGAGTTCACAAATCCCCAATCCTTTATCTGTAGTCTCAGCTGCTACAGGATGAATAAACAGGGAGCCCTTTATACAGAGGCTTCCTGTTCATTCACAAACTGAAGCATAGTAAACACGAGGGGGGCCACAGGGGGATCAAAATTGCAAAAAAGGGGATCCTGGACAGGAGGGGTGATCGAAGCAGTGGAAGGGGGGCCATTCCCTGAAACCGACCCCCTTGTGGCTCCCCCTGCAGCAGCTGACAGTCTGCAAGATGGAGAAAAGGAGAAGCCAGCTATGCTGCAGGGAGGGGGAACTGCCTGAACAATAAAGCTGCTTGTGCCGCCCTGTTGAACTGATGTAGCTTGGGCCTCATACAGGAGTGCCAGTGCCAGCCCCTTATCAGCGGCCCTGCTCAGAGGGGAAGGGACTTCTGCAAGATGGAGAGGAGGAGAAACCAGACTTGGGCCCCATACAGAAGAGCTAGTACTACCCCCTTATCAGCAGATCTGTTTAGAGGGGAGGGGACTTTGGTGAAATATCAGGGGTCTAAACAGATCCCAGATTTCTCACTTTTGTGACAGAGAAATTGATTGAGTACACAAACCTCCAATCCTTTCTCTGCAGCCTCAGCTGCTGCAGAATGAATGATCAGGGAGCACTCTATACAGAGGCTCCCTGTTCATTGACAAACTGAAGCAAAGTAAACAGGAGGGGGGGCATGGGGGGTCAAAGTTGAAGATGATGGGGATCCTGGACAGGAGAGGGGGGGTGTTCGTTAAGCGGGGCCATTCCCTGGAATTGACCCCCCTGTGGCTTCCCTGCAGCAGCTGACAGTCTGCAAGATGGAGAGGAGGAGAAGCCAGCAGTGCTGCAGGGAGGGGGAACTGCCTGAACCATAAAACCTGTTTGTGCCCCCCTTTTGAACTGATGGGGTTCGGGCCCTGTACAGGAGGGCCAGTTCTACCCCCTAAGTAGCCCTGGCCGTATTGTGTCTTTAGCGTTTTTTATTTAATTTTCAAGTAAACTCATTCCAACAGTCTGCAAGTTGGAGAGGAGGAGAAACCAGCTGTGCTGCAGGGAGGGGGGGGGGGACTGTCTACACCATAAAGCTGCTTGTGCCCCTCCCCCCTGTTGAACTGATGGGGCTTGGGCCCTATACAGGAGGGACAGTGCTACCCCCTTATCAGTGGCCCGGCTCAGAGAGGGGACTTTGGTAAAATATCAGGGGTCTAAACAGATCCCTGAATTCTCACTTTTGAGACAGAAAAATTGACTGAGTACACAAATCCCCAATCCTTTATCTGCAGCCTCAGCTGCTACAGAATGAATGAACAGGGAACAGTCTTTACAGAGGCCCCCTGTTCATTCACAAACTAAAGCATAGTAAACACAAGGGGGGACACAGGGATCAAAGCTGCAGATGATTGGGAGAGGTGGTGAACGGAGCAGCGGAAAGGGGGGGCATTCCCTGAAACCGATCCCCCTGCAGCAGCCGACAGTCTGCAAGATGGAGAGGAGAAGCCAGGAGTGCTGCCTGCACCATAAAGCTGCTCCTGCTCCCCTGTTGAACTGATGGGGATTGGGCCCCATACAGGAGGGCCAGTGCTACCCCCTTATCAGCGGCCCTTCTCAGAGGGAAAGGGACTTCTGCAAAATGGAGAGGGGGAGAAGCCAGCTGTGCTGCCTGCACTATAAAGCTGCGCGTGCCCCCCTGTTGAACTGATGGGCCTTGGGCCCCATACAAGAGGGCCACAGTGCTACCACCTGATCAGCGGCCCTGGTCGTATTGTGTCTCTAGCGGTTTTTATTTGGAACTAAACTCATACCAACATAAAGGAAGGGAAGCATTCTAGAGCTTACGGCATCCGTTTATAAAAAAAAAAAAAAAAAAAGCAGTTGGATGATGCATGGATTTGGTTGAAAATAAAACCCGATAGAGACACAATACGATAATTCACAGTGAATCCAGAATGTAAACAGAACATAGCATACAATAAGAATGAATCAAGACTTACAGCATTTGATGATTGCTGTTCAAAATATAAATTTAATGCATAACACAAATATGAAAACTTAAGCCCAACAGTTGAGAACGCTATCAAGACACGATTGTGGAGGAATGTGGAGTTCTGCCGTGACAGCTTCTCGTATTGTCAGCAAAAATGTGTACAGTTATCTGGTGACTACATAGAAAAATGAATATGTGTAAGTAAGTGTCATTCATACAGACACACCGATTGGACACCCGTGTAGAAAGTTGTGTTTAAATACCCGGGAAGCACAGGCAACGTCAAAGACAGGCGGACGGTTGTACGGATCTTCACGCACATCCTGAGTCATGCATTGGTCCCAAAACAGATGTACACTCAAGGTACGCTCATCTGGCACTCCTGGAAGCGTCAAATACTAAAGAGTTCATCAGAGGCTACAGAACTTCAATGGAGGGAACATAGGAAAGATGGGCTGTTGCCGAGTTAGACATTTCTTTTACAGTGAACTGTTTTGGGGAATTTTTGAGGGAAGGGACAGTGTTGCCTTCAAGCTGACGTTTAGCCAAAAACAACTTTAGTTAGATGACCTACCTGTAATGAAGGATGTCCCACGATGTCCAGGATGGTGGATTCTGTAGAGATCTTCACAGCAGGGATGCCCCGTCCTCTGCCTGTTGCAGAACTTCCGGCACTGTGGAGGTTAATAGCTTTGGGTCTCCAGGCTCAGCTGCCCTAAAGGTGATCTGACAGGGACGCGCCCACCCCGCTGCACTCTCCTCCAATGAGAAAGGTTTTTTCACTGATTACACTCCCTGGACTCCTCCCCCATTTCACAGGCAGTGTAGTCATTAAATTAAAAGTACTCTTTGAAGGTGATGGCAGAAGGGGGAGTGTCCTCATCTGATCATCCTTAGTGCAGCTGGGCCGGGAGACCCAAAGCTTTGAACCCACACTGTACCACAGTAAGAGGACAGGGCAGCCTGCAGTGAAGATTTCCCTGTCGGATCATCTTTAGTGCAGCTGAGCCTGGAGACCCGACGCTGTGAACCTACACTGTGCTGCAGGAAGAGGACAGGGCAGCCCTGCAGTGAAGATTTGCCTGCCGGATCATCTTTAGTGCAGCTGAGCCTGGAGACCCGAGGCTGTGAACTCACACTGTGCTGCAGGAAGAGGACAGGGCAGCCCTGCAGTGAAGATTTCCCTGTCAGATCATCTTTATTGCAGCTAAGCCCGGAGACCCGACGCTGGTAACACACACACAGCGCTGCAAGAAGAGGACAGGGCAGCCCTTCAGTGAAGATTTCCCTGTCGGATCATCTTAAGTGCAGCTGAGCCTGGAGACCGGATACCATTAACCCACACTGTGTTGCAGGAAATGGACAGGGCAGCCCTTTAGTAGAGGGTTCCCGGTCGGATCATCTTTAGTGCAGCTGAGCCCGGAGACCCTACGCTGTGAACCTACACTGTGCTGCAGGAAGAGGACAGGGCAGCCCTTCAGTGAAGATTTCCCTGTCAGATCATCTTTAGTGCAGCTGAGCCTGGAGACCTGAGGCTGTTAACCCGCACAGCGCCGCAGGAAGAGGACAAGGCAGCCCTGCGGTGAATATAGTAGATATTCAAATAATAGTGCGCTTATTCAACACTGTAAACTATATAACACTGAAAACTGTACTGTATATTATGAATATATATATATATATATATATATATATATATATATATATATATATATATATATATATATATATATATATATATATATATATATATATATATATATATATATATATATATATATATATATATAATAAATAAAAGAGAAAAAAAAAAACGCAATAAAAAGTCAAAATATTCAAAGAAAGTCCAAAAATTTTGATAATTCTGAAGTAAGCAGATTTCCTTCTCACTTGCAGGTAAAAATGCAATTCGTGCTTTAACATAAATGTGCAATCACCACCACCATCCACCTTTGAGTGAATTGGCCGCTCACCTCAAAGAAAGACCCACCAGGGTCTATTCAAGCCTTGTTTAAAAGTGTAGGCAGATCCTCGATAGTCAGGGAAATCAACTCCGATAATAAAAGGACACACGCTCTCTTTGGAAAATGATTTCTCAAAATGTTGCTCAAAACACATAAGAAGAGTTTGCTGCGGGGATCTCTGAAGAAGTCACGTGACAAGTGACGCAACGCGTCGGATGGGGCTGGGGACGTCATTTCCAATGTCTCCTACATCGGGATTAGCAGTGAGGGGGCGAGGAGCTCGCAGCTTGGATCTATTACTTGCATTTATACAAAAGATGTGGAAAGCGCGAGTGTAAAATTCTTACGTTTTAAATAAATCGTATCTTAATGGTATTGCGCAATGAACTCTTCTTATATATTTTGAGAAATGGTTTTCCAAAGAGAGAGCGTGTGTCCTTTTATTATCGGAGTTGATTTCCCTGACTATCGAGGATCTTCCTATGCTTTCAAACAAGGCTTGAATAGAGCCTGGTGGGTCTTTCTTTGAGGTGAGCCGCCAATTCGCTCAAAAGGTGGATGGTGGTGGTGATTGCACATTTATGTTAAAGCACGAATTGCATTTTTACCTGCAAATGAGAAGGATCTTTGCTTACTTCAGAATCATCACAATTTTTGGACTTTCTTTGTATATATATATATATATATATATATATATATATCTCTCTCGTGTTATTTTTACATTTTGCACTTTTTTTTATATTCACTTAAGCTGTGGAGATAATATACAGTTTTCAGTGTTCTATAGTTTACAGTGTTGAATAAGCGCACCGTTATTTGCATAGCTACTAATTATGAGTGCGGGTTCACTTACTGAATGGTAGCAGCTGTTCTTGTTCACTTTAATATAAAATTCACAGTTTGAAGTATAATTGCATAGCCAGCAGCGTACAAGTTTTTTCTATAAATCAGCTGAGCCTGGAGATCTGACGCGGTTAACCCACACTGTGCCGCAGGAAGAGGACAGGGCAGCCTTTTGGTGAAGATTTTCCAGTTGGATCATCTTTAGTGCAGCTGAGCCCGGAGCCGATACCATTAACCCACACTGCGCCACAGGAAGAGGACAGGGCAGACCTGACGCTGTCGGATCATCTTTAGTGCAGCTAAACCCAGAGACCCGACGCTGTTAACCCACACTGCGCTGCAGGGAGACGACAGGGCAGTCCTGCAGTGGAGGTTTCCCTGTCAGATCATCTTTAGTGCAGCTGAGCCCGGAGACCCGATACCATTAACCCACACAGCGCCGCAGGAAGAGAACAGGGCAGTCCTATAGTGAAGATTTCCCTGTCAAATCATCATTAGTGCAGCTGAACCCAGAGACCCAATGCTGTTAACCCAAACTGCGCTGCAGGAAGAGGACAACAGGGCAGCCCTTTGGTGAAGATTTTCCTGTTGGATCATGTTTAGTGCAGCTGAGCCAGGAGACCTGATACCATTAACCCACACTGCGCCGCAGGAAGAGGACAGGGCAGTCCTGCAAAGAAGATTTCCCTGTTGGATCATCTTTAGTGCAGCTGAGCCTGGAGACCCGATGCTAGTAACCCCATAGCGCTGCAGGAAGAGGAAGGTCTGCGGTGAAGATTTCCCTGTTGGCTCATCTTTAGTGCAGCTGAGCCTGGAGACCCGACGCTGGTAACCCCATAGCGCTGCAGGAAGAGGACAGGGCAGCCCTTCAGTGAAGATTTTCCTGTTGGATCATCTTTAGTGCAGCTGAGCCCAGACACCCAAAACTGTTAACCCCACAGTGCCAGAAGTTCAGCAGCAGGAAGAGGACGGGGCAGCCCTTAGAGAAGATTTCTACAGATTCCAGCAGCCTGAACATCATGGGACATCCTTCATTACAAGTAAGCCATGGAACCAACGTTAAAAAAAAAGAAGCTAAAATTCTGCTTTAAAAAGGGAATATTCTAACACATATTTGTTAAATCTATTTCATCCAGAGGAGGATGATCTGGAAAAGGAGTGACGTCAAAGTGGGAGGACAGTCGGGGAACCAGCCGGTGCGGGCACATTTGCAGCACTTGATTAGTGGTCTACCACACCCGAAGATGCTGATGGTGAGGGTCCCAGACGGCGGACTGAGGCAAGTAAATATTGCTTGGCATGGGAAGAAAAAAAAAAGTGCAGGATGGGATGGGGGGGGGGGGGGGGGGGGGTATATGGGTTGGTGGGGATGCAGCTTGGGGGGTGTGGGTTGGGGGGATAGGATTAAAAAGTCAGCAGCAAAATGGTTTTCCAATGACTTTTTCAGCAGTGTAAGACATCTCCTCCTCTTCAGAGTTTCATATCCAATATCAGCCGGTTCCATGAACATGTCCATGTTATTAGCATCACAAGCCAGCCGATATTATTTTGCATTTTAGAAAATAGTTAAGGACACATGGTATTGATAATGATCAATAGAAATGCATAAAACATAGAAAAAACAATCCAACATCACAGGCCTGACAACGGACGGCAGTCAAGATCCAAGACTACATGGTCCACGTGAGGAGCATAGGACTTCACTTTCTTGACATGCAAAATCTTAGTTTGCCATGGGGTACCTTGAACCTCTGCAAGCATACTCTGGATTTTAATCTCTACTGACTCGGCCCACTTCCTCCAAGCCAACGTCCTCCAACTGCAAAGTTTCTCCTCGGCATCCTCTACATCCAGTCCTTGCTTGCCGAGAAAGCAGTTGACGTTATGGTGGATGTGGAGCACTCCGCCGGATTTTTTCTTCAGGAGTTTACAAGCTATGGGGTAACCAGCCTCTGATGTGGGGATCAGGCCCAAATTCACACGGTCAGCCACATCTTCCAACCTCAACTAAAGGAGATCAATCACAGAATCATAAAACACGGCTTTGTATAATAAACACACAATAGAACAAAATGGGTAATGCTAGTTGTTACAGATAGTACTTTTAGTTTAGGTGAGGGCACTACAAAACACCTCAGATCAGCCCCAATTCATGGCCCTTCACACCTCAGATCAGCCCCAATTCACGCTCCTTCACACCTCAGATCAGCCCCAATCCACGCTCCTTCAGACCTCAGATCAGCCCCAATTCACACTCCTTCACACCTCAGATCAGCTCCAATTCACACTCCTTCACACCTCAGATCAGCTCCAATTCACGCTCCTTCAGACCTCAGATCAACCCCAATTCACGCTCCTTCAGACCTCAGATCAACCCCAATTCACGCGCCTTCACACCTCAGATCAACCCCAATTCACGCTCCTTCACACCTCAGATCAGCTCCAATTCACTCTCCTTCAAACCTCAGATCAGCTCCAATTCACGCTCCTTCAGACCTCAGATCAACCCCAATTCACTCTCCTTCAGACCTCAGATCAACCCCAATTCACACTCCTTCACACCTCAGATCAGCTCCAATTCACACTCCTTCACACCTCAGATCAGCTCCAATTCACACTCCTTCACACCTCAGATCAGCTCCAATTCACGCTCCTTCAGACCTCAGATCAACCCCAATTCACACTCCTTCACACCTCAGATCAGCTCCAATTCACTCTCCTTCACACCTCAGATCAGCCCCAATTCACGCTCCTTCACACCTCAGATCAGCCCCAATTCACACTCCTTCACACCTCAGATCAGCTCCAATTCACACTCCTTCACACCTCAGATCAGCTCCAATTCACGCTCCTTCAGACCTCAGATCAACCCCAATTCACACTCCTTCACACCTCAGATCAGCTCCAATTCACTCTCCTTCACACCTCAGATCAGCCCCAATTCACGCTCCTTCACACCTCAGATCAGCCCCAATTCACGCTCCTTCACACCTCAGATCAGCTCCAATTCACTCTCCTTCAGACCTCAGATCAGCCCCAATTCACGCTCCTTCAGACCTCAGATCAACCCCAATTCACGCGCCTTCACACCTCAGATCAGCCCCAATTCACGCTCCTTCACACCTCAGATCAGCTCCAATTCACTCTCCTTCACACCTCAGATCAGCTCCAATTCACGCTCCTTCAGACCTCAGATCAACCCCAATTCACTCTCCTTCAGACCTCAGATCAGCCCCAATTCACGCTCCTTCAGACCTCAGATCAACCCCAATTCACGCTCCTTCACACCTCAGATCAGCTCCAATTCACTCTCCTTCACACCTCAGATCAGCCCCAATTCACGCTCCTTCAGACCTCAGATCAGCCCCAATTCACGCTCCTTCACACCTCAGATCAGCCCCAATTCACGCTCCTTCACACCTCAGATCAGCCCCAATTCACACTCCTTCACACCTCAGATCAGCTCCAATTCACACTCCTTCACACCTCAGATCAGCTCCAATTCACTCTCCTTCACACCTCAGATCAGCCCCAATTCACACTCCTTCACACCTCAGATCAGCTCCAATTCACGCTCCTTCAGACCTCAGATCAGCTCCAATTTACTCTCCTTCACACCTCAGATCAGCTCCAATTCACGCTCCTTCAGACCTCAGATCAGCTCCAATTTACTCTCCTTCACACCTCAGATCAGCTCCAATTCACGCTCCTTCAGACCTCAGATCAGCTCCAATTTACTCTCCTTCACACCTCAGATCAGCTCCAATTCACGCTCCTTCAGACCTCAGATCAGCTCCAATTCACTCTCCTTCACACCTCAGGTCAGCTCCAATTCACGCTCCTTCAGACCTCAGATCAGCCCCAATTCACGCTCCTTCACACCTCAGATCAGCTCCAATTCATGCTCCTTCCCACCTCAGGTCAGCCCCAATGCATGAACTTCAAACCACAGAGCAGATTCAAATTATGCACGTTCATTTCTCAGATCAGCCCCAATGCATGAATGTTGAATTCTCAGATCAGCCCAAATGAATAAACGTCAGACCTCAGATCAGCCCCAATTCATGCACTTCACGCCTCAAATCAGCCCCAATGCATATACTATAGACCTTAGATCAGCCCCAATGCATATACTAGAGACCTTAGATCAGCCCCAATGCATGCATTTCAAACCTCAGGTAAGCCCCAATGCATAAACTTCAGATCTCGAAAAAAGTGGGGAAAAGGCACCAGGAGACACTTATGCCGTGTATACACGATCGGTTTTACAGATGAAAACAGTCCGATGGACTTTTGGGGACCCGGCACCGGCCAGCCGTAGGTCCCCTGGACCCCAAACTTGGCACACATGTAGCCCCACTCTTTCTCTACAAGTGTGCAAAGTTTATTGTCCGGGGGACCTACGGCCGGGGAGCAACAATTTTTCAAAACTGGGCACCCCTTCCATAGACTCCCATGTTAAACGTCAGTCTAGTCATGGGCACAGTGAGGCATGGACACAGTGAGGCATGCAGATGGACACCCTAGGCTTATACTCGAGTCAATATGTTTTCCCAGTTTTTTTGTGGTAAAATTAGGTGCCTCGGCTTATATTCAGGTCGGCTTATACTCGAGTATATACGGTAGTCCTCAACAAACTCCCTGAAGAAGACTGCTATAGTTGAAACGCGTAGGGGTATTGTTGTGTTGCAGTATTGTTTTGAGGAACAACATTATGTGCAATTTTTGATCTTGACATGTATGGCCTACTTTGTTGTATGCATCATGTTTTCAATTTTATATGGATTTTAATGTTTTTATTAATAAAATTATTTAATTCTATATCATTGTTTGAATTCTAAGTGTTTAGAATATTTTTTTTCTAAACTTCAGATCTCAGCAGATGTCCCCCTGCCCCGTTAACCACTGGTCCAGTCTATGGAGAGGGGAAGGGTCACAGCCTCTGTTTTTTTTTTTTTTAATCTGTGTTTTTCCTGGGGAGATCTCCCCTTACTTTCTGTCAGGACAGGAAGTGACCGTAAATTTCTCCAATGGGGATATGTGCAAAAACAAAAACATTTTGGAGTTGACTGAGGAAGGGTTCAACCTGCCAACAGAAGATTTTTTTTTCCACTGAAATGAATGATGCGTACCTCTCTGTTATCTCCTTCGTGTACTTGGCATCTATGAGAGACTTGGTTGATTTCCAGGTTTTTACGTAAGGCTTCTACAGCATGAGGATTCCACTCGCAGGCGTGAACAAAGGCGGCAGCGGCATGGACCAGGAATGGGAGAGTAAAGTAACCAATACCTAGAACACACAATACAACACGTCTATATCAACCTATAAAAGCATGAGCTGCAGTAGTAGCAGAGAAGAGGGTTCCATTCTATCTAGGTCTCCAGCCACCGGGCTTCTCCATAACCATCAATTCATTCACGATTGTCACCCAGACAGCCAGAGATGGTATTGGATCCTCATAGAATAAGTATTATCTGTATTCCATTGTATGATGGAGTTGTAGAGGGAATGCTGTAACAATACGATTGTGGTATAGGCAGGGCTGCTGATTGAAGGGTACCACCGGGCCTCCTGTAGTGGTCCTGGGTACACAGGGGGGCCAAGACAGCAGGGGGGGGGGGGGGGAATCTGTGCGGCGGGACAGGAAGACAATTACAGAACAATGCACTGTGTCTGTGTGTGTCTGTCTGTGTGTGTCCCTCCAGCAGCTGAAAGCCAGTTTCTCCCCTTCTCCCTCCCACCGGCTTTTAGCTGCTGTGCTGAAGAGGGAGACACACAAACACACACACTGCATCGTTCTGCAATTGTCCTCCCATCCCTCCTCCCTGAGCTGCCCACATCTGATTTCCCCGTGTGTGGTGGGCATTTTAGGGTGTGTTTTTGCTTCTTCAGTGCCTGACCTCACAAATGCGTTGTGGTCAAACATTCCCATAGACACACTCCATTCCCACATGAATTGAAGCTGTTATAGCTGCAAAGGGTGGGCCAACTCAATACTGAACCCTACGGACTAAGACTGGGATGCCATTAAAGTTCATGTGCGTGTAAAGGCAGGTGTCCCAATACTTTTGATAATATAGTGTACCTCTAGTCACAAAAATTCCCAGTGTCATTCAACCCATTTCATGAGACAAGGCTCTTTTGGACAGAGCCCCCAAGGTCACTTCAATGATGCCCTGTGTCATTCAACCAATTTCTTTGAGCCCAGGTGCTCTTGAACACACCCCTATGGTCCCTTCAGTAACTCCTAGTTTCTTTAAACCCCATCTTTTGAAGCTGGGCTCCCTTGGACACACTCCTAATGTAGCCTCATTGATGCAAAGGGTCAATAAATTCCTTCCTGGTAGCCCTGGCACTTAGACACACCCCCATGTTTTCTTTAAAGGAGAAGTATGGGATGGGTTAAATAACTAGTACATATCACATATCAGCTAATCTTTTTTTTCCTACCTCTTTTAGTTTTCACAGCATGTGCACATGAACTTTCCTTCTGCTGGCAAAAACGGTCCACTTTCAGTTTGAAAAGTTCTGAGGGGGTGTGAACATCTCCACCAACACACCCCCTGCCTCTGTCCCCCACCTAAGAGACATGTCTGTGCTGATAGATAGGGAGGGGGGAGGAGGGAGGAGGGAGAAGGGAGGGGGGAGCATCTACGCACTGTGAAGTCTCAGAAACAAGCAGAGGGAGGAGAGCCGACATCAATCAAGCAAAATGACAGGAAAGGGGGTGGATCCAGACTCTATATTCACACCATTGTCTGGATGATGCTGTATGAAAGACTGTAGAACCTCCCACTGGTATTTATCTCGATTTTAACAGAATGGGGGCACTTCTGAGAGGGCTGGGAGGGTTTATAGATATCAGCAGCTCACATAGAATAGATCAGGGGTAGGCAACCTCGTCCCTCCAGCTGTGGTGAAACTACAAATCCCATCATGCCTCTGCCTCTAGGATTCACGCCTGTGATTGTTAGGGTCTTGCAATGTCTCATGGGGCTTGTAGTTTCAAAACAGCTCGAGGGCTGAGGTTGCCTACCCGTGGAATAGATGTAAGCAAAAAAAAAAAAAAAGAAAAGGAAACCCATACTTCTCTTTTAATTCAATCTTATTTTATTCAATAGAGAACCCATACTTCTCTTTTAATGAGTTCCATTGTCTTTAGACCAATTTCTTTAAGCTCAGGCTGTCTTAGGTGGGGTGTTTCAGGAAGGGGGGCTCGGAAGCTGTAGATGCCATTTCAGGAAAAAGCTAGTTCATACTTCACCTGCATAGAGATCCACCACTATCTCTTTGGAACAGCAAAGTGCCGATAGCCTCTGTTTCTCCACAATGTTTCCAGCAGAAAACATGCACTTGGTGACATCAAACGAGTACCTGAAGATAGTTAAAAGCTGAATTGTCATGTATGCCTATAATCAGGGCCGCCATCAGGAATTTTATACAGCTTCAGGCATGGGCCCCCTGGAGCAGAGGAGAACCGGGGGGTGCTGCCGCCGCAAATTGAGAAGCGCGGGGGGGGGGGGGGATGCCACGAATTGAGAAGCGGAGGGGTGCTGCCGCCGTAAATTGTTGATGTTGGGGGGGGGGGCTTTGGGGGTGCTGGCGAAAAAAAAAAAAGAAGAGGGGGGGGGATTTTGCCATCTGGGGCCCTGATGACCTCTGAGCCCCTTACAAAAAAGAAATAAAAAAAAAAAAAAAAAAAAAAAAAAAAGGGGGGGGGGGGTTGCCTTACAGGTGTACTGCCCTCCTATAATACTTTCCTTTTCCCCCTCCCTCCGGATTGACATGCAGTTAACATTTTTTAATCAAATCATTTAACCTTAAAGAAATACCTCACCTACTGATGTCTTCCATGGGGCTGTCTGCTAGCTCTTTGCACTGCATTTGGTGGGAGGGGCCAGAAGGCTTTTTCGCAAATATCACAGCATTCTGCTTCAAACATTCTTTCAGGAGAATTATATGAAAGAACACATTCATAGCATTCCTTTAGACGTGCATGCTTCTCCCTTTTTTTCCCCATTTTACAGACAAAAATACAAAAACAAAATAACTGCCCTCCTCGAAGGGCGGATTGAATAAACAATCTAACGACACAACACACAAAAAAAAAGAAGGGGGAGGAGCGGCAGATTTTAGCTGTGCAATCTGCTCATCAGTTGCTTGAGCACACACATCTAAGAAGGGATGCCTGGCATGTGTTCTGTTTTTATATAATGCTCAGAAACAAAATGATTAATGGTAGAAAATAGCTGTGAGAGGTGGGCAACTACAGTACAGATAAGAAGGAGAGGGGACTGATGACGTCCCCTCCTCTTCCCCATTTTACTTACCTGATTCTCCGCTCCCCACAGCAGAGGACGCCCCTCTAAGCGTCGGTGGTCGACTGTCCTGAATTGGTCTTGACGGGCACTAGACCGTCAAAGCATGGAGGAGAACACGCTATGGGAACTGGCTTAGCCACTCAGAGGATTCTTTTCCTTGCCCCCTAGACCTAAATAAGCAGTTAACCCCTGCAGTGCCAAGTTTCTTAGCGTTGGGCCTCAGTACACTTTCTGTCCTAGGGTGACAAGGTTCCCTTATCGTTCTCTATGTACAGAGAATCAGCATGGTCTACCCAAGACAGTAAGTGTGCCAGGACTACAGGACTCCTCCCCCTCCTCTTTTACACAACATAGTGGGGGAGGTGTTCTGTAGTCCACAGAGAGAACAGGGAACGATGCGACTAATAAGAATGCAGGCTGCACAGTAAGTTATCAACTCACGAGATATCGGTCATACCTAAAAGACCAAATGGGAGCAAGGAGGGGGCGTAGCTACAGGGGTAGCAGGGGTCGTAATTGCGACCTGGCCCCATGCTCCAGGGGGCCCATGCGCCCCCCCCTCTACAGCTGAATGGGAAGGGCGGCATATAGGAGGAACTGCTCCCCTTCTGCTGCAGCCGCTGAATGCCCGCTTCTCCTACTTTCTCTTCTGCAGGCATTCAGCGGCTGTAGGAAGAGGGGAGCAGTTCCTATATATGTCGCTCCTCCTATTCAGCTGTAGGGGGGGGGGCCCACACCTGTCCCCACCTCACCTACGCCTATCCAGTCACCCCCCCTCACTGATAACCCCACATTGCTTGCAAACTTTATATTCATTTTGTTTTATTATATTACCTACCTGATGCCATTATCCACATGCTCCACCCATCCATCGTCCCCAAGCAGCAGGGTCACATTCGGAGTCCTCCAGCCATCATCTTGTATCCGACCCTGCTTGGCCACACGTTTCACACCAAGAGAACTCGCTACTTGCACCCAAAGCTCCATACCTGTAAATAAAAATATAAAAAGATACCCTGGGCCTAAGGCAAGATGTTCACTTTTCGGATTGGTTACAACGCTCACTGGCAGGACACAGGTCCAGCACCTACCCAGCTGTTTCCATAAAGGATCACAAAAGCAGTCTCCGCTGAGGATGACTAAGTCGCCGTGTCGCTGCCATGAGTGCGGAAGGTCGTGCTCCAGGTTCCTCCTCCAGAGGATGCCATGGTGCTCCAACAGCTCACATAGGTCCATACGTAACTTCTGGGCCGGTGACTGAATCCTGGCACGTTTGGAAAGCACAGGGTTCTAGAAGGCAAAAGGTAAGAAGGTGAGAACACTTCACATTATGGAGAACTTACCTGAGTTTGCAGAGAGTGTACACTGCGCTGACCATGCACAGCAAGCAAAGTACATGGCATGTAGCCTATGCGTTGCAGCTTGGCAAACTGCGCCGAACATAGATTAGTACCATAGCATTCAAGTATTCACCTTGATCAACGTTTCCCTACAAGAGCTTCCAGGGGCCACGGCTTCCATGAGCTCTCTCAGGACAGACACACTGATCTTCTCTTTAAGCACTGGAAGGGCCACCGTACCATCCTCCAGCTTCTGGGCACGGTAGCGTACATCTAATATTCCCGCATTCTGTAAGTATTCTCTGGAAAAACAAACAAAAAAAAAAACCCTACAAAATTAGGGCATTGGGTGGATTTCTCAAGTCACTGGTTTTCAATCTCTATATAGAAAATCTTTGCAGCCACTTCCTGCCTAAATGCACTTGAATTCCGGCTCGTGGAACGGCGACAAAGTTTGACCCTTAAAAATCTTCATAGGCGATGTTTAAGAATTTCTACAGGTTACCAGTTTTGAGTTACAGAGGAGATCTTTTGCAAGAATTTTAGCTCCCGCTCTAACGATCGCGGCGATACCTCACATGTGTGGTTTGAACACCGAATGCGTGCGCGACTTACGTATGCGTTCGCTTCTGCGCACAAGCATGGCGGGACGGGGCGCTTTAAAAAAATGTTTTTCTGATTTATTTTACTTTTTATTTTTACACTGTCCCTTTATTAAAAAAAAAAACGTCCCTTGTAATAGAAAAAAAGCATTACAGGTCCTCTTTAATGTGAGATCTGGGGTCAAAAAGACCTCACATCTCATATTTCGCTCTGTTTGTAACAAACTCACCACCGTTCATGACCTATTTATCACAAACTCCCTGAACCTACTTGCAATTACTGAGACCTGGATTCAAGAATCTGACCTTCCATCTCCTGCTGCCCTCTCCTATGGTGGCCTCCCGTGGACTCACTCGCCCAGGCTTAGTGGATGGAAAGGAGGTGGTGTTGGAATCCTCCTATCCCCTCAAAGCACTTTTCAGGTTCTTCATCCACCCCCCTCTCTGTCCCTGTCCTCATTTGAAGCTCACTGTATTTGTTTATTTTCTCCAGTTTCATTGAGAATTGCTGTGATCTATCGGCCTCCTGGACCAGTATCCTTGATGACTTCTCTGCCAGGCTACCCTACCTTCTCTCTTCTGAAATCCCAACAATCATTCTTGGTGACTTCAACATCCCTGTTAACCTCCCTGGCGGTATTCCCGAGTCTGGCTCGGGGTGAAATTTCAGCACCAAAAGCGGTAACCCCGAGCCAGACTCGGGATTGCATCGCAGTGATCCAGGCAGAGTTACTCACCTTGTCCCCTGGATCCTGCGATGCCTCTCCGCTGTGTGATCGAGCTGTCTCCTCGCTCGATTCACACACTTCCGAGTGCCGCCGAGCTCCGTTCCCTGCGGCGCTACGACGCACGGGGACGGAGATCGGCGCCAAATTCAAAAAAGTTGAAACACAGTACACATACAGTACACTGTAATCTTACAGATTACAGTACTGTATGTAATAATTACACACCCCCATTGTCCCTAGTGGTCTGCCCAGTGTCCTGCATGCACTTTTATATAATAAAAACTTTTCTTTCTGCCTAGAAACTGGAGATTGTCCATAGCAACCAAAAACTGTCCCTTTATGTCAAAAGTTGTTTTAGACCAGCTAAAAAACAGCGATAATAAATTAGAATCACTCGCAGAATTAAGTGATAGCGATTTGTAGGGAAATTCGTCATCAAACACTGAAAAACACTTTTATTATTATTATTATTATATTATTTGTTATAATTATTTTATAGTTATTTATTTTATTATAATGTATAATTTAGTTTTTTGAACTTTATCATACCCAGGATGTCTACTAGACTCTGGTTTGGACAGATTTAAGTGAGTTATTCCTAAGAATTACAGGCCTGCAATATAAAACGCCAAATTTCCATGCAGAATAATGGTACCGCTTTCAGCACCTAAAATCTGACAGAATCATACCGCCAGGGGAGGTTAATCGTAACACTCCCGCTACTTCTAAACTGCTAAGCCTAACCTCTTCTTTTGACCTAAACCAATGGACACATGCTTCTACTCAACTGCCTTGACCTTATATTCTCCTACCTATGCACTCCGCACAACCTCTCCAATATTCCTTTTCCTCTCTCTGATCACCACCTTATTAGATTCACTCTCTCCCTGTCTGCCTCCTCCTTGCCTTCCAACTACAAAACTATTCCCCGTAGAAACCTTCGCCATCTTAACCCTTCTCTTCTTTTTTCTGCTACAGATTGTCTATACCAGGGGTCTCCGAACTATGGCCCTCCAGTTGTTCAGGAACTACAATTCCCACCATGTCTATGAATGTCAGAAGTTTACAATGCCTCATGGGACGTGTAGTTCCGCAACAGCTGGGAGGGCCGTAGTTTGGAGATCCCTGGTCTATACAACAAAATCTCATCCTTGTCCTGCCCCAACTTGGCCACTTCTGTCTACAACAGTTCACTGTCATCCACCCTGGATACCTTCGCCCCCCCCCCACTACACACAGAATAATTCCCCCGACCGCTACAACCCTGGCAGACAGACAATACCAGAAGACTCAAAAAATGTAACCATGCTCTTGAGCGTCTGTGGCGTAAGACTAAGGCCTTGTACACACGGCTGAGAATCTCGTCAGGAAAAAAAAAAAACTCGTAGTTTTTCCTGGCGAGATTCTTGACAAGAATCTTGTCCTGGCCGAGTGTACACACGCTCGATTCAAAAGAACCGCCGTTCTTTTGAATGGCACGAACACGGTGACGTCATCGACTACGACGAGCGTGCGCTTGTCACATTCGATGCCGTCGCCGCCATCTTGCTACACCCTACCTATGCCTAGTAAGCTACCGCGCATGCGTCAAAGTCATTTCGAGCATGCGCGGGTTTCCACGGGTTTCCTCGGGTTTCTCGTCGAGAAACAGGCCGACGAGAATCCCGACGAGAAAATAGAGAGCAGGTTCTCTATTTTTCTCGTCGAGATTCTTGCCGGTTTTCTTGATGAGAAACCTGAAAGCCGGCAAGAAAGCTCTGCCAGCAAGTTTCTTGCTGATTCTTGCCGAGAAAATCGGTCGTGTGTTTAAGGCTTCAGTCACAGCAAGATTTCAGCCAATATAAATCTGCCCTCCAAAAATACCAGTCCTGCCTCCACACTGCCAAACAGACCTTAGTTATCACTCTCATTAACACCATCTCACGCAGTCCCCGTCAACTCTTTTCTACCTTTAACGCTCTACTTCGTCCTCCATTACCTCCACCCACTAACTTACTCACTGCCCAGGAGATTGCTAATCACTTTAAAAATAAGATTGAGACAAATTAGTCTCAAGATTACCGCTCTACAGATATCTCCCTCACGTTACACTCCTTGTCCTCCTGCACTATCAATACTTCCCTTGTTTAACCCAGCTACTATAGCGGAAGTCGCTAAACTTTTTTCTAACACCCACCTAACCTCCTGCCCTCTGGACCCAGTTCCTTCTCAAATACTACGATCACCATCTGACTCTATCCTACACTCTTTAACTCATATCTTCAACCTCTCATTCTCTACTGGCATCTTCACCAACCCTCTAAAACAGCCATTCTCAACCAGGGTTCCGTGGCTGCCGACGTCGCGGGCGTGCTGGACAGGTAAGTGTCCTTTTTTTTTTAAAAGTCAGCAGCTGCAGTATTTGTAGCTGCTGGCTTTTAAAAAAATAAAAATTCCAGTGAACCTCCGCTTTAAGGGTGGCATTCTAAACACCACTTTAAGGGGGACATTCTTCCTACTGACCACCAATATAAGGAGCATTGTTCCTATTGAGCCCTGATGATTTGGTTTTAGTAAGGGTTCCTCGAGACATGAACATTATTTTTGGGTTTCCTCTAGGGTTAAAAGGTTGAGAAAGCCTGCTATAAAACATGCGCTAGTCGCTCCCATACCAAAAAAGGCCTCACTAGACCCCACCAATCTTAACAACCTAAGACCCATCTTTTTACTTCCTTTTGCCTCCAAACTCCTTGAACGTTTAGTCTACAACCGACTGAGCGACCACCTCCTTGGGAATAACCTTCTTGACCCCCTTCAGTCTGGATTTCGCCCACAACACTTCATAGAAACTGCCCTCCTAAAACTCACAAATGACTTACTAACAGCTAAAACCAACGGTCATTATTCCGTACTCTTACTCTTGGACCTTTCTGCTGACTTTGATACAGTTGACCACCCCCTCCTCCTCAAAAAACTCAATTTGTTTGGTCTCCATGGCTGCGCTCTCCGTTGGTTCGAATCTTACCTATCTCACCGCACCTTCGGGGTCACTTACAGCTCCACGTCTTCCTCTCCAACTCCCCTTACCATTGGGGTCCCCCAAGGTTCTGTCCTTGGACCTCTACTATTCTCGATCTACAAGTTCTCCCTGGGTCAGCTGATAGCCTCCCATGGCTTCCACTACCATTTATATGCTGATGACACCCAAATATATCCCTCTGCCCCTCAGCTCACCCCATCAATCCCCTCACGCATTACTGATTTACTATCGGACATATCAGCCTGGATGTCACACCACTTCCTCAAACTGAATCTATCTAAAACTGAGCTCTTAATATTTCCTCCCCCACGTGCCCCTTCCCCTGACTTCTCTATCAAGATCAATGGCACATCTATCAGTCCGTCCCCGCATGCCCGGGTGCTAGGGGTAACCCTAGACTCTGAACTGTCCTTTCAGGCCCACATCCAATCCCTGTTCAAATAATGCTGCCTTAGCCTCCGCAACATCTCTAGAATACGCCCCTTTTAACTAATGACACCACCAAGCTTCTAATTCACTCCCTGGTTATCTCTCACCTCGACTACTGCAACTCACTCCTCATTGGATTACCTTTACATAGACTATCCCCCCTTCAGTCCATCATGAATGCCGCTGCAAGACTCATCCACCTTACCAACCAGCGTCCTCCACCTCTCTCTGCCAATCCCTCCACTGGCTCCCACTCACCCAACTAATAAAATTCAAAGTATTAACAATAATTTACAAAGCCACCCACAACTCGGCCCTCAGCTACATCACCAACCTAGTCCCAAAATACCAACCAAGCCGCTCTCTTCGGTCCTCCCAAGACCTCCTGCTCTCTAGCTCCATTGTCACCTCCTCCCATGCTCGCCTCCAGGATTTCTCCAGAGCTTCTCCCATCCTTTGGAACTCCCTACCCCAATCTGTCCGACTGTCCCCTAATCTATCCATCTTATACGATCCCTCAAAACTCTACTCTTTAACCACTTAAGACCCGGACCAATACGCAAGCATAATGACCAGGCCCCTTTTTGCGATTCGGCACTGCGTCGCTTTAACTGACAATTGCGTGGTCGTGCGACGTGGCTCCTAAACAAAATTTACGTCTTTTTTTTCCCCACAAATAGAGCTTTCTTTTGGTGGTATTTGATCACCTCTGCGGTTTTTATTTTTTGCGCTATAAACAAAAATAGAGAGACAATTTTGAAAAAAATGCTATATTTTTTACTTTTTGCTATAAATATCCCCCAAAAACATTTTTTTTCCCTCAGTTTAGGCCGATACGTATTCTTCTACATTTTTTTTTTTTTTACCAAAAATATCGCAATCTGCGTCTATTGATTGGTTTGTGCAAAAATTATAGCGTTTACAAAATAGGGGATAGTTTTAAGGCATTTTTATTATTAGTAATGGCGGCGTGACTGCGACATTATGGCGGACACATCGGACACTTTTGACACATTTTTGGGACCATCGTCATTTTTACAGCAATAAAAATGCACTGGTTACTGTAAAAATTACACTGGCAGTGAAGGGGTTAACCACTAGGGGCGCTGGAGGGGTTAAGTGTGCCTAGGGGCGTGTTTCTAACAGGGGGGGAGTGGCTACGAGTGACACGTCACCGATCTCCGCTCTGATTACACAGAGCGGAGATTGGTGACAGTGTCAGTAGAGGAGCGGGGAGATGTTGTGTTTACAACAACATCTCCCCGCTCCATGCCTCCGTGAGACGATTGGGGCTGTACGAGCCATTCTGCCGGCGTATATGTACAGTGAGGGGTCGGCAAGTGGTTAAAGAAGCCTCTCCTGCTTCTAACACTTGTACTTCCTCCATCAGCTCATCCCCCACAGCTATTACCTTTTGTATCAATTACCCCTCACTTTTTAGATTGTAAGCTCTAATGAGCAGGGCCCTCTGCTTCCTCTTGTACCAAATTGTAATGTAACTGTAATGTCTGCCTTTATTTTGTTAAGCGCTGCGCAAACTGTTGGCGGCTATATAAGTCCTGTATAATAATATTTACACTTAAACACAATACAAAAAAAAAAAAGGCATTTTTTTCCAATAGTTTTTTTTTTCCCCCTTAAAGGCCGTTGGGTGGAAGTGACGTGTGACGTTGCTTCCCTCATCCAATGGTATGGAGCCGAGTGGGAGCCATCTTTCCCTCACTTGGCTCCAGGCCTCTCAGGGGAAAGGATTTGATCATCTCCGCTGCTACCAGCGGCTCCGGTAAGCGGCGGAGACGACCGGAGCACAGCAGGGGGGGACCTCTACCGCCACCAATAAAACTGATCTCGCTGCGAATCCGCAGCGGACTGCCTGCCGTTTATGAAAATACCAGGGTTTTAACAGCTGTTGCCATAACCCCGGTATTCTACGTCAAAGTACCGACGTACAACTACGGCAGTTTGCGGTAAGTGGTTAATGCTTATGGTAAATAAGTAGTGGTCCTGGCATGCGATATTTAAAGAACCGGCAGCCACTGGCATCCTTAAAGAGGAGGTCCACCCAAATTTTTTTTTTTTTTTTTTTAAAAGCCAGCAGATTCAAATACTGCAGCTGCTGACTTTTAAAAAAATGGACACTTACCTGTCCAGCGTGCCCGCTATGTCGGCAGACGAGGCTGAGCGATCGCTCGGTCCTCGGATGCTGCCGCCGCCATCCTCGTGAGGGAATCAGGAAGTGAAGCCTTGCGGCTTTACTACCCAGTTCCCTACTGCGCATGCGCGAGTACCGCAGTGCGCCGTCACTGGTCCCCGCTCTCTCCCGGGAACAGCGTGTTTCCCAGGAGACAGCGGGAGGGGGGAAGTGGCGTAGACTTCCACGGGAGTCTATGCCTGGAAGTGGGTGCAGATACCTGTCTTAGACCATGTTGATAAGTTCGATGTTGATAAGCAAGTTTTTCACGTATCAGCAGATTGGTGACCATTTGCACCCATTCCCCCCCCCCCCCCGTTAGTACCCTCGGCGTTATCCACAGCCTCGCAATAGCCTTCCAAGCCATATATAATAAACGCAATACCGCAGTATGCCCATTTGGCGAGAGTGAGGGCACCTCCAGCACACTAAGCAAACACACAACTGGGTCATGCGGAACCGGAAATTGGTAAACCTGGTAAATAGTAGATAGGTCACTGCGTCCGCTGAATGAATGTAAAAATAATTGCCGGAAATAAAAATGAAGAAAGAAAAAAAACAGCATGGGGCCCCCCCCCCAATCCATAACAGACTCTTATCCAAGCAGGTCAGGAGAAGAGGAGGAGAGGTGCGAGCGCCCCTTCTCAACCATACCAGGCCACGTGCCCTCAACATGGGGGGGTGCGCTTTGGGGTTCCAGATTCGGAAAAGCCCCCCACAACCACCGGCCATGGTTGTGAGGCAGAAGCCCTTGTGCCCATCAACATGGGGACGAGGTGCTTTGGGGGAGGGGGGGGGGGGTTCTGATGATAGAGGCCCCCCCCCCCCGCCCCACAAGCACCCCTATGGCTTCAAAATTTCCTGGAAACCTTACATTTCTCAGGTTTCCTGCTCATCCGTACCTGTATTTCTGAGAGAAGGTGGAATGTGTAAGAACTGCTGGGACGTCAGGAAATCGATCGTCGTCCAATTCCATTTTTCAGCCAGTGGAAAGAATGAATGTGAGACTTCTCTGACAGGAAGGCGGGATTGATCTAAACCTACAGTAAAAGGAGAATTTATAGAATACATACAGTACAAGGAGAAAAGATACATTTATTGACACATTGCAGCTAAAAAAAAATATATATTTTTGTTTCCCCTAAAGCCTAAACTCCGGGATTAACAAATTCCATCTAAATGCATTCCTCATGTACAGTCTCTCACAAAAGTAAGTACACCCCTCACATTTCTGTAAATATTTTATTCTATCTTTTCATGTGATAACACTGAAGAAATGACACTTTGCTACAATGTAAAGTAGTGAGTGTACAGCTTGTATAACGGTGTAAATTTTCTGTCCCCCCTCAAAATAACTCAACACACAGCCATTAATGTCTAAACTGCTGGCAACAAAAGTGAGTACACCCCTAAGTGAAAATGTCCAAATTGGGCCCAAAGTGTCAATATTTTTTGTTTCCACCATTATTTTCCAGCACTGTCTTAACCCTCTTGGGCATGGAGGTCACCAGAGCTTCACAGGTTGCCACCGGAGTCCTCTTCCCCTCCTCCATGACGACATCACGGAGCTGGTGGATGTTAAAGACCTTGCGCTCCTCCACCTTCCGTTTGAGGATGCCCCACAGATGATCAATAGGGTTTAGGTCTGGAGACATGCTTGGCCAGTCCATCACCTTTACCCTCAGCTTCTTTAGCAAGGCAGTGGTTGTCTTGGAGGTGTGTTTGGGGTCGTTATCATGTTGGAATACCGCCCTGCGGCCCAGTCTCTGAAGGGAGGGGATCATGGTCTGCTTCAGTATGTCACAGTACATGTTGGCATTCATGGTCCCCTCAATGATCTGTAGCTCCCCAGTGCCGGCAGCACTCATGTAGCCCCAGACCATGACACTCCCACCACCATGCCTGACTGTAGACAAGACACACTTGTCTTTGTACTCCTCACCTGGTTGCCGCCACACACGCCTGACACCATCTGACACCAAATAAGTTTATCTTGGTCTCATCAGACCACAGGACATGGTTCCAGTAATCCATGTCCTTAGTCTGCTTGTCTTCAGAAAACTGTTTGTGGGCTTTCTTGTGCATCATCTTTAGAAGAGGCTTCCTTCTGGGACGACAGCCATGCAGATCAATTTGATGCAGTGTGTGGCGTATGGTCTGAGCACTGACAGGCTGACCCCTCCCCCACCCCTTCAGCCTCTGCAGCAATGCTGGCAGCACTCATACATCTATTTCCCAAAGACAACCTCTGGATATGACGCTGAGCACGTGACCTCAACTTCTTTGGTCCACTATGGCGAGGCCTGTTCTGAGGGGAACCTGTCCTGTTATACCGCTGTATGGTCTTGGCCGCCGTGCTGCAGCTCAGTTTCAGGGTCTTGGCAATCTTCTTATAGCCTCGGCCATCTTTATGTAGAGCAACAATAATTTTTTTCAGATCCTCAGAGAGTTCTTTGCCATGAGGTGCCATGTTGTACTCCCAGTGACCAGTATGAGAGAGTGAGAGCGATAACACCAAATTTAAACACACCTGCTCCCCATTCACACCTGAGATCTTGTAACACTAACGAGTCACATGACACCGGGGAAGGAAAATGGCTAATTGGGCCCAATTTGGACATTTTCACTTAGGGGTGTACTCACTTTTGTTGCCAGCGGTTTAGACATTAATGGCTGTGTGTTGAGTTATTTTGAGGGGACGGCAAATTTACACTGTTATACAAGCTGTACACTCACTACTTTACATTGTAGCAAAGAGTCATTTCTTCAGTGTTGTCACATGAAAAGATACAAGAAAATAGTTACACAAATGTGAGGGGTGTACTTACTTTTGTGAGATACTCTATATGATTGATTATAATATAAATAAAAAGATATAATGCTTTCCTTTTGTGTGTTTTTACGCACATATGGGTATACCCATGTACATGTGCGTACACACGACATGTACAGATATATATACACCTTTATAGTTTCTATACCAACATAGATCTATAGTGTCCCATTGTGTGTTTTTTTTTTTACTTCCTATACATCCAAGCAAACCTATTTAATCTGTTTAGATTTGGTCATTAATTATATATAATATAATGTGCATCTTCTATGATATGTTCATGTTGTTTTTTTTTCTTTTCTGCTAGATATATGTAGTCAGAGCTATATATGATATTCGTGTTTTATGGTCCTGAAGAAGCCGGGGGCTCCTGCGAAACGCGTAGACCAACTTACTATGCAACCGTTGATCAAGCTCTGAATCGGTTTTACTCTAATTCCATGTTGTATGTTATATCTAATGATGTGTTTTAAACATGTAATTTAATTAAAAAAATTGCATAACATTTTAAAATAAAATCCCAGTGTTGGTTCAGTTCTCCAAGGCATATTTAAAGTCCCGTTGCTTTCGGGTTTTTTTTTTTTTCTGCATTCCTCATGTGTCTTCATCCTGAATCTCAGTGAGTTTTGTGTATATCTTCCAGATCTGTGCACCAATCCAGCGTGAGACGTCCTGTAATAAAGACCGCCTGCTGCTACTCTCTATCCTTGTGCAGGGGGACTGGTCTTGTCTCCGCCCCCTCCTGTGAGTTTCTGTAGGGATTGGAGCCTGCTGGGCTCCTCCCACAGCTCTGCTCTCTTGCCTTATGCAGAGCGAATGGTCTCCGCCCCCTCCTATAGTTTTCTGTAGTGGGTGGGCCCCTCCCACAGCTCTGCTTTCTTACCTTGTGCAGAGGGACTGGTCTGGTCTCCGCCCCCTCCTATCGTATTCTGTAGTGGGTGGAGCCTGCTGGGCCCCTCCCACAGCTCTGCTCTCTATCCTTATGTAGGGGGACTGGTCTGGTCTACACCCCCACCTGTAGTTTTCTGTAGTGATTGGAGGCTGCTGGTCCCTCCCACAGCTCTGCTCTCTCTCCTTGTGGAGGGGGACTGGTCTCGTCTCCGCCCCCCTCCTGTAGTTTTTCTGTAGTGGGTGGAGGCTGCTGGGCCCCTCCCACAACTCTGCTTTCTATCCTTATGCAAAAGGGCTGGTCTTGTCTCCGCCCCCTCCTATTGTTTCCTGCAGTGGATGGAGGCTGCTGGGCCCCTCCCACAGCTCTGCTCTCTATCCTTATGCAGGGGGACTGGTCTTGTCTCCGCCCCCTCCTATTGTTTCCTGCAGTGGGTGGAGGCTGCTGGGCCCCTCCCACAGAGCTCTCTCTCTACTTGTGCAGGGGGACTGGTCTTGTCGCCGCCCCCTCCTGTAGTGGGTGGAGCCTTCTGGACCTCTTCAACATCTCTGCTCTCTATCCTTATGCAGGAGGACTGGTCTTGCCTCCGCCCTCTCCTGTAGTTTCCTGTAGTGGGTGGAGGCTGCTGGGTCCCTCCCACAGCTCTGCATGTGCTATGTACAGCACAGTAATGAGGTCACTGTGACATTTACAAGGTAATATCTGGGTTTGCAAAGGCAGATTTATGTAATTTGTGGCAATTAAGGAATATATTTTAATAAAACTTTTTACTTTAAAGCTGAAGTTTATTCTGCTTATATGTCGCCTTTCTCTCTTTAGCATGAGAAATGAAAAACTTTACAATTTCACTACCCATCTTAGTTTGGTCCCTGTGATGTCATCACTGGGTCTCTGTGCTTCTCTAGGCAGATCGTGGATGGTGGGAGGGGCCGGCAGAGGGCTGTACATAGCTTCCTAAAGACATCACAGCACTCTGCCTCAGTACTCCTCTTTTAGGAGCACTCTGTGCTGATGCAGGCAGTGGGAGGAGTTAAGCAAATATCAAAATGCCTAGATGAGTGGATGTCAGTCTGGAGGAGTGGGTGTTACTAGGCAGGTTGGATTTGCCCCTCCCACATTTTCATGCAGAGAGCTCTAGGTAACGCCCACATGTGATGCTGAGCCTCCATAAAAGAAAGAACTGATCTATAATGTACTATAGAAGATACAATGTATTAATGTTGCAATGTATTGTATGATCTACAATGCAGTACACACCTTTTCACCCCAGTAGCGACCCGTTCAGGCCACAAGGCGTCTAGCAGCCGCCATTTTGGACCCAGGAAACATGTGATGAACTCCCCTCCCCCTCTCATTCGGGATTTTGGGGAGCGGTCCTTGCAGTGCGAGTCCTAGATGAATTCCTGGAATAAAAAAAAGGAAACGGTGACAATGTAACAAATCTCTGTATGGGACTAATAGTACAAGGAAGGAGAGGGGGAAAAAAAAGGGAAAGAGAGAGGAGGAGGGGGGAAAAAAAAGGGAAGAGGGAGGAGGAGAGGGGGGGAAAAAAAAGGGAAGAGAGAGGAGAGGGGGGGGGGGGGGGGAAGGGAAGAGAGAGGAGAGGGGGGGGGGAGGGAAGAGAGAGGAGAGGGGGGGGGGAAGAGAGAGGAGAGGGGGGGGAGGGAAGAGAGAGGAGAGGGGGGAGGGGGAGAGAGAGGAGAGGGGGGGGAGGGAAGAGGGAGAGGGAAGGAGGGAGGGAGGGGAGGGAGAGAGGAGAGGGGGGGGAGGGAAGAGAGAGGAGAGGGGGGGAGGGAGGGAAGAGAGAGGAGAGGGGGGAGGGAAGAGAGAGGAGAGGGGGGGGAGGGAAGAGAGAGGAGAGGGGGGGAGGGAGAGAGGAGAGGGAGAGGAGGAGGGGGAGGGAGAGAGAGAGGGGGGAGAGAGGAGAGGGGGGAGGGAAGAGGGAGAGGAGAGGGGGGGGGAGGGGAAGAGAGAGGAGGGGGGGGGGAGGGAAGAGAGAGGAGGAGGGGGGGGAAGGGAAGAGGAGAGGGGGGAGGGAGGGAAAGGGAAAGGAGAGGAGGAGAGGGGAGGGGGGAAAAGGAAGAGAGAGGAGAGGGGGGGGGAAAAGGGAAGAGAGAAGAGGAGAGGAGAGGGGGGGAAGGGAAGGGAGAGAGGAGGGAGAGGGGGGAAAAGGGGGAAGAGAGAGGAGAGGGGGGGAAAAGGGAAGAGAGAGGAGAGGGGGGGGGAAAGGGAAGAGAGAGGAGAGGGGGGGAAGGAAGGAGAGGAGGGGGGAAGGGAGGGAGAGAGGAGAGGGGGAAGGGAGAGAGGAGAGGGGGGGGAAGGGAAGAGAGAGGAGAGGGGGGGGGGGAAGAGAGAGAGAGAGGAGGAGAGGGGGGGAGGGGAGGAGAGAGGGGGAGAGGGAGGCGGAAGGGGGGGAGGGGAAGGAGGGAGGGGGGGAAA
>CM055125.1:317634724-317707398 GCA_029206835.1 Rana muscosa | reverse complement strand
GGAAAAGGGAAGAGAGAGAGGAGAGGGGGGGAAGGGAAGAGAGAGGAGAGGGGGGGGAAGGGAAGAGAGCGGAGAGGGGGGGAAAGGGAAGAGAGAGGAGAGGGGGGGGAAAAGGGAAGAGAGAGGAGAGGGGGGAAGAGAGAGAGGGGGGAAAAGGGAAGAGAGAGGAGAGGGGGGGGAAAGGGAAGAGAGAGGAGTGGGGGGGGAAAGGGAAGAGAGAGGAGAGGGGGGGGGAAAGGGAAAGAGAGAGGAGAGGGGGGAAAGGGAAGAGAGAGGAGAGGGGGGGGAAGGGAAGAGAGAGGAGAGGGGGGGGGAAGGGAAGAGAGAGGAGAGGGGGGGAAAGGAAGAGAGAGGAGAGGGGGGGGAAAGGGAAGAGAGAGGAGGGGGGGGAAAGGGAAGAGAGAGGAGAGGGGGGAAAAGGGAAGAGAGAGGAGAGGGGGGGAAAGGGAAGAGAGAGGAGAGGGGGGGGAAAGGGAAGAGAGAGGAGAGGGGGGGAAGAGAGAGGAGAGGGGGGGGAAGAGAGAGGAGAGAGGGGGGAAAAGGGAAGAGAGAGGAGAGGGGGGGGAAAAGGGAAGAGAGAGGAGAGGGGGGAAAGGGAAGAGAGAGGAGAGGGGGGGGGGAAAGGGAAGAGAGAGGAGAGGGGGGGAAAAAGGAAGAGAGAGGGGGGGGGAAGGAAGAGAGAGGGGGGGAAAAGGGAAGAGAGAGTAGCGGGGGGAAAGGGAAGAGAGAGGAGAGGGGGGAAAGGGAAGGGAGAGGGGGGGAAAGGGAAGAGAGAGGAGAGGGGGGAAAGGGAAGAGAGAGGAGAGGGGGGGGAGAAAGGGAAGAGAGAGAGGAGGGGGGGGCGAAAGGGAAGAGAGAGGAGAGGGGGGGGAAAGGGAGAGAGAGGAGAGGGGGGAAAAGGGAAGAGAGAGGAGAGGGGGGGAAAAGGGAAGAGAGAGGAGAGGGGGGGAAAAGGGAAGAGAGAGGAGAGGGGGAAAGGGAAGAGAGGGGACAAGGGAAGAGAGAGGAGAGGGGGGGAAAAGGGAAGAGAGAGGAGAGGGGGGGAAAAGGGAAGAGAGAGGAGAGGGGGGAAAAAGGGAAGAGAGAGGAGAGGGGGGAAACAGGAAGAGAGAGGCGAGGGGGGAAAGGGAAGAGAGAGGAGAGGGGGGAAAGGGGAAAAAGGGAAGGAGAGAGGAGAGGGGGAAAAGGGACGAGAGAGGAGAGGGGGGAAAAGGGGACGAGAGAGGAGACGGGGGAAAAGGGAAGAGAGAGGAGAGGGTGAGAAAGGGAAGAGAGAGAAGGGGGGGAAAAGGGAAGAGAGAGGAGACGGGGGAAAAGGGAAGAGAGAGGAGACGGGGGGAAAAGGGAAGAGAGAGGAGACGGGGGAAAAGGGAAGAGAGAGGAGACGGGGAAAGGAAGAGAGACGAAAGGAAGAGAGGAGACGGGGGAAAAGGGAAGAGAGGAGACGGGGAAAAGGAGAGAGAGGAGCGGGGGGAAAAGGGAAGAGAGAGGAGAGGGGGGAAAAAAGGAAGAGAGAGGAGAGGGGGGAAAAAGGAAGAGAGAGGAGAGGGGGGAAAAAGGGAAGACGAGAGGAGAGGGGGGAAAAAGGGACAGAGAGAGGAGAGGGGGGAAAAAGGGAAGAGAGAGGAGAGGGGGGAAAAAGGGAAGAGAGAGGAGAGGGGGGAAAAAGGGAAGAGAGAGGAGAGGGGGGAAAAAGGAAGAGAGAGGAGAGGGGGAAAAGGGAAGCGAGAGGAGAGGGGGGAAAAGGGAAGAGAGAGGAGAGGGGGGAAAAGGGAAGAGAGAGGAGACGGGGGAAAAGGGAAGAGAGAGGAGACGGGGGGAACAGGGAAGAGAGAGGAGACGGGGGAAAAGGGAAGAGAGAGGAGACGGGGGAAAAGGGAAGAGAGAGGAGACGGGGGAAAAGGGAAGAGAGAGGCGACCGGGGGGAAGAGAGAGGAGAGGGGGGGGGAAGGGAAGAGAGAGGAGAGGGGGGGGAGGGAAGAGAGAGGAGAGGGGGGGAAAGGGAAGAGAGAGGAGAGGGGGGGGGGGAAGGGAAGAGAGAGAGAGGGGGGGGAAGGGAAGAGAGAGGAGAGGGGGGGAAGGGAAGAGAGAGGAGAGGGGGGGGGGAAGGGAAGAGCGAGGAGAGGGGGGGGAAAGGGAAGAGAGAGGAGAGGGGGGAAAGGGAAGAGAGAGAGGAGAGGGGGGGAAAGGGAAGAGAGAGGAGAGGGGGGGGGGGGAAAGGGAAGAGCGAGGAGAGGGGGGGGGGAAAGGGGAGAGGGGGGGGGGAAAGGGAAGAGAGAGGAGAGGGGGAAAAGGGAGGTTCAGATAAAAAAAAGGGAAGGGAGAGGATGAGAAAGGAGAGGAGGGAGGAAAGGAGGAAGGGTAGGAGGAAGGGTCGGAGGAAGGGGAGAAGGGTCGGAGGGAAGGGGGAAGGGGAGGAGGGAAAGGAAGTGGAGAAGAAAGCAAAGATAGGAACTAGAGTGGGAGGAATGGAGAGGTAAAGAAGGAAGGGAGGAAAGGAGAAAAGGAAGGGATGAGATGAGAAAGCGAAGGGAGGGAAGGAAATGGAGAAGGGAGGGAAGGAAATGGAGAAGGGAGGGAAGGAAATGGAGAAGGGAGGGAAGGAAATGGAGAAGGGAGGGGAGGAAAAAAGAAAGGAAAGGGGGGTGAGTAATGAAAAAAAGAGGGAGGAGGTAGAGAAGGGAGAAGGGAGAAGGGAAGGAATGGAAGGGAGGGAGAAAGAAAGAGAGGAAAGGGCGAATGGTGGCTTGGATAAAGGGAGAGGGGGACAACAGAAGGTGGAAAATTGAAGGGAGGGGAGGAGAAAGGGGGGAGGGGAGGAGAAAGGGGGGAGGGGGAGGAGAAAGGGGGGAGGGGAGGAGAAAGGGGGGAGGGGAGGAGAAAGGGGGGAGGGGAGGAGAAAGGGGGAGGGGAGGAGAAAGGGGGGGAGGGGAGGATGGGAGGAGAAAGGGGGGAGGGGAGGGGAGGATGGGAAGAGAGGAGAGGGGAAAAGGATAGAAAGGAGAGGTAGAGTAATAGGAACGGGAATGGAGAGGACAGGACAGGAAGAGAGGAAGAAGGAAAGGAGGAAGGGAAGAAAAAGGTGAAGAAATGGAAGGGAGGTGAAAGGAAGGGAGAATAGGAGAAAGGGTGTTTCAGATAAAAGGGAAGGGAAACAATGAAGGGAAGGAAGGGAGCAAGGAAAAAATGAAGGGGAGGGAAAAATGAAGGAAGGGAAATTAAATGAAGAGGGGAGGATAAAAGAAAGGGGAGGAGGAAATTGAAGAGAGAGGAGGAGGAGGAAGGGGAAGAAATGTAAGGATGGAGGAGGGGAGGGTGGTTCACATGAGAGGGGAAGGAAGGGAAAGGAGAAGAAGGAAAGGGAGGAAAGAGAGAGAGAGAGAGAAGAAGGAAAGGGAGGAAAGAGAGAGAGAGAGAGAGAGAGAGAGAGAGAGGAGGAGAGGAAGGGAGGAAAGAGAGAGAGAGAGAGAGGAGGAGGAGGAAGGGAGGAAAGAGAGAGAGAGAGAGGAGGAGGAGGAAGGGAGGAAAGAGAGAGAGAGAGAGAGAGGAGGAGGAAGGGAGGAAAGAGAGAGAGAGAGAGAGAGAGAGGAGGAGGAAGGGAGGAAAGAGAGAGAGAGAGAGAGAGAGAGAGAGGAGGAGGAAGGGAGGAAAGAGAGAGAGAGAGAGAGGAGGAGGAAGGGAGGAAAGAGAGAGAGGAGGAGGAAGGGAGGGAAAAGAGAGAGAGAGAGAGGAGGAGGAAGGGAGGGAAAAGAGAGAGAGAGAGGAGGAGGAAGGGAGGGAAAAGAGAGAGAGAGAGAGAGAGAGGAGGAGGAAGGGAAAAGAGAGAGAGAGAGAGAGAGAGAGGAGGAGGAAGGAAAAGAGAGAGAGAGAGAGGAGGAGGAAGGGAGGGAAAAGAGAGAGAGAGAGGAGGAGGAAGGGAGGGAAAAGAGAGAGAGAGAGGAGGAGGAAGGGAGGGAAAAGAGAGAGAGAGAGGAGGAGGAAGGGAGGGAAAAGAGAGAGAGAGGAGGAGGAAGGGAGGGAAAAGAGAGAGAGAGAGGAGGAGGAAGGAGGGAAAAGAGAGAGGAGGAGAAAGGGAGGGAAAGAGAGAGGAGGAGAAAGGGAGGGAAAAGAGAGAGGAGGAGAAAGGGAGGGAAAAGAGAGAGGAGGAGAAAGGGAGGGAAAAGAGAGAGGAGGAGAAAGGGAGGGAAAAGAGAGAGGAGGAGAAAGGGAGGGAAAAGTAGAGAGGAGGAGAAAGGGAGGGAAAAGAGAGAGGAGGAGAAAGGGAGGGAAAAGAGAGAGGAGGAGAAAGGGAGGGAAAAGAGAGAGGAGGAGAAAGGAGGGAAAAGAGAGAGGAGGAGGAAGGGAGGGAAAAGAGAGAGGAGGAGGAAGGGAGGGAAAAGAGAGAGGAGGAGGAAGGGAGGGGAAAAGAGAGAGGAGGAGGAAGGGAGGGAAAAGAGAGAGGAGGAGGAAGGGAGGGAAAAGAGAGAGGAGGAGGAAGGGAGGGAAAAGAGAGAGGAGGAGGAAGGGAGGGAAAAGAGAGAGGAGGAGGAAGGGAGGAAAAGAGAGAGGAGGAGGAAGGGAGGGAAAAGAGAGAGGAGGAGGAAGGGAGGGAAAAGAGAGAGGAGGAGGAAGGGAGGGAAAAGAGAGAGGAGGAGGAAGGAGGGAAAGAGAGAGGAGGAAGGGAGGAAATGAGAGTGGAGGAAGAGAAGGAAGGAAGGGAGAGGGGAAGAATTGGAAGGAAAGGGAGAGGGGAAGAATTGGAAGGAAGGGGGGGGGGGTAAGGGGGAGAGGAGGGAAAGAATGGAAGGGAGGGGAAAAGGAAGAAATGAGGAGGAGTAAGGGTGGTTTTGATAAGAGGAAGGAAAGAGAGGGAAAGGAGGAGAGGAAATGGAAGAGAGGAGGAAGTGTGGTTCAGATAAAAGTGAAAGAAGAGAGGGAAGTTGATGTAAGGGACAAAGGATAGGAAGAGAGGAGGGGAAGGAGACAGGAGGGAGAAGAAGGAGAGAAGCGAAGGAATAGAAGGGAGGAAAAGAGGAGAGGGTGAAGGGTGGTTCAGATAAAAGGGAAGGAATGTGACTGGGGAAAGGGAAGGAAGGAGAAGGGAGGGGTAATAGAGAAGAAGACCCCGGAGTGGGTCTCACATACACTGCACCCCCTCATAGTCCATAGACAGACCTGGTCGGTGTGCTCTCCTCTCAGTCAATCTGAGGCGTAGGGGGACACTTTATTTCCGGAACTCTGTGTCAGGGTCTCCCGGAAGTGGAGCCGGAGCGGTCACACGTGTGCACAGGAAGTCTTGTGGAGGAAGGATTTGTGTGTCGGACCGCGGTGTCTGTGTGTGTGAAAGATGATGGCGGCTCTGAGTGTCCGGGACCCGGCGGTGGACAGATCCTTGAGATCGGTGTTCGGTGAGGAGGGGGAGGGGTTTGGGTTATCATTGTTCTGAGTTCTATCCAAAGAGCAGTGTGGTACTGAGCTCCTCCTCCATGGGGCCCCCAGTATATAATGGAGATGGGCCCCTGTGTGAGGTCCTCCTCCATGGGGCCCTAGTATATGATGGAGACGGGCCCCTGTGTGAGCGCCTCCTCCATGGGGCCCCAGTATATAATGGAGACGGGCCCCTGAGTGAGATCCTCCTCCATTGGGAGTTTGGGACCCCAGTATATACTGGAGATGGGCCCCTGAGTAATCTCCTCCTCCAGGGGGGGCCCCCAGTATATAATGGAGATGGGCCCCTGAGTGAGCTCCTCCTCAATTGGGCCCCCCAGTATATAATGGAGATGGGCCCCTGAGTGAGCTCCTCCTCCATGGGGCCCCCAATATATAATGGAGATGGACCCCTGTGTGAGCTCCTTCTCCAGGGGGACCCCAGTATATAATGGAGATGGGCCCCTGTGTGAGCGCCTCCTCCATGGGGCCCCAGTATATGATGGAGATGGGCCCCTGTGTGAGCGCCTCCTCCATGGGGCCCCAGTATATAATGGAGATGGGCCCCTGAGTGATTTCCTCCTCAATTGGGCCCCCCAGTATATAATGGAGATGGGCTCCTGAGTGAGCTCCTCCTCCATGGGGCCCCCAATATATAATGGAGATGGACCCCTGTGTGAGCTCCTTCTCCAGGGGGACCCCAGTATATAAGGGAGATGGGCCCCTGAGTGAGCTCCTCCTCCAGGGGGACCCCAGTATATAAGGGAGATGGGCCCCTGAGTGAGCTCCTCCAGGGGGACCCCAGTATATAAGGGAGATAGGCCCCTGAGTGAGCTCCTCCTCCAGGGGGACCCCAGTATATAAGGGAGATGGGCCCCTGAGTGAGCTCCTCCTCCATGGGGACCCCAGTATATAAGGGAGATGGGCCCCTGAGTGAGCTCCTCCTCCATGGGGCCCCCAGTATATAATGGAGATGGGCCCCTGAGTGAGCTCCTCCTCCATGGGGCCCCAGTATATAATGGAGATGGGCCCCTGAGTGAGCTCCTCCACCATGGGGCCCCAGTATATAATGGAGATGGGCCCCTGAGTGAGCTCCTCCACCATGGGGCCTCAGTATATAATGGAGATGGGCCCCTGAGTGAGCTCCTCCTCCATGGGGCCCCCAGTATATAATGGAGATGGACCCCTGTGTGAGCTCCTTCTCCATGGGGCCCCAGTATATAATGGAGATGGGCCCCTGAGTGAGATCCTCCTCCATAGGGGCCCCAGTATATACTGGAGATGGGCCCCTGAGTAATCTCCTCCAGGGGGGCCCCCAGTATATAATGGAGATGGGCTCCTGAGTGAGCTCCTCAATTGGGCCCCCCAGTATATAATGGAGATGGGCCCCTGAGTGAGCTCCTCCTCCATCGGGCCCCCAGTATATAATGGAGCTGGGCCCCTGAGTGAGCTCCTCCTCCATGGGGCCCCCAGTATATAATGGAGATGGACCCCTGTGTGAGCTCCTTCTCCAGGGGGACCCCAGTATATAATGGAGATGGGCCCCTGAGTGAGCTCCTCCACCATGGGGCCCCAGTATATAATGGAGATGGGCCCCTGAGTGAGCTCCTCCTCCATGGGGCCCCCAGTATATAATGGAGATGGACCCCTGTGTGAGCTCCTTCTCCATGGGGCCCCAGTATATAATGGAGATGGGCCCCTGAGTGAGATCCTCCTCCATAGGGGCCCCAGTATATACTGGAGATGGGCCCCTGAGTAATCTCCTCCAGGGGGGCCCCCAGTATATAATGGAGATGGGCTCCTGAGTGAGCTCCTCAATTGGGCCCCCCAGTATATAATGGAGATGGGCCCCTGAGTGAGCTCCTCCTCCATGGGGCCCCCAGTATATAATGGAGCTGGGCCCCTGAGTGAGCTCCTCCTCCATGGGGCCCCCAGTATATAATGGAGATGGACCCCTGTGTGAGCTCCTTCTCCAGGGGGACCCCAGTATATAATGGAGATGGGCCCCTGTGTGAGCTCCTTCTCCAGGGGGACCCCAGTATATAATGGAGATGGGCCCCTGTGTGAGCTCCTCCATGGGGCCCCCCGGTATATAATGGAGATGGGCCCCTGTGCACTGTCCACATAACCCTGCACACACAGGGGCCCATTTACATTAATTGCAGTCTGTTAGCACATACGTTACCTAAATTTCGGTCAGGATTTTGGGACGTTTTATTGCGTTGGCGCTCCATTCGTTTCACCGGGTCACCTTTAATACAGCGCAACATAACGTGTGTTATCACCCCGAGAAATGTAGATGGGCCCAAACACTTCCTGATTGGTGGAGAGGACTGACTGTGGCAGGTCATGTGACTAGACTCTCCTCTTAACACAGCTCAGAAGGAGTAGTATATCTAATAAGGGTTGAGTGACGGCACTTGTCTCCAGCATCAGGTACACTCTGGAGATGAGTGCCGTCATTCAGCAAGGAATGGGGGGGGTGTCAGCACAAGGTGTCTGTGTATATGACAGTTTGAGCAAACTCAGCACAGAGCCCAGTGCTGCTTTATACCAGAAATCTAGATGGTCGCCAGTGCTGTGCTGTAACTCCATAACCGTAACGCCCATAAATTGGGCTTCAGCCTGGGGAGGAGCTGACAGCCATCAGAAACATAAAAATGCGCTTTTGTTGCACAGTGCGACCACAGATGAGAAAGGACCTATGCGCTTTAATACACTTTGTCCCCTGGGGGGGGGGGGGGGGATTCCACAAGATGAAATGTTATACAGGTAATACTTTTTTTTTATGCATAACCATGCTGGGGACTTGCAGTGAAGATTTGGGTAGACCTGGAATAACATTTCCTCATTCTATGCCTTTTATCCATACTAATCATTTCCTCTTCCCTCCCACAGTTGGAAACATTCCATATGAGGCCACAGAGGAACAGCTGAAGGATATCTTCTCTGAAGTGGGGCCTGTAGTCAGTTTCAGGTAAAGTATCACACTATTGGTGGTAAAAAAGTATCCATTGGTAATGCACATGGTGGCGGCGGCGACGCCGGCGCCCTATCACAGGCTGTGCTATGTAAATGGGCAAACATGGACGGGGGCGGGCCACACATTTTGCGCATCTCCTCTCCCCCTGTGCTGGGATTGCGCCACACAGCATCACTCCCAGCACTGAGAGCTCTGGACCCCGTTCTAACCATCGGGGGGGGGGGGGCAGAATGGCCGGTTTCCGGGTCACCTTATCGCTGTGATAGCCTCTGATTGGTTATCACAGTGATCAGTCATTGTGAAGCCCGCCCCCTGTGTTTTATTTCTCTGTGAATGGACAAGAGAGATACATTGTATCATTTTCTGGCCTTGCAAGAGATGGAGAAAAAAAAAAAAAAGTGTGATTTAAAGGGATTGTAAAGGTAAAAGTTTTTTCACCTTAATGCATTCTATGCATTAAGGGGAAAAAAAAAATCTGAGGATTAGCGCCCCCCGAGCCCCCGTTTACTTACCTGAACCCTCGAAAGTCCCGTGCCGTGAACACGCTTGCTTCTCGGCGCATTCATTAGTTGATTGAAAGCAGCGCAGCCATTGGCTCGCGCTGCTGTCAATCACATCCAATGATGTGGCGCGCCGGGGGCGGGGTCGAGTGATACAGTGAGCGGCTGTATCACGGGAGCGCGCCCGCAAGAACTCATCACCGAGCTCGCATGAAGGTGATGAGTTCTTGCGGGGGGGAGCCGAGACAGCCGCCGAGGGACCCCAGAAGACATGGAGCAGGGCCACTCTGTGCAAAACGAGCTGCACAGTGGAAAATAAAAATGTAATTAAAATGTTCTAGGTCAGTGCCAGGGTCAGTGTTTATTTTTTTTTTTGGACTGGATTTTTTTTTTAAAAGCAGAGTTCCGTCTGGCGAAAAAAAAAAATACTGCAGCTGCTGACTTTTAATATAAGGACACTTACCTGTGTAATTCTGGCACTTCGCCCCTACATGTAAAAATCATCTTCTTTTTTTTCTTTTTTGTTACAAAATTATTTAGAACCCGCAAATATGTGTATTTTTTTAGCAGAGACTTTAGGGAATAAAATGGCGGTTGTTTATGTCACGTGGTATTTGCGCAGCAATTTTTCAAACGTGTTTTCTTTCTCGTACATCACGGGACACAGAGCGACATAGTCATTACTAATGGGTTATATAGATACCTTCAGGTGCTGGCACTGGCAACTTCCAAAACCGGAAGTACCCTCCCCAATATAAGCCCCTCCCATCCGGGAGCACCTCAGTTTTTTGCCAGTGTCTAAGGTGTTGGCCAAGAAGTAACATGTGTTTTTCACTGAGCTTGCGTACAGGTTCTTTTGGGCCTCAGTAAGCTATTCCGGATCCGACCAAAAAAGCTTCATAGCTAAACGGTCGGTACCCGGGCCTTGCAGAGAAGAGCAAGGTTTTGCCTGTAATGCCTCTCTTAGGAGGGCTGGACCCTGGGATCCAGAGCTCTGGTCATACCCACGACCAAGATGTTTTCTGTGCAGGGTGCTATACAGGTCCAGGGGAGTGGAATCCCTGGGAACCCGGTCCCTGAAGGTTTGATTACAATGCCTGCCGTGATAGGTGAAGTTTGGGCTTCTGTGGACCAAACAGAGTCCTGCGGCGAGGAAAAGGTAAGTGGGGGCCCTCGGGAACTTGGTTCTATTGAGGGACCCCCAAGCCTATTTTGTCTTTCTGCCTGTTACCTAAGGTATTCCCGCTAATATTCTGTGTATTCCTGTTACTACTGAGAAAATGTAAAAAATTTTAATAGTAGGCAAGGAAAAAAAAAAAAAAATGTAAGACCGCGGTACCTGTGTTAGACACTAGAGGCCGCTATGGTTCTTTTTCTTGTAATGTGGATTTTTTTCTTCCAGAATCAAATCCAGGCAGTTGGTATGTTCTCTGCTGGGAAGCTGTCTCCTCTGCCCTGTTGCTGCGCTCATCCATCCCCGGGCCCTGCGGCAAAGGGACCCTGGCTCCCATCTAGCTCCTTGTTGTTTTCAAAAAAGGCGCCGAAGGCGCACGTGCCCGTGCGCGTGCACGCGCCTCTATATATAGAGGCGATCTGGAAAAAGGGGCGGAGTGGGTGGATGACGCTCAGGTGTGCGCCGCGGCGCTACTGCGCATGTGCGGGCGTCCAGCGTGTTTTAAAGCACATTATAGCTGGCTATTGAAGTGCACAGACAGAGCTAGCAACAGTATAAAGGCACACAGAGGCGGTTGATGCAGGCATCCCCTAGAAAGGCACTTTAGTAGACACCAACTGTGATATAGCAGCAATTGTGCTAGACTATTCTCAGTAAAAGTGGTGTATTACGGCTGGAATACCTCAGCTTTAGGCTTAGGAATATGCCGTCCAGAAGCTCCGGAACTGAATCTTCCAGGAAGCGAAGGGGGTCTCATCGGGCTCTGAGGATCTTGGGCATGCTTCTGCTGCACCAGTCTCCCCTGAAGTTCAGAGGTAAGTGACCGTAGAGACCCCGCAGGGGTACTTGGTACTGTGGCTGTCCTCAGTTCACCTGCTCCTGTGTATGTAACAGAGGAGGTTTTTTTCCTCAGCTCTGGGAGGATTAGAGAGAGATTGTCAACATTGATCGCTGCCTCCCTGTCAGGGAAAGCAC
Organism: Rana muscosa; assembly: GCA_029206835.1. Classification (NCBI taxonomy): domain Eukaryota; kingdom Metazoa; phylum Chordata; class Amphibia; order Anura; family Ranidae; genus Rana; species Rana muscosa. The sequence continues at coordinate 317,696,360 of CM055125.1, read as the reverse complement.
GCCGATCTCCGTCTCCTCCTTCAGAGTGCCTGTTAGCAGAGCAACAGTCCCATACAGGGATCGACCTGCCTGAAGGGGATCAGGATAAGGTTGATTCTGTTATAGAGGAATCGACAGTGGGGGAACCTTTTCTCAGCATCTCAAGCTGAAAGATTATGGGTTCAGTCTCTGACTAACATGGTCCGATCAGCATTTAAAAATGCACCTTGCGGAACCATCAACCACTACTGTATCCTCGTTGGGGTCGCTAGAAGCCCCCAGACTGTCTGTTCTTTTCCACTTCACCCTTTACTGAAAGGGCTTATTTACCAGGATTGGGAACGTCCTGAGAAAATATTTATTCCCCCAAGAGATTTCCGGTGGTCTATCCCATGGAGGATAAGTTCATCAAAAAAATGGAAGGTCCCTACAGTGGACGCAGCCATCTCTTGTATGTATAAATCACTGACATATCCAATGGATAATGTCCAAATGTTCAAGAACCCAATAGATAAAAGATTGGAGTCCTTATGAAAGTCTGCTTCTTTCTACAGCAAGCTTGGTGACACAACCAGCAGTGAGGTCTGCTAAGCAGTGAAGGATCAGTTGAAACAGGTCTTGAGGGACTTGACAGATCAGCAGGCCCTTGCCCTAGCTGATCTACCTAGAGCCTTAGGCTTTGCGGTTGACGCCATAAAGGATTCAGTCCATCAGGCCTCCCGCCTAGCCCTTTTCTTTCTCGTACATCACGGGACACAGAGCGACATAGTCATTACTAATGGGTTATATAGATACCGTCAGGTGCTGGCACTGGCAACTTCCAAAACCGGAAGTACCCTCCCCTATATAAGCCCCTCCCATCCGGGAGCACCTCAGTTTTTTGCCAGTGTCTAAGGTGTTGGCCAAGAAGAAACATGTGTTTTTCACTGAGCTTGCGTACAGGTTCTTTTGGGCCTCAGTAAGCTATTCCGGATCCGACCAAAAAAGCTTCATAGCTAAACGGTCGGTACCCGGGCCTTGCAGAGAAGAGCAAGGTTTTGCCTGTAATGCTTCTCTTAGGAGAGCTGGACCCTGGGATCCAGAGCTCTGGTCATACCCACGACCAAGATGTTTTCTGTGCAGGGTGCTATACAGGTCCAGGGGAGTGGAATCCTTGGGAACCCGGTCCCTGAAGGTTTGATTACAATGCCTGCCGTGATAGGTGAAGTTTGGGCTTTTGTGGACCAAACAAAGTCCTGCGGCGGGGAACAGGTAAGTGGGGGCCCCCAGGAACTTGGTTCTATTGGGGGACCCCCAAGCCTAATTTGTCTTTCTGTCTGTTACCTAATGGTATTCCCGCAAAATTCTGAGCATGCCTGTAACTACTAAAAAAAAAAAATGTAATAATTTTTAATGGTGGTCAAGAAAAAAAAAAAAAAATTTTTTTTATATATATATTTAATATATTAGACTGCGGTACCTGTGTTTGTCCACTAGAGGCCGCTGTGGAATGTTTTCTTGTCATGTGGACTAGCTTCTTCTCAGCAGAGCAAAGTCCAGGCAGATGGTGAGTTCTCTTATAGGAAACTGCTTCCTCTGCCATGTTGCAGTGCTCGTCCATCCCCCGGCCTGCGGCAAAGAGGGGCCCTGGCTCCTGTCCCTTGTTACCATTTTTTGAAATTAGCGCCGAAGGCGCACGTGGCCGCGCGCGTGCGCGTGCACGCGCCTCTATATATAGAGGTGAGCCGGGAAAGGGGGCGGAGCCTGGGGGATGACGCTCTGTGCGCGCCGCAGCGCTTCTGCGCATGTGCGGGCGTCCCAGCAGTTTAAAAAAACCACAATATTGTAGTGAGCTGGCTATGAAGTACAGAGACAGAGCTGGCAACATTTAAAGGCATACAGCAAGCGGTTGATACAGGCATCCCCTAGAAAGGCACATTAGTAGACACCAACTGTTTATTATAGCAGCATTTATGCTAGACTATTATCAGTAACTGGTGTATTTCGGCTGGAATACCTCAGTTTTGTGGCTTAGGAATATGCCGTCTAAAAACTCCGGGACTAGAAATTCCAGGAGGAATAGGGGGTCTCCATCGGGCTCTGAGGATCTTGGGCATGCTTTGGCTGCACCAGTCTCCCCTGAAGAATCAGAGGTTAGTGACCGTAGAGCACCCTCAGGAGTACCTGGTACTGTGGCTGTCCTCAGTTCACCTGCTCCTGTGTATGTAACAGAGGAGGTTTTTTCCTCAGCTCTGGGAGGGCTGGAAGAGAGATTGTCAGCATTGATCGCTGCTTCCCTGTCACAGGAGAAAAGCGCTCGATCTCCGTCTCCTCCCTCAGAGTGCCTGTTAGCAGAGCAACAGTCCCATACAGAGGTCGACCTACCTGAGGGGGATCAGGATGAGGTCGATTCGGTTGCAGAGGAATCAACAGTGGAAGAGCCGTTCTCAGCATCACATGCTGAAAGGTTATGGGTTCAGTCCCTGACTAACATGGTCCGATCAGCATTTAAAATGCCCCTTGCGGAGCCATCATCCACTTCTGTCTCCTCGTTGGGGTCGCTAAAAGCTCCCCAGACTGTTTGTTCCTTTCCGATCCATCCTTTACTGGAAGGGCTCATTTACCAGGATTGGGAGCATCCTGACAAAATATTTACTCCCCCCAAGAGATTTCCGGTGGTCTATCCCATGGAGGATAAGTTCATCAGAAAATGGAGGGTCCCTACAGTGGACGCAGCCATCTCTTGTGTGAATAAATCACTGACATGTCCAGTGGATAATGTCCAAATGTTCAAGGACCCAATAGATAAAAAATTGGAGTCCTTATTAAAATCTGCTTTTTCTACAGCAGGATTGGTGACACAACCAGCAGTGGCAGCTATTGGGGTCTGCCAAGCAGTGAAGGATCAGTTGAAACAGGTCTTAAGGGACTTGCCGGATCAGCAGGCTCTTGCCCTAGCTGATCTACCTAGAGCCTTATGCTTTGCGGTGGACGCTATAAAGGATTCAATCCATCAGGCCTCCCGCCTTACGCTGTCTGTAGTACATATGCGCAGGCTTCTATGGCTCAAAAACTGGTCTGCTGAAGCTCCCTGTAAAAAATTGCTGGTTAGCTTCCCATTTCATGGGGAGCGCTTATTCGGGGAAGACCTGGACAAGTATATCCAGAGAATTTCCAGCGGTAAAAGTACACTTTTGCCGGTTAAAAATAGAGTTAGAGGTCCCTCTTTTAAGAGGCCGGCTTCTCCAGTCCCTAGGACATCGGCTGTGAAACAGTTCCGACGGCCTCCTCGGTCAAATCCCGGAGGTAGAAATCAGGGACAGTTGCAGGGTAACAAAAAGCCCTGGAGCAGGAGAGGTACAAAACCTCCCCCAAAGTCAAATGCATGAAGGGTTGCCCCCACTCAATCGGGTGGGGGGAAGACTTCAGTTGTTCGCAGAGACCTGGCGGGACACGATCCGAGACAGATGGGTGCTCTCCGCAGTAAATCTGGGATACAAATTGGAGTTAAAAAACTCCCCTTCTTCCCGCTTTATGAGGTCAAACGTGCCAAGGGATCCCCAGAAGAGAGGATCCCTCCTGTTGGCACTAGAACAATTATTGCTTCAAGCAGTAATTATAGAGTTTCCCCTGGAAGAGTGGGGGTTCGGGTTTTACTCAAACCTCTTTACAGTTCCGAAGCCAAACGGGGACGTGAGGCCCATACTAAATCTAAAAGGGCTAAACAAATTCCTGCATATCAGGACTTTCCGGATGGAGTCGATCCGATCGGTAGCCACTGCCCTACAAGGGGAGGAATGGTTAGCCTCGATCGACATCAAGGATGCTTATTTGCACATTCCCATCTTTCCAGCCCACCAAAAATTTCTAAAAAAAGACAGCCATCCATACGCCTGTGCATGAGGCTGCTGGGAAAGATGGTGGCATCATTCGAAGCAGTACCCTACGGTCAATTCCATTCAAGGAAGTTGCAAAGGGCCATACTGTCAGCCTGGAACAAAAAAGTTCAGGCTCTGGACTTACCAATGTCCTTGTCCCCTTCCGTTCGCAGGAGCCTCCGCTGGTGGTTGGTTCCCCAGAATCTGGAAAGAGGGAAATCCTTCAGTCCGATTTCTTGGAAGGTGGTCACTACAGATGCCAGCCTTGTAGGCTGGGGAGCAGTACTGGAGCAATGGTCTCTCCAGGGCAAGTGGTCAGAAGCAGAAAAGGCCCTGCCCATCAATCTCTTAGAGATACGAGCAGCCCGGTATGCCCTAGTAGCTTGGACATCCAAACTCCAAGGGTCCCCTGTCAGAGTTCAGTCAGACAATGCCACAGCAGTGGCATATATCAATCGTCAGGGGGGCACCAGGAGTCGTGCAGCCCAAAGGGAGGTAAATTACATCCTGAGATGGGCAGAAAGATATGTCCCAGCCATATCTGTGGTATTCATTCCAGGGGTGGAGAATTGGAAGGCGGACTTTCTAAGTCGCCAACAATTATGCCCAGGGGAATGGTCCCTTCATCCCGAGGTTTTCCGGACAATATGTCAGCGGTGGGGAACACCGGATGTAGATCTGCTAGCATCCAGATTCAACGCAAAGGTGGACAGGTTTGTCTCTTGGACAAGGGATCCCCTAGCTTGCGGCTCGGATGCCCTAGTGTTCCCTTGGGATCAGTTCAAGCTGATATATGCATTCCCACCGGCACAATTGTTACCTCGATTACTCCGCAGAATCAGGGTAGAAAAGAAACCAGTGATTCTGGTGGCTCCAGCGTGGCCCCGAAGAGCATGGTACGCGGAGATTGTAAAAATGTCTGTGGGGAGTCCTTGGACCCTCCCACATCGTCCGGACCTGCTTTCGCAGGGACCGATATACCACCCTTCCTTACCAGCCCTAGGTTTGACGGCCTGGCTATTGAAGCCCACATTCTAAAAAAGAGAGGGCTCTCTAATGCTGTGGTGTCTACCATGATCAATGCCAGGAAGCCGGTATCCAGGCAGATCTACTATAGAATCTGGAAGGCGTACATCGCCTGGTGTGAGGCCAAGAAATGGCATCCACATAAGTACGTAATAGGTAGGATTCTGGACTTCCTACAGTGGGCTGTAGATAGGAAGCTTGCCTTGAGTACTATCAAGGGTCAGTTTTCGGCCTTGTCAATATTTTTTCAAAGGCCCTTGGCTTCGCATTCACTAGTCAAAGCCTTTATACAAGGAGTGATGCGTATTAGTCCTCCGGTTAATATTCCCATATGTCCATGGGATCTAAACTTGGTTCTGTCGGTTCTACAGAAACAACCATTTGAACCATTACAGCATATTTCCTTGGTTCTTCTCACCAGGAAATTGATTTTTCTAGTAGCCATTTGTTCGGCTAAAAGAGTATCGGAATTAGCCGCTATGTCCTGTAGGGAGCCATATCTGGTTATCCATAAGGACAGAGTAGTATTACGTCCTCATCCAGCCTTTCTTCCTAAGGTGGTATCGAGGTTTCATTTGAACCAAGATGTGGTTCTTCCTTCTTTTTTCCCCAAACCTACTTCGGTAGAGGAAAAGTTATTGCATTCTTTGGATGTAGTAGGAGCAGTTAAAGCTTATCTAAAAGCCACTGCTCAGATTCGCAGAACGGATACTTTGTTTATTCTGCCGGAAGGCCCCAGAAAGGGTCAGGCAGCGTCAAAATCTACTTTAGCCAAGTGGATTCGACAGGTCATAATACAAGCCTATGGCTTGAGAAGTAGACCGCCTCCGTTCAAAGTTAGGGCGCACTCCACGAGAGCAGTTGGAACTTCATGGGCAGTGCATCACCAGGCCTCCCTGGCTCAAATCTGTAAGGCCGCAACATGGTCTTCAGTACACACGTTTACTAGGTCCTACCAGGTGGACGTTAGAAGTCAGGAGGATGTCGCCTTTGGGCGCAGTGTGTTGCAGGCCGCAAAAGATCCTCATGTCTGATAGCGCTCAGCTTATATATGGTGTATCCCCCCCCTCATTTGGCATTGCTTTAGGACATCCCATTAGTAATGACTATGTCGCTCTGTGTCCCGTGATGTACGAGAAAGAAAATAGGATTTTTATAACAGCTTACCTGTAAAATCCTTTTCTTGGAGTACATCACGGGACACAGAGCTCCCGCCCCTCTTTGGGGACACTTATTGCTTTGCTACAAAACTGAGGTGCTCCCGGATGGGAGGGGCTTATATAGGGGAGGGTACTTCCGGTTTTGGAAGTTGCCAGTGCCAGCACCTGACGGTATCTATATAACCCATTAGTAATGACTAAGTCGCTCTGTGTCCCGTGATGTACTCCAAGAAAAGGATTTTACAGGTAAGCTGTTATAAAAATCCTATTTTTTTACCATGTGAAAGCTAATGTTACGCTGAGTAAACAGATACCTAACATTTCATGCTTGAAAATTGGGCACGCTCGTGGAATGGTGCCAAATAGGGATGAGCTCAGGCATGTTCGCATTGAACACTTGCAGAGCCCGCCAAGGAAGTCGGCACCGTCGGAACCGCGCTGCGCTAATCACAGGCAGGGAGACATTGTCCCGATGCTCGGCTGCAGAGATCGGGAAATGTCTCCCTGCCTGTGATTAGCGCAGTGCGGTTCCGACGGTGCCGACTTTCTTGACGGGCTCTGCACGTGTTCAATGTGAACACGCCTGAGCTCGTCCCTAGTACCAGACTTTGGTACTCAAGTCTCCATAGGCGACGCTTGAAAATTGATTACAGGTAACATGTTTAGAGTTACAGAGGAGGTCTTGGGATGGAATTGTTGCTCTCGCTGTAACGTTCAAGGCGATGCCTCACATGTGTGGATTGAATGCCGTTTACAGATGTGGGCGCGACGTACGTATGCGCGTTCGCTTCTGCATGCGAGCTCGCGGGGGGGCGCTTTCAATTTATTTTTTATTTTATTTTTTTTACACTTTCCCTTTAACCACTTTAGCCCCGGACCATTTTGCTGGTCAATGACCAGGCCACTTTTTGCTATTCGGCAATGCGTCGCTTTAACTGACAATTGCACGGTCGTGCGACGTGGCTCCCAAACAAAATTGACGTCCCTTTTTTTTTTTTTCTCCCACAAATAGAGATTTCTTTTGGTGGTATTTGATCACCTCTACGGTTTTTATTTTTTGCGCTATAAACAAAAATAGAGCGACAATTTTGAAAAAAATTAGATATTTTTTGCTATAATAAATATCCCCAAAAAATATATAAAAAAATTGTTGTTTTTTTTTTTCCTCAGTTTAGACCGATACGTATTCTTCTGCATATTTCTGGTAAAAAAAAAATCTCAATAAGCGTTTGGTTTGCGCAAAAGTTATAGCGTCTACAAAATAGGGGATAGTTTTATGGCATTTTTATTAATTATTTTATTTTTTACTAGTAATGGCGGCGGTCAGCGTGTTTTTTATTTTATTTATTTTTTTATCGTGACTGCGACATTATTGCGGACACTTTTGGCACATTTTTGGGACCATAAAAATGCACTAACTGTGAAAATGACACTGGCAGTGAAGGGGGTTAACCACTAGGTGGTGCTGTAGGGGTTAAATGTTCCCTATTGAGTGTTTCTTACTGTAGGGGGGAAGGGCTGTGTGTCACATGACACTGAACTTCGCTCCGAGTACACGGAGCGGAGATCAGTGTCATTGTCACTAGGCAGAGCAGGGAGATGATTGTTTACACAAGCATCTCCCTGCTGTATACCTCCGTGAGACGATCGCGGGAATCCCCACGGCGATCGAGTCCGCGGTCCTACTCACGGGGAAGGTGGCAGGGTCGCGAGCGCGGCGCGCATTTAAAGGGGACGTACAGGTACGTGATTAAGCCTGCCTGTGCCATTCTGCCAACGTAAATCTACATGGGCCGGTCCTTAAGTGGTTAAAAAAAATATTTTTTTGATTACTTATTCCTTTTACAAGGGAATCCCTTGTATTAGGGATAGTGCATGACAGGTCCTCTTTATAGAAAGATCTGGAGTCAATAAGATCCAACATCTCTCCTCCCAGGCTGGAAAGCCTGAGATCAAAAAAAAACAGGACGATCTTGGCTTTCCAGCTGAGCACATGGCAGTATTTACAACTGCCAGGCCAGGTGTGATGTCATAACTGGTGTGCTTAGCTGAGAAAGCCCCTCCTCCCCTCATGAAGACTCCTGGGATGTATGACCTCATTTTGGCCTAGGCCAGGAAGTAAATAGCTCAGGCAGAAGGGTGTGCTTGGCTGAGAAAGCCCCTCCTCCCCTCATGAAGACTCCTGGGTTATATGACGACATTTTGGCCTAGGCCAGAAACCAGGAAGTCACTGAAGTGTAAGAAAAAGTATAAAACAAGTAAATATAATAATTGAGAGAGTTTAGTTACACTTTAATCCTCCTTCCTTGTTAAAGTGAAAATCTGTAAGGGTGAGCGTGAGGGGGAAAAAAAGCTGATCACCGGCTTCTGACAGAGGGACATCGGTCCCGAACAGGGAGAGGCACTGCTGCTATGCAGTGCCACCTGCCGGTGCCAACCAGCGCTGCCTATCAGTGTCCCCTACTAGTCCCCACCAGTGCCGCCTCGTGCCCAATGGTGCCGCCTTATCAGTGCCGCCTCATCAGGTGATCAAATACCACCAAAAGAAAGCTCTATTTGTAGGGTAAAAAAAGGATATCAGTTTTATTTGGGTACAACATTCCACAACCACACAGTTGTCAGTTAAAGCGGCGCAGGGCCGTATTGCAAAAAAATGGCCTGGTCAGGAAGAGGGTAAAACCTTCCAGGGCTGAAGTGGTTGATACAAAAAAAAAAATTGTAAACTCGCCCGTACAAATCTTTGGATTGTTTCAGGTTGGTGTATGACAGAGAAACTGGTAAACCCAAAGGCTATGGCTTCTGTGAATACCAAGACCAAGAGACGGCCCTCAGCGCCATGCGCAATTTAAACGGGAGGGAGTTCAGCGGGCGCGCTCTACGAGTGGACAACGCAGCCAGCGAGAAGAACAAGGAGGAGCTAAAAAGTTGGTAGATTTTTTTTTTTTTTTTGGTTTGTGTTTTACTATTATTGTGGTTTATTATTATTATTATTATTACTTAAAGTGGTAGTAAACTCTGTACTACCACTTTTACCTACAGGTAAGCCTATGATAAGGCTTACCTGTAGGTAAAAAGAATATCTCCTAAACCTGTACGGTTTAGGACATATTCCCCTCGCAACGAGCCGCTGACTGCAGCGGCGCATGTGCAGCGGGGATTCTTGGCTAAAGCCCGGCAGCCGCTGGAAAGAAGTCTCCCGCGCGCATGCGCGGGAGTGACGACATCGCCGCTCCAGCCACTCACAGCGCTGGAGCGAGATACCCGGAAGACACGCCGGGGCAAAATGACATCTCCCTCGGCGTGGACCAGGTAAGAAGTTCCCGACGCCTCGTTGTGAGGTAAGTATTTCATAATCAGCTAGTATGCAGCAGCGGGTTTAATATATATGTATGTGTGTGTATGTGTGTATATATATATATATATATATATATACACACACACGATTTCGGGCTTTCCAGCTGAGTCCCCGGATAGCTTAGTTCCGCCTGGCCGGACGTAACGTCATGCCCGGGCCTCCGAGAGTCATAGAGACTGCCGGGGACAATCTGGCCCTTGGTTTTCTCTATGGCTAACTTCCATTGTCAACGAATTTCCTCTCTGGCTCACCGATCGCACGGGGGAGCCGGTTGAAGCACCGGCGGAGGGGGGGGGGTGGGGAGGCTTCCCCTCCTGCCTGTAAGATCGATCTTGGGCTTTCCAGCCGAGTCCCCTGATAGTTTTGTTCCGCCTGGCCGGACGTGACGTCATAACGTCAAGCCCAGGCCTCCGAGAGTCATAGAAACTGCCGGGGACAATCTGGCCCTTGGTTTTCTCTATGGCTAACTTCCGGTGTTGACGAATTCCCTCTCTGGCTCGCCGATCACACGGGCGAGCCGGTTGAAGCATCGGCAGAGAGGGGGGGGTGGGCTTACCCTCCTGCTGCCTGCAAGATCAATCAAGCGGCTGAACAGGGAATCGCCAGCTGAGAAAAATTATATCTAAATGATGCCTACAGCTTCACCCATCATCCAGATATCCCCACTGAAAGCCCAGGATGTCATATGACGGCCTGCACTATGGAAGAAGTTTAAATACTGCCCATACAGGCGTGTGGAAAGCAGCATATCCCCTCCCGATTTGTCTGCTTAGTACAGTGAGGGGAGGGAAGTATTTGATCCCCTGCTGATTTTGTACATTTGCCCCACTGACCAAAAAACAATCAATCTATAATTTTATTGGTCGGTTTATTATAACACTGAGAGACAGAATAACATCAAAAATATCCAGAAAAACGCATTTCAAAAAAGTTATAAATTGATTTGCATTTTGATGAGTAAAATAAGTATTTGATCCCCTTCACTAAACATGACTTGGTACTTGGTGGCAAAACCCTTCATTTCCAGGCTGACGTTTGGTAACTCGAACCTTCAGCTCCCTCCCCATATTTTCTATAGGATTAAGGTCTGGAAACTGGTCAAGCCACTCCAGGACCTTTTAATGTGCTTCTTCTTAAACTACTCTTTTGTTGCCTTGGCCGTGTGTTTTGGGTCATTGTCCTGCTGGAATCTCCATCAATGACCCATTTTCAATGCCCCGGCTGAGGGAAGGAGGTTCTCACCCAAGATTTGATGGTACATGGGGCCCCGTCCATCGTCCCTCTGATGTGGTGAAGTTGTCCTGTCCGTTTAGCAGAAAAAACCCCCCAAAGCTTAATGTTTCCCCCTCCATGTATGTGGATTTCAAAAAAGTTATAAATTGATTTGCATTTTAATGAGTGAAATACGTATTTGATCTCCTATCAATCAGCAAGATTTCTGGCTCCCAGGTGTCTTCTATACAGGAAATGAGCTGAGATTAGGAGGACTCTCTTAAAGGGAGTGCTCCTAATCTCAGCTTGTTACCTGTATAAAAGACGCCTATCTACAGAAGCAATCAATCAGATTCCAATCTCTCCACCATGGGGGAGACCAAGGATCTGTCCAAGGATGTCGGGGAGAAGATTGTAGATCTACACAAGGCTGGAATGGGCTACAAGACCATCGCCAAGCAGCTTGGTAAGAGGGTGACAACAGTTGGTGGGATTTATTCACAAATGGAAGAAACACAAAATAACTGTCACTCCCCTCAGTCTGGGGGCTCCATACAAGATCTCACCTCGTGGAGGTTCAATGATCATGAGAACGGTGAGGAATCAGCCCAGAAACTACACGGGAGAATCTTGTCAATGATCTCAGCTGGGACCATTGTCACCAAGAAAACAATTGGTAACACACTACACCGTGAGGGACTGAAATCCTGCAGCCCCTGCAAGGTCCCCCCGCTCAAAAAAGCACATGTACAGCCCGTCTGAAGTTTGCTAATGAACATCTGAATGATTCAGAGGAGAACTGGGGGAAAGTGTTGTGGTCAGATGAGACCAAAATCCAGCTCTTTGGTATCAACTCAACTCGCCGTGTTTGGAGGAGGAGGAATGCTGCCTATGACCCCAAGAACACCATCCCCACCATCATCCATGGAGAACACCGTCCCCCACCGTCATCCATGGAGAACACCATCCCCCCACCGTCCTACATGGAGAGCACCGTCCCCCCACCGTCCTACATGGAGAGCACCGTCCCCCCACCGTCCTACATGGAGAGCACCGTCCCCCCACCGTCATCCATGGAGAACACCGTCCCCCCACCGTCATCCATGGAGAACACCGTCCCCCCACCGTCATCCATGGAGAACACCGTCCCCCCACCGTCATCCATGGAGAACACCGTCCCCCCACCGTCATCCATGGAGAACACCGTCCCCCCACCGTCATCCATGGAGAACACCGTCCCCCCACCGTCATCCATGGAGAACACCGTCCCCCCACCGTCATCCATGGAGAACACCGTCCCCCCACCGTCATCCATGGAGAACACCGTCCCCCCACCGTCATCCATGGAGGACACCGTCCCCCCACCGTCATCCATGGAGGACACCGTCCCCCCACCGTCATCCATGGAGGACACCGTCCCCTCACCGTCATCCATGGAGGACACCGTCCCCTCACCGTCATCCATGGAGGACACCGTCCCCTCACCGTCATCCATGGAGGACACCGTCCCCTCACCGTCATCCATGGGAGGTGGAAACATTATGTTTTGGGGGTGTTTTTCTGCTAAGGGGACAGAACAACTTCACCGCATTAAAGGGATAATGGACGGGGCCCCATGTACCATCAAATCTTGGGTGAAAACCTCCTTCCCTCACCCGGGGCATTGAAAATGGGCCAAAACATACCTCCAAGGCAACAAAGGAGAGGCTCAAGAAGAAGCACATTAAGGTCCTGAAGTGGCCCAGCCAGTCTCCAGACCTTAATCCCATAGAAAATATGTGGAGGGAGCCAAACGTTACCAAACGTCAGCCTGGAAAACTTAATGACTTGGAGAGGATCTGCAAAGAGGACAAAATCCCTCCTGAGATGTGCTAAAACCTGGGGGCCAACTCCAAGAAACGTCTGACCTCTGTGATCGCCAACAGGGGTTTCTCCACCAACTACTAAGTCATGTTTTGCGAAGGGGTCAAATACTTATTTCACTCAATAAAATGCAAATCAATTTGTAACTTTTTTTTAAATGCTTTTTCTGGATATTTTTGTTGTTATTCTGCCCTCTCACTGTTTTAATAAACCGACCAATAAAATTACAGACTGATGGTTTTTTTGTCAGTGGGGGGATCAAATACTTTTTTCTCTTATCGTCCATGGACTGACGCAGCTCTCATACTGATTTACATGTGGGTATATGTCCCTGCTTGCAGGAGAAGATCTAGGCAGAATGTTAGATGTTAAAACATTCTAGAACAAACCAGAGCTGAACAGCCCCGCCCAGGGGGGCGGTCCCTCCGGACATTACCCTCCCACCTGCAGCTAATAGCCTCAGTTTTTTTCTGCCTAGCAGAAGGAGAAGACGTGGCTCTCTCAGGAGCCAGTCTCCTGGAAGATTTTACTTTTAAATTTTTTTATTCCTTTGGGAATTTTATTTTATTTTTGAGACCTTCAATCAACTGTCGGCTGGGCAACAGGTTGGGTACACTAGTATCCTCGTAGTCCTCCCTGTCCGACCATCGAGCGTGCTGATCCTCGCCTTGTGTGCGTGAGACTCAGTTCACGACATACCCCATGACTCCAGGGGTGGCCGGGTTGCTTTCATGCTCCCGCGGTCCTCTCAAGATTGAACAGTACCTACTGTATCTTTCGTGGTTGACCGGGCCGACAGCTACGCAGTACGACTCTGTGATAGGTCTATCTGAAACAAGCCAGTGGGTCCCTCTATTGGCACCGGGGTGTTCTGCAAGGTGCTTGCGGGACGGGTAAGTAGTCTCTCCCGGGAAGAAGGTGAGTACATATTGGCTGTGTTTTTGTGTGTGGGGGGGTTCTCCCTGTCTCCCCCCTGTTATGCTGCTCTCTGCACCCTTTACTGGTGCTGTGCTGTGTGGGGATACTTGGGGGGTCGTTCAGCCCTGGGGGGGGGGGCCGCTCTAGGCTGTTTTATTATGCTGGGGAGTGTTCTGGAGGACTTTGTGTGATGTTTTGCGTGCGCCATTGGCACGGTATTTTAAATTTAAAAAATGCGCCATCGGCGGCCATTTTGCCGCAGCTCAAGCGCCCTGCGGCCATTTTCTTGTAGCCACGGCGCTTTTAGTTTCGGTTTCGGCCTCTAGCGGCGCTGCTGAACGGCGCGAAATACCTTTCTCCTCACAGCTTCTTCACTCTCCTCAGGCTTCATACCACGCTACAGCGTGGCTCATACAGCGGAACCGAGCGGTCCCTAAGGGTGGTGAGTCCTCCGGGTATCGCCTCCTCAGCCTCAGCGCAGCCAGTGGGTGGACTGTCCTATTCACTGTTATAGTGAATAGGGTCTCAGAGGGTGGCAAAAATGGAGTCTGGTTCACCTGCTTCTCCCCACTTGCCAGAGGCAACTGGCAGTGCTCCTGCACCTGTGGTCCCTATGGACCAGTTGTCGGCAGCCCTGGAATCATTCCTTGTCAAGCTGGAAGCGGTGTGCGAACACACGGGGGCTGTAAAGCGCCCCCTCCCCACACAATCTCCACATGGGGAGTGCTCTGAGTCAGATATGGGCCTAGCTACTGCTGCTCAGGACCCTAGCTCTGAGGATTTTGATGTGTTTAGTCAGGACATTTCTTGTGAGGAAGACCCCTGCCTTGAACCACCGACTGACAGGGTGCTTGTGAGTGAACTCATTGATGCTGTGAGGGACACTCTCAAGCTGAATGTTGAGGCTGAGGAACCTCAGGTGGACACTATAACCTTTGGTTCTTTAAAAGCCGTATCTTCAAAAAAGGTTTTTCCATATGTGCCTTTTTTTTGATACATACATTGACCAAGTCTGGGATAAGCCGCAGAAGACTTTGACGGTCCCGCGGCGCATAGCCTTACGGTACCCCTTTGAAGAGGACCTGGTTAAGAAGTGGGCTCAACCCGCGGTGGTCGACCCCCCCGGTCACCCGTTTGAATAAGGCCACCATGCTCCCAATGGAAGGGACTCCTGCATTTAAGGATCCCGCTGACAGGAGGTCAGAGGTGGCGTGTAGAACTATGTTCACCTTGATGGGGGCCGCCTTACGCCCTATAGTGGCGGCAACACTGGTGTCTCAGACACTCACAGGCTGGGCACGGATATTGCACCAGACAGTGCAGGAGCATAATCTCCCTCCTGAAACCATTGCCCTGGTCTTCGTGTGCGATGCCACTGTGGATGCGACCCCTTTAATAACGGGGGCCTCCATTTCGGCTGTGGTGGTGCGTTGCCTTATCTGGCTGAAATGCTGGTCAGCCGACCTAGCTTCCAAAAAGCTCCTGGCTGACTTGCCCTTTAAGGGCGGTAGACTGTTTGGGGCCGCCCTGGATGACATTATTAAGAACGTCACAGGAGGTAAGAGCACCTTCCTTCCCCAGTCTATTAAGGGTAAGGAGCCCCACCGCAGGCCGGGCCCTTCCTTTCCGGCGAAGAAGACGTTTTTTTCTCCTTTCGTCTTCCAGGACAGCCTCTGAGACATAGGGCTCCTCCCTCCGGGACAGGAAACACACACACCCATTATCTTTAAAGGTGGTCCTCCAGGCCTCCCTCTTCAGTTATTGTGTTTCCTGCCGGACGGGAAGGAGCACGCATAAGGAACCTAAGGAGCTCCATGTCTCAGGACTGTCCTGGGAAGAGCCCCTGGCAGGGACTCTCCTCTGCCTGGGCACCCCTCTGTCCTATCGGGGAAGAGCGTGGTTGCCGGCTCCACCGCTGCCATTAAGCTCGGAGAGAGCTGGACCCTGGATGGCTTGGACCCAGTCCCCCTGTCTGCCTGTACCTGAACGAGGTTGTGTCCTGGCGGATGGGCGAGAGACGCTCGGCTGGCCACGCTGATTCGGCCGACACTTCCGGGTACAGCGCGCGGGGGGCGGGGCTTCTGCGTTCCAGTGGGCGGAAGTGACGAGACTTCCGGCGGAACCGCGTCATCAAGGGGCGCCTGGAGACATGGTTCCAGTCTCTTAGGCGCAGCGGAGGATTGGCAGGCGTTACCGGAGCGGTGATAGACTCGGCGAGGCCGCGCAAAGCACCCGGGACCATGGAGACACCTGTTCAGGTCGTAGACTCCGGTTCATCAGGCTCCGGTGCCTCTCAGGTAAGGTGGTGAGGGTGGACCATTCCTTACACTGGGGGGCCAGGGTATTGGACCCTATATTCCCCTCCCTGGGTGGAGAACCTTCTGGAGAGGGGGGGGGGCACTTCCTAGGCTGACTCAAGCACAGTGGTGGTGTGGGTCAGGGTAGCATATTGATGGAAATTTCTTGTCCTTTTCTTTTGTTTGACTTTCAGGTCAAAGCCCAGGACAAGACTCATATGCAACCGCCTAGGAAAAAGTGTGCCGTTTGTGGGGCTAAGTTAGGCTCTAACTGGGAGAAGCCTCTATGCCCTGATTGTGTCAGCAGTCTCGTTAAGGATAATTCTGTGGCAGAGTGTCACAAGATCCTGGCTTCGGTTAAAGACGAGCTAGCATCCACATTCCAATCATTTAAAGGAATGATGGATAGGGTGCAGGGTCCCTCTTCTTCCCTATATAGAGCAGCCAGTACACCCTCCCTGTCTGAGCCCAGTCAGGAGGAGCAGGTGATGGTTAGGGAGAGGGTACCTAGATCGCTTGCCTCTTCTCAGGCGGATTCAGCGTCCGGCTCTGAGGAGGAGGATGATTCCTCCAGGGGGGCCAGATACAAACTATCCCTGGATGATGTGGGAGATTTGTTGAAGGCGATTTACGACACGTTAGAAATTCGTGAGGAGCAAGTCCAACTTTCAAAGCACGACCTAATGTATCAGGGGTCTGGTGCACAGAAAGCCAGGGTGTTTCCTGTTCATAAAACTCTGAGTCGATTTTGCTGGAGTGGGAGCAGCCGGAAAAGAGGCCCTTCCTTTCTGGTAACCTCAAGCGGAGGTTCCCCTTTGAAGCAGATGCTTCTCATCCATGGAATAAGATTCCAAAGTTGGATGCACCGTTAGCCAAGGTCTCTAAAAGGACAGACTTGGCCTTTGATGATCTGGGGTTGCTCAAGGATCCCATGGATAAGAGGGGAGATGTGCTGCTAAAGAGGGCTTGGGATGCCTCTGCCATAGGGTTGAAACCGGCCCTAGCAGCCACTTGTGTAGCCAGAAATCTGGAGTGCTGGCTCACACAATTACAATCTCGCATTGCTGCTGGTACACCTAGACAGCAGCTGTTAAAATCTTTTCCCCTACTATTTAAGGCAGTAGGCTTTCTGGCAGATGCCTCCGCGGAGTCGGTAAAATTGGCAGCCAGATCTGCCGCTTTGGTTAACGCAGCCAGAAGGGCTGTATGGCTAAAAACATGGTCTGGCGATCCTGCCTCTAAGCTTAAACTGTGTGGGTTACCCTTTTCCGGTGACCATCTGTTCGGACCAGGTCTACATTAGGCTCTGGAAAGAACTCAGGATAGAAAGAAGGCCTTTCCTGAAAAGAAAAAGAAAAACGAGAACAAACGTTTTTTTCGTGGCCCCAGGCAACAGGAAAGGGATGGCCGTCCCAAGAAGCATTGGACGGGCCATACGGGATGTGGAAGAGGAGGAATCCTATTTAATCCTCCTCAAACCACCCCTAAACCCCAGTGACTCCTGTGTCCCAGTGGGAGGGAGACTAGGGGAGTTCCTCCCACAATGGGTCAATTCGACTCCAAGTCCGTTCATTTTGGACATAATAAGAAACGGTTACAGATTGGAGTTCGATTCTGTTCCCCCTTCAATGTTCCAGCTTACCCAGCTGCCAAGAGACCGGGAAAAAGCAAAGGCTTTGGGTCTATTATTAGGGGATCTAATGGATCAAAGAGTCCTTATTCAGGTGCCCCTGGAGGAGCAAGGGAAGGGAGTGTATTCACACGTGTTTGTCGTGAAGAAACCTTCCGGGAAGTTCAGGTTAATCCTGAATCTTCGTCCTCTGAACAAATTTATAACATACAAGAGGTTCAGGATGGAGTCAATATTCTCTGTGACCAACCTCCTGTTCCCAGGCTGTTTCATGGCCACATTAGATCTCAGGGATGCCTATCTACATATCCCCATACATCAGAAATTTCAAAAATTCCTGAGGCTGGCAGTGCAGATCGATACAAAGGTTCTGCACTACCAGTTTAGAGCTCTCCCTTTCGATCTGTCCTCCTCGTCGAGAATCTTTACAAAGGTTCTGGCAGAGGCCCTGGCTCCACTGAGAGTCAAAGCCATCACAGTGATCCCCCTACCTGGACGACCTCCTGTTTGTCGTCCCATCTTTTCAACAACTGGAGAAAGACCTACAGGAGGCCCAGAGTTTCCTACTGTCTCTGGGGTGGTTGATCAACCGAGACAAATCTCAGCTGACCCCGTCCCAGGAGGTCCTTTACTTGGGATACAGAATCTCTTCGGTGGAGATGAAAGTCTTTCTTCCCAGGGAGAAGATTCTGAAGGTGGATCAGGCAGTAGCCCCGCTTCTATCCTGTCAGCCCCAATAAGGGAGGTTATGAGAGTTCTGGGGTTGATGTCGTCCTGCTTCCCAGCTGTTCCGTGGGCAAGGCTGCACCAGCGCCCTCTACAGGGTCTCATGTTGAGCCACTGGGATGGCAAAAAAGAGAGCCTGGATTCAAATATGCCCCTTTCCACCAAGGTCAAAAGGACATTATGGTGGTGGCGAGTCCATCACAACCTGGAGAAGGGTCTGTCATGGGCCAGGCATACGGCCATAGTAATAACTACCGATGACAGTGCATGGGGTTGGGGGGCCCATCTGGAAGAAAACCTAGCCCAGGGGTCCTGGTCTCCTATAGAGGCCCAGCGTTCCTCAAACCAGAGGGAACTTCTGGCGATCCTCAGAGCTATAGAGACCTTTCAGTCCCAGATAGTTGGCCAGCACCTTCAGGTGCGAACCGACAATGCGGCAGCTGTCGCGTACATAAACAGACAGGGGGGCACAAAGAGCCCAGCTCTGCAGGCCATAGCGAACAGAATCCTATGTTGGGCCGAGGTGAACCTGCCCTCTCTGTCAGCAGTTCACCTAAAAGGCTTGCAGAATTCTCTGGCGGACTTCCTAAGTCGTAAGCACATAGGACAAGACGAATGGTCCCTCAACAGGGAGGTCTTCATGGAGATTGTGCAGCATTGGGGACAGCCAGAGGTGGACCTCTTCGCCTCGGAGGACAACAAAAAGGTGCCTCAGTTCTTTTCTATCCACCCGTTGGACCAGGCCACAGGAATAGATGCCTTCGCCAATCCTTGGCAGTTCAACCTGTGTTATGCCTTCCCTTCAGTGAGGCTGATAGCCACGGTTCTTCAAAGATTCCTGTCAGAATCTACGGACCTGATCCTAATTACTCCATACTGGCCAAAGAGGCCGTGGTTTGCCAACCTAAAGAGACTGGCCATTTATCCCCCATTGACTCTTCCGGTCAGGGAAGATCTGATATCCCAAGGTCCGGTTCTCTACCCACAGATAAAAAATCTAAAGTTAACAGCCTGGTATCTGAGGAACAACTGCTAAAAGCTCAAGGCTTTTCAGACAGAGTGATTAGAACTCTGCTGGAGTGCCGTAAGCCAGTAACCAGGGCTATCTATGCCAAGGTATGGAAGAGATTTCTTTCCTGGCTGGGAGAGCAAGGACTAGATCATCCTGGGATACCAGAGGTACTGGATTTCCTCCAGGCAGGGGTGGAACTAGGCCTGTCTATTAGTACCCTAAAGGTTCAGACCGCTGCCTTAAGTATTTTCCTCCAGACTTCACTACAGCAAAATCAATTCATTAGAAATTTTTTCAAGGCTCTAGCGAGATCTAGGCCAGTGAAGGTTACAACCTGCCCCACTTGGGATTTATCTTTGGTTCTCAGGGCTCTTACGGGTAGTCCTTTTGAACCCCTGGAGAAATCATTACTGAAATGGATTGTACTCAAGACTGTTTTTTTGATAGCGATAACATCAGCAAGACGAGTGATCTACAGGCTCTATCCATACGAGAGCCTTTTTTGTTAATTTTGGAGGACAGGATTATACTTAAGACAGATCCTAGTTTCCTCCCCAAAGTAGCATCTATGTTTCATAGAACGCAGGACATTGTCCTACCTACGTTTCGCCCCACCTCAGAGGAAGAGGAGGAGGAATCTCTAAGTTTGTTAGACGTCAAAAGGTGTCTTTTAATTTATTTAGAAGTCACTAAGAGCTTCAGAATCTCAGATTTACTTTTTGTTAATTTTGCGGGGGTCCGCAAAGGTTATAGAGCATCTAAATCGACCATTGCCCGATGGTTAAGGATGGTGATTTTAGAAACTTATCAGTTAGAAGGTAGACAAGCACCATTGGTTAAGGCACATTCTACCAGGGCAGTCTCAGCATCTTGGGCAGAGAGGGCCGGAGCCTCCCCGGAGGACATCTGCAAGGCAGCAACATGGTCATCATATTCGACTTTTGCAAGACATTACCGTCTAGATTTGTTGTCTGACAAGGAGCAGACATTTGGACGAAAGGTCCTCCAGGCAGTGGTCCCGCCCTGACAAAGTAAGTTCCTTGCTTATCATCTCAGAGGCTGTCCTGGAAGACAAAAAGAGAAAACCGGAGTTAGACTTACCGGTAACTCTTTTTCTAGGAGTCTTCCAGGACAGCCTGGTTTTCCCACCCGGTGTTTGCTATTGACTAGGTGTTGGAGTTATGTACTAACTAATGTGTTAGTGTGTTATGTCTTTCAGAGCCTTCCGGTAGTTCTTTGGTAAACTGAAGAGGGAGGCCTGGAGGACCACCTTTTTAAAGATAATGGGTGTGTGTGTTTCCTGTCCCGGAGGGAGGAGCCCTATGTCTCAGAGGCTGTCCTGGAAGACTCCTAGAAAAAGAGTTACCGGTAAGTCTAACTCCGGTTTTCGTCAGTCAGATTCCACGGGCAAGCCCACCCAGACTGGAAACAGTGCGGCTGTGGGACAAAGACGTCCCTGGGTGCGTAAGCCTACCAAGCAAGCTCCCAAGTCCACCACCGCATGAAGTCTTGCCCCTGCCCGACTCTGGGGTGGGGGGACGTCTTCGCAAGTTCTCAGTGCGGTGGACCTCCCGGATGTTCGACCGGTGGGTGTGCGAGGTGGTCACCTCGGGATACAGGATAGGGTTCTGCTCGTGGCCCCCAAACAGATTTTTTCCTTCGAACCTCCCTCTCCTTCCGGTCCACCGGGCGGCCCTCTTGGGGGCCGTACAGGATTTGCTCGGGCGCGGAGTAATTGTGCCGGTTCCGTCACGAGAGGTTTCAGGGGTTTTACTCAAACCTGTTGGTCGTCCTGAAAAAGGACGGGGTTCGGCCAATCCTGGACCTCAAGGCCCTGAATGCCTATGTGAGGGTACAAAAATTCAGGATGGAATCCATTTGCACGGTGATCACGACCCTCCAACAGGGGGATTTTTTGGTGTCCTTGGATATCAAGGACGCTTACTTGCACATCCCAATCTGCGCAAGCCACCAGAGGTTTCTGCGCTTTGCCATAGGCAAAGTCCACTATCAGTTTGTGGCCCTTCCCTTCGGCCTAGCATCAGCACCACGGGTTTTCACCAAGGTGCTGGCCCCGGTTCTAGCTTTGCTGAGACAGCGAGGAATTGTTATCGTGGGCTATCTAGACGATCTCCTTCTCAGAGCAGAAAATGGCTCAGAATTGGAGGAAAATGTGACGATAGTCAGTCAGACCCACCGGGACTTCGGTTGGGTTCTGAACGCGCGGAAGTCAACTCTAGCCCCGACTCGGCGCTTGGAGTATCTGGGTCTGATCCTGGACACTTCGGCAGCAATGGTGTTTCTACCCTCAGAAGCTACTGACACTTCGGTCAGCAGTACGGGTTTTGTCGTCCCGAAAATGGTCGTCAATTCGCTTCTGCATGAGAGTCCTGGGACTAATGGTGGCCTCCTTCGAGGCGGTTCCGTATGCCCAATCACACACTCGGGCATTGCAGAAGGTAATTCTGTCAGTTTGGGACAAGTCCCCATTGTCTTTGGATCTTCAGATCCAGGTGAGTCACTCTGTCAAGGCGTCTCTGACGTGGTGGCTGAGGTCCCCGGCTCTTCGGGCCGGGAAGTCGTTCCTCCCCATCCACTGGACGGTGATCAACACGGACGCCAGCCTGATGGGCTGGGGAGGAGTGTGGGGAGTCCTGTCAGCTCAGGGGCTCTGGACTCCAGCCGAATCTCGTCTCCCAATCAACGTCCTGGAATTGCGGGCGATCAGGCTGTGTCTCTCCACTTGGTCGAAGAGGCTACAGGGCCGCTCGGTCAGAATCCAGTCGGACAACGCCACGGCCGTGGCGTATGTCAATCATCAGGGGGGCACTCGGAGCCCGGCTGCGGCATCCGAGGTCACCCACATCCTAAGATGGACGGAAAGAAGCGTGCCGGCGCTGTCAGGACGTACTCTGTCCCCAGAATCCTGAGGTTCTTACAGCGTGGTGTTGCTCAAAGGCTGGCTTTGAGCACTATTAAGGGTCAGATTTCGGCTTTGGCCGTTTTCTTTCAAAGATCCCTAGCTGGTCATTCCTTGGTTAGCACTTTTGTGCAGGGGGTACGCCATGTGGTTCCACCTGCCAAGCCCCCGCTCCCTCCTTGGCATCTGAACTTGGTGCTTTCGGTTCTTCAGGAATCTCCTTTTGAGAATATAAGAGATATTCCTCTTTCAACTTTGTCCCAGAAGGTGTTTTTTTTAGTGGCCATCACTTCTGTTAGACGGGTGTCTGAGTTGGCGGCTCTGTCATGTAAGTCGCCTTACCTGGTCCTCCATAAGGACAAGGCGGTATTGCGACCGCGACCGTCTTTTCTTCCTAAGGTGGTTTCGGCTTTTCACCTTAATGAGACATTGTCCTTCCGTCCTTGTGCCCTCATCCATCGCATCCTAGAGAGGTTGCGCTTCACAATTTGGACGTGGTGCGTGCCTTACGGGTATACCTCGCGGCTACCGCTCCTATTCGGAAGTCTGACTCACTGTTTGTGTCTGTCTCTGGTCTGAAACAGGGCCAAGCGGTGTCGTCTGCCACCATTTCTAGTTGGATCAGACAGACTGTTATACAGGCCTATGCCATTAGGGGACGGGCGCCTCCCTTCCCGGTTAGGGCGCATTCCACCAGGGCAATCAGTGCTTCCTGGGCTTTCCGACATCAAGCGTCGGTTGCACAAGTGTGCAAGGCGGCGACCTGGTCGTCCATTCATACCTTTTCAAAGTTCTACAAGGTTGATGTGGCTGCATCTTCGGATGCTTCCTTCGGCCGCAAAGTGTTGCAGGCCGCTGTTTAAGGTTGCAACTCCTCCGTTGAGGAGCTCTGCTGGTTTGGAGTGAAGTTTTGGTTGTTCCTTACTTTTTTGCTCCCACCCTTTTCTTCTACTGCTTTGGGACGTCCCACATGTAATCAGTATGAGCGCTGCGTCGGTCCATGGACGATAAGAGAAAATAGGATTTTTGTACTCACCGTAAAATCCGTTTCTCTGATGTCCATGGACCGACGCAGCACCCACCCTTCCTTTTTAAGTTTGTACTGCTTTGCTACGAACTGAGGTCTGCTAGCTGCAGGTGGGAGGGTAATGTCCGGAGGGACCGCCCCCCTGGGCGGGGCTGTTCAGCTCTGGCTTGTTCTAGAATGTTTTAACATCTAACATTCTGCCTAGGTCTTCTCCTGCAAGCAGGGACATATACCCACACGTAATCAGTATGAGAGCTGCTTCGGTCCATGGACGTCAGAGAAACGGATTTTACGGTCAGTTCAAAAATCCTATTTTTCCTCTCACTGTAGCTGCTGACAAAGCAATTCATTGCGGATCACAAGTCTGCAGCTTGACCCATGTCAGAGAGGGCTTGGGGCTCGTTCACACTGCAAAGTGTTGCGGCTGTGGTAGGAGCTCAGCGGATTCCTGCGGCTAAATAGACCGGTGGATGCAGAGGGTCGTTGAGTTTGTACAAAGCAATGACGGACTGTCCTCTGGCGCTTTTGAGTTTGCATCCAGGGACTTGATGGTTCATTGTTCTCTAATCCGTACCAGCACTGTAATCGAGTGGGCTTTTATTTTGTTGAGTTTTTTTTTTTTTTCCAGGTTTAGGAACCGGTGCCCCCATAATAGAGTCCCCGTATGGCGATCCAGTGTCTCCAGAGGACGCGCCGGAGTCTATAAGCCGAGCCGTTGCCAGTTTACCCCCCGAACAGATGTTTGAACTCATGAAACAAATGAAGGTGAGTAGAACAGAGTTCTTTTAGCTCCAAAGCTTCATGTTTTCTTTAGGTGACCCATTATATATACTCGAGTATAAGCTGACCCGAATATAAGCCGAGGCACCTAATCTTACCACAAAAAACTGGGAAAACGTATTGACTAGAGTATAAGCCTAGGGTGTCCATCTGTGTGCCTCACTTTGCCTCACTGTGTCCATGTGCCCAGGCCTCACTGTGCCCAGGCCTCACTGTGCCCAGGCCTCACTGTGTCCATGACTAGACTGACGTTTAACATGGGAGTCTATGAAAGGGGTGCCCGGGTTTGAAAAATCGGTGCTCCCGGGCCGTAGGTCCCCCAGACAACAATCTTTGCGCACTTATAGAGGAAAAATGGGGCTACATATGTGCCAAGTTCCGGGTCCAGGGGACCTACGACCGGCCAGTCCCGGGTCCCCAAAGTCACCAGAGAAATGACTGTTTAACATGGGAGTCTATAGAAGGGGTGCCCGGCTTTGAAAAATCGGTGCTCCCCGGCCAACAAACCTTGCACACTTGTAGAGGAAGAGTGTGGCTACATGTGTGCCAAGTTTGGGGTCCAGGGATCCTACGGCCGGCCAGTACCGAGTCCCCAAAATCCGGGAGATCTGGCGCAAAAAGGTGACTCTAGTATAAGCCGAGGGGGGCATTTTCAGCACAAATATATATATATATATATAAAATTATGTGTGTTATTTATTTATTGTCAAACTATGTGAACCACTTGAAATGTGATGGGTGTCTCAAACTAATTTTAGATGAGGACAGGGTTGGATAAGAGGTTAATATTTCACACTCTTCACTCAGACGGGTGACACCACAGAGTTCTAAAATAAAACGGTGTCAGCTCTCCACTCCCATCCTGCTGACTGGACAGTGAGAGAGCAGCAGCAGACAGGGGAGCTCATCTCTCTGCTCACTATTCTGTCTCCTATCAGCATGCTTCTGTTTAACACAAGGGGGAGGGGGGTCTATCAAAACTGGAGCAGCTGTACATAGTAACCAATCAGCTTAAATCGTCAGCCTGTTCAGTTAAGCCTTAAAAACTTTAAAGTTAGAAGCTAATTGGTTGACACAGCTGCTTCATGTTCCCTCTGCTTGAAGGTTTCATATATTCTCCTCACCAAGGGGTGGAAAGAGAGGCGTAGGGCAGGGGGTGGAAAGAGAGGATGGAGGGGTGAATTGTTGTGGGAGGAGAGGGGGGATGGCCAAAGGTTATAAAGAGATGAGTTGGGCAGGGGTGGGGGTGGGCAACTAGTGGTGGGAGGAAAAGGGGGTATAAAGAGAGGAGGGGGGTTGACTAGTGGTGGGAGGAAAGGGGGGGCAAGGGGTATAAAGAGAGGAGTGGGGGGCTTGGGGTGGGAGGGGTGACGAGAGGGGGGAGGCCAGAGGGTATAAAGAGAGGTGGGGGGGTGACTAATGATGGGAGGAGGGAGGGGAAGGGGTATAAAGAGAGGAGTGAGGGGGGGATAACTAGTAGTGGGAGGGGAGGGGGATGGCCAAAGTTTATAAAGAGAGGAGTAGGGCAACTAGTGGTGGGAGGAAAAGGGGGGGCCAAGGGGGTATAAAGAGAAGAGTGTGGGGGGAAGAAGTGGGGGGGCTTAGGGTGGGGGGGATGACTAGTGGTGGGAGGAGAGGGGGGAGGCCAACGGGTATAAGAGAGGAGTAGGGCAGTGGTGGGGGGAGAGGTGGAAGTCGAGAGGGGGGGTGACTAGTGGTGGGAGGAAAGGGGGGGAGGCCAAAGAGTATAAAGAGAGGTGGGGGGGTGACTAATGATGGTAGGAGGGGGGGAAGGGGTATAAAGAGAGGAGTGGGGGGGGGGAGAGGTGGAGGGCTTAGGGTGAGGGGAGGGGGATAACTAGTGGTGGGAGGAGAGGGAGGATGGCCAAAGGTTATAAAGAGAGGAGTTGGGCAGGGGTGGGGGTGGGCAACTAGTGGTGGGAGGAAAAGGGGGTATAAAGAGAGGAGGGGGGTTGACTAGTGGTGGGAGGAAAGGGGGGGCAAGGGGGTATAAAGAGGGTGGGGGAGAGGTGGAAGGTAAGGGGTGTCTGAGGAAAGAGAGCGGTCTAGGGATCAGATAAGAGGGGGAGGGGAGGCCTGGGGATGGCAGAGGGGGGGGGGCGTGCACAGAATTCAGCTCTGTCATTCTTGGTGGGGTCACTCTTTAAATTCCTAGTCTGATGACAGAACCCCTTTTTAAAGGGGTTCTGATATTTGTTCCGGTGATGTGTGACCGGGATTTCTTCCAATGATTTATACATGAAGGTGTACAACAGAATATTAATCCCACCAAAGGTATTCATAGGAGTGAATATTTGGAACGCAAATTTCCTTGGTGGTTGTCCATTTTTCTTAATAATTTTTTTTATTTTTATTTTTTTAAGCTTGTCCACAGGGTGAGGGTGAAATAAAAGCTTCATACAGGATATCGGGGGAACATTTTTTTAAAGGGATTTTTTCTTCTCTCTATACAGTTGTGTGTACAGAACAGTCCTCAGGAAGCTCGGAACATGCTGCTGCAGAACCCACAGCTGGCTTACGCTCTCCTTCAAGCACAAGTGGTCATGAGGATTGTGGATCCAGAAATTGCAATGGTAAGAAGCTGCTGAACTGGATCAGTTAAATGTCGCTTGTCCTATAGAGGGTGGTGATTGGTTGAGTGTCTTTTTAGAGTTTTAATTTTTGTTTAACCACTTGCTGACCGGGCTTTTTCTGGCACTAAAGCCCCGGAAGGATTTGCCCCCTTAACCACTTAAGCCCCGGACCATTTTGCAGCTAAAGGACCAGGCCCCTTTTTGCGATTCAGCACTGCGTCGCTTTAACTGGCAGTCGTGCGACGTGGCTCCCAAACAAAATTGGCGTCCTTTTTTCCCCCCCCCACAAATGGAGCTTTCTTTTGGTGGTATTTGATCACCTCTGCGGTTTTTATTTTTTGCGCTATAAACAAAAATAGAGCGACAATTTAAAAAAAAAAAGCAATATTTTTTCCTTTTTGCTATAATAAAGATCCCCCAAAAATATATAAAAAAAAAATTTTTTTTCCTCAGTTTAGGCCGATAGGTATTCTTCTACATATTTTTGGTTAAAAAAAAAATCGCAATAAACGTTTATTGATCAATTTGCGCAAACGTTATAGCGTCTACAAAATAGGGCATAGTTTTATGGCATTCTTATTAATATTTTTTTTTTTTTTTTTTACTAGTAATGGCGACGATCAGCAATTTTTATCGTGACTGCAACATTATGGCGGACACATTGGACACTTTTGACACCATTTTGGGACCATTGTCATTTATACAGCGATCAGTGCTATAAAAATGCACTGATTACTGTGAAAATGACACTGGCAGTGAAGGGGGTTAACCTGTAGGGGGCGCTGAAGGGGTTAAGTGTGACCTAATGCGTGATTCTTACTGTGTGGGGGGCGTAGCTTGGCGTGACATCACTGATCCTCGTTCCCTATGACAGGGCACAGACGATCAGTGACACTCACACTAGGAAGTACAGGGAAAGGTTTGTTTACACTTACATCTCACTGTTTTTCAGTTCTGTGACCCGATCGCGGGACACCGGCGGCGAGCGGGTCACGGACCCACTGCTGGGCATCTTAAAGGGGACGTACTCGTACGTCCATATGCCCAGCCGTGCCATTCTGCCAACGTATATCGGCATTAGGCAGTCCTTAAGTGGTTAATGACCAGAGCATTTTTTTTTTGTGATACGGCACTGTCGCTTTAAGTGACAATTGCGCGGTCATGCGATGCTGTACCCAGGGAAGGGGTTAACATCCTAGGGGGCGATCAAAGGGTTAAATATGTTCCATGGGAGTGCTTACTAGCTGTGGGGGGAGGTGCTTGTACTACGTGAAGACGTGGATTGGTGTTTCTGCTTCACAGGATCCATGTGTTCTGTACTCCCAGAATGACAGTCTGCCTTGTTTACATAGAGGCCGACTGTCATTCTGTCAGAGTAACTAACAATCGGCGGGATCCCGGCGGACATCGGGTTCCCGGGACCCGCTGTGTAAAATCAAAGCGGGAGAGAGCCGCCGGCGGCGCGTATTCGCGGCCAAACCCAGAAGTGCAGAATCGCGCGTGTGTGGGTGTATGTATGTAATATATATACACGTGGCGGTAAATCTGCTATGATGGGGTTAAAGCATTTCCAAGGAATAATAAATAATATGGGAGGATACACGACTTCAGAAATAGAAAGTTATGAGACTTCAGTTGGGCTTAGTCTTTCATCTACAGTGGGGGGGGGGGGGGGAGTATTTGATCGGCTGCTGATTTTGTACATTTTCCCCACTGATAAAGAAACGATCAGTCTATAATTTTATTGGTCGGTTTATTTTAACAGTGAGAGACCGAATAACAACAAAAATATCCAAAAAAACTCATTTCAAAAAAATTATAAATTGATTTTCACTTTGATGAGTAAAATAAGTATTTGACCCCTTCACTAAACATGACTTGGTACCAAGGGCGGATCCAGAGTCTTTTCTCGGGAGGGGCACTGCCAAAAAATATGTTTTTTTTTGTGGGAAATTTATCGGGGAAATGGCTGGTGTCGGCGCTTCAATCATCCCGGCACCATGGTTGTTATCGTGTCAGGATGATTGAAGTGCATTATTTCTATTATTACATTGTAATAATAAATAGTTCAATGCAGAATCAGTGGGAGCCCCGAGTGTGTCACTTGCCACCTTCGCCTGCAATTAGTGGGAGCCCTGAACGTGTCACTTGCCACAAGTTGCGGATTGTCACTTGCCACGTCACCTGCCACATCTTGTGGATTGTCACTTGCCACGTCACCTGCCGCACCTTGCGGATTGTCACTTGCCACGTCACCTGCCGCACCTTGCGGATTGTCACTTGCTACGTCACCTGCCACACCTTGCGGATTGTCACTTGCCACGTCACCTGCCACACCTTGCGGATTGTCACTTGCCACGTCACCTGCCACACCTTGCGGATTGTCACTTGCCACGTCACTTGCCACACCTTGCTGATTGTCATTTGCCTGCCACCAGATGCAGATTGTCATTTGCCACGTCACCTGACACAATTTGCTTATTGTCACTAACTTGCCTGCTAAGGTGTAGTTTTGGTTGTCTCTTGCTGTGTCCCAGACTCCCAGAGTCAGGCAGCAGAGAGATAATGTAATCTCTCTGCTGCCTGCACAGTGAGGGCGGAAGTCACTGCAGGAATGCAGGGCAGGCACGGGCGGTGAGAGATGAGCCTGCTCTCTCACTCTCACCTGCTCTGCCAACACACTGAGCAGCACGGTCTGCCCACAAACCGCGCCACCCGCCCACAAACCACGCCGCAACTTTCTTACCCGTTTGTGGAGCCGCACACTATCGCACCTGCCTTCAGAGTGGCCCAACGTGACTCACTGACGTCACTCGTTGCTAGACGCCAAGCGGCCCAGGCGTTGGCAACGAGTGCAGGGAAGAGGCTCCACCCACCTCCTCCTCCGCTCCTGGTATCGTGTCAGTGTGCCGCGTAACTACATTAGACGAGTCTCTCTCTCAGCGCCGCTGATCGGCTGATGTGAGCAGCTGAAAGAGAGACTCAAAGAGGCAGCGGCAGCCGCAGAACAAGTACTGTATATATTCGAGTATAAGCTGACCCGAATATAAGCCGAGGCACCTAATTTTACCCCAAAAAACTGGGAAAACGTATTGACTCGAGTATAAGCCTAGGGTGTCCATCTGCATGCCTCACTTTGCCTCACTGTGCCCATGCCTCACTGTGCCCATGCTTCATTGTGTCCATGACTAGACTGATGTTTAACATGGGAGTCTATGGAAGAAGTGCCCGGCTTTGAAAAATCGGTTCTCCCCTGCTGTAGGTCTTCCAGACCCCAAACTTTAAACACTTGTAGAGGAGACATGGGGCTATATGTGTGCCAAGTTTGGGGTCCAGGGGACCTACGACCGGCCAGTACCGGGTCCGCAAATTCACCGGAGAAATTACCGTTTAACATTGGAGTCTATGGAAGGAGTGCCCGGCTTTGAAAAATCGGTTCTCCCCGGCCGTAGGTCTCCCAGACACCAAACTTTAAACACTTGTAGAGGAGACATGGGACTATATGTGTGCCAAGTTTGGGGTCCAGGGGACCTATGGCCGACCGGTACCGCGTCCCCAAAGTCCGGGAGATCAGGCGCAAAAAAAAAAAAAAAAACGGAGCAAGTGAGTGTGACAGATGGTCTCGGGGGGGGGAGGCAATTGCCCTGTTGCCCCCCCCCCCGGATCCGCCCCTGCTTGGTACTTGGTGGCAAAACCCTTCATTTCCAGGTTGACGTTTGGTAACTCGAACCTTCAGCTCCCTCCACATATTTTCTATGGGATTAAGGTCTGGAAACTGGCCAAGCCACTTTATGACCTTTAAAGTGGAGTTCCACCCAGAAAAAATGTTTTTCACCAAAAAATTAATTTATACTCACCCGAAATACCCGTTGCTATGCGGAAGTCCATAATCTGCCTCTTCCGTAACCGCGGTCTGCTTTCTTCCCCATCCTCTTCTAGTGAATGGGGCGCGCTGCTTTCTGGGAACTGTGTGTAATCCCAGAGAGCAGCCGGGACCATTCACAAGTCGGCGCGAGACTCGCACATGCGCAGTAGGAAACAGGCAGTCAAGCCGTAAGGCTTGACTGCCTGTTTACCTTCATGTGGATGGCGGCGCGGGACCTGCACCGATCGAGGGATCGGCATTGGGGGGGGACCATCAGCGCGGGCGAGTAGGACAGGTAAGTGTGCGTATTAAAAGTCAGCAGCTACAGTGTTAGTAGCTGCTGACTTTTAAAAAAATAAAAAATTTGCGGGTGGAGCTCTGCTTTAAAGGGGTTGTAAAGGTTTGTTTTTTATTTTATAAATAGGTTCCTTTAAGCTAGTGCATTGTTGGTTCACTTACCTTTTCCTTCGATTTCCCTTCTAAATGTTTTTTTTCTTTGTTTTCTTTGTCTGAATTTCTCACTTCCTGTTCCTCCTCAGTAATCTGTTCTGGCTGACTAAACACCAGTCGGATGATGGTGTGAAGTTTACTGAGGAGAAACAGGAAGTGAGAAATTCAGACAAAGGAAAAAAACATTTAGCAGGGAAATCGAAGGAAAAGATAAGTGAACCAACAATGCACGAGCTTAAAGGAACCTATTTAGAAAAAAAAAAAAACCTTTACAACCCCTTTAATGTGCTTCTTCTTAACCACTTAACGACCGCTCACTGTACATAAACGTCTGCAAAATGGCACCGACAGGCACAATCGCGTACCTGTACGTGACTGCCTTCGTATGGGTGGGGGGTCCAATGGGACCCCCCTCCGGTACAGCGAGCGGTGGTTCTCGGTGCGGGAGCGATCCGTGATGAGGGGACGGCCATTCGTTTCCGGCCACCCCCTCGCGATCGCTCCCGGCGAATGAAATGCTTCCTCTGCCTGTGTAATGTTTACACAGGCAGGAGGAAGTGATGTCATCTCTCCTGCGGCGCTCACAAATACCGAGCGCCGTGGAGAGAAGACACACAGGTTAGTGCACTGAACAGCACACTGACACCAGGACACATAGGAACACGATCGCCCCCCCAGATCACCCCCCAGTCACAGTGTCACTGATTGCAGTGACCATTTATTTACTGATCACTGCAATCAGTGACATTTGTGACTGTAAAAGTGTCAGGGCAGTTAGTTTTAGGTCCAGTGTAGCCCCCTAACCCCCCCAATAAAAGTTTAACCCCTTGATCGCCCCCCCAGGTAACCCTTTCACCCCCCCAGCACCACTGTCTCTTAGCGATCGTTTTTCTGATCGCTGTATTAGTGTCGGTGGTGCCGCTAGGTAGCCAGTTATTTTTTTTTAGGTTCGCCGCAGGTTTTTATAGCGTCAGGTACCCCCATATATTACCTAATAAAGGTTTAACCCCTTCATCGCCCCCCAGGTAACCCTTTCACCCCCTTTTGCCAGTGTCACTAAGCGATCGTTTTTCTGATCGCTGTATTAGTGTCGGTGGTGCCGATAGGAAGACCTTAAAGGTTTAACCCCCTGATTGCCCTAGTTAACCCTTTCACCAGTGATCACCATATAAGTGTACCGGGTGACGCTGGTTAGTTAGTTTGCTTTTTATAGTGTCAGGGCACCCGCCGTATATAACCCAATAAAGGTTTAACCCCCTGATCACCCGGCGGGTGATATCAATTAGGTTTTAGCGTCAGAGAGGGTCTGTGTCACACCCCAGGCAGCGTCAGGTTAGTGCCAGTAACGCTAACACCCACGCGTGAAGCATACACCCCCCTTAGTGGTATAGTATCTGAACAGATCAATATCTGATCAGATCTATACTAGCGTCCCCAGCAGTTTAGGGTTCCCAAAAACGCAGCGTTAGCGGGATCAGCCCAGATACCTGCTAGCACCTGCGTTTTGCCCCTCCGTCCAGCCCAGGCCACCCAAGTGCAGTATCGATCGATCACTGTCACTTACAAAACACAACACACATAACTGCAGCATTCGCAGAGACAGGCCTGATCCCTGCGACTCCAGTGCTGTAGGAGGTGATTTCACCACCACAGTTAAAAAAAAAGCATATATGCCGAAGCATGGGGGCAGCAGCGGCGGAGGAGCAATTTTGCTCCTAATGCCGCGTACATACGGTCAAAATTCCGACGGAGGCTTTCCCGTGGAAAAGTCCGACCATGTGTACGCGGCATAACTTTTGCGGGAGGATGTCCCCATGCTTCGGCATATATAAATGGTGCATGTATGCCCATCATTAGAAGTGGCTGAATGAAGGGCGGTATTCTAATGGTGGGCATACCCACCGATCAATCTCTTTTTTTCGTTCAGCCAACAGGCTGCATGGAAAAAAAAAGATTACAATATATGTTCAACAAGGACCAGCAACGTACTGGTATGTTGCTGGACTTTGGTTATACCAGATTGATGCCTGCGGGTTTAGGTATCATCTTGGTATCATTCTTTTCAGCCAGCGGCCGACTTTCATGTAAAAGCAATCCTAGCGGCTAATTAGCCTCTGGACTGCTTTTACAAGCAGTGGGAGGGAAGGTCCCCCCCCCCCCCCCCGGATATAAAAAGCGCCATTGGGAAATTGGGAAAGCATTTTATCACACCGATCTTGGTGTGGTCAGATGCTTTGAGGGCAGAGGAAAGATCTAGGGTCTAGAAGACCCCAGTTTTTTCAAAAAAAGAGTACCTGTCACTACCTATTGCTATCATAGGGGATATTTACATTCCCTGAGATAACAATAAAAATGATAAAAAAAAAAAAAATATGGATTGAACAGTTGAAAAATAAAATAAAAAAAGCAAAATTAATATAAAAAAAAAAAAGCACCCCTGTCCTGCCCTGCTTTTGCCCAATGGCGAACGCAAGCGTCGGTCTGGCGTCATATGTAAACAGCAATTGCATCATGCATGTGAGGTATCACCGCGAAGGTCAGATCGAGAGCATTCATTTTAGCAGTAGACCTCCTCTGTAAATCTAACGTGGTAACCTGTAAAGGCTTTTAAAAATGTATGTAGTTTGTCGCCACTGCGCGTTTGTGCGAAATTTTAAAGCATGTCGTGTTTGGGATCTATGTACCCACCATTTTAATCTTTAGGGCCTTTGCTTTAAAAAAAAATATATAATGTTTGGGGGTTCAACATAATTTTCTTGCAAAAAAAAAATGTTTTCATGTAAATTAAAAGTGTCACAAAGGGCTTTGTCTTCAAGTGGTTAGAAGAGTGGATGATGTGTGACATAAGCTTCCTAATGTTGTGCATAAAATGCCAGGACAGTTCAAAACCCCCCCAAATGACCCCATTTTGGAAAGTAGACACCCCAAGCTATTTGCTGAGAGGCATGTTGAGCCCATTGAATATTTTTTATGTTGACACAAGTTGCGGAAAAAAGACAATTTATTTTTTTTGCACAAAGTTGTCACTAAATGATATATTGCTCTCACATGCCATGGGCATATGTAATATTACACCCCAAAATACATTCTGTTGCTTCTCCTGAGTACGGGGATACCACATGTGTGAGACTTTTTGGGAGCCTAGCCGCGAACGGGACCCCAAAAACCAATCACCGCCTTCAGGCTTTCTAAGGGTGTAAATTTTTGATTTCACTCCTCACTGCCTATCACAGTTTCTTAGGTAGTGAGGAGTGAAATCAAAAATTTGCGCCCTTAGAAATCCTGAAGGCGGTGCTTGGTTTCCGGGGGCCCGTACACGGCTAGGCTCCCAAAAAGTCCCACACATGTGGTATCCCCGTACTCAGTAGAAGCAGCAAAATGTATTTTGGGGTGCAATTCCACATATAACCATGGCATGTGTGAGCAATATATCATTTAGTGACACCTTTTTGTAATTATTTTTTTTTGTCATTATTCAATCACTTGGGACAGAAAAAAAAAATATTCAATGGGCTCAACATGCCTCTCAGCAAATAGCTTGGGGTGTCTACTTTCCAAAATGGGGTCATTTGGAGGGGTTTTGTACTGCCCTGCCATTTTAGCACCTCAAGAAATGAGATAGGCAGTCATAAATTAAAAGCTGTGTAAATTCCAGAAAACGTACCCTAGTTTGTAGATGCTATAACTTTTGCGCAAACCAATAAATATACGCTTATTGACATTTTTTTTACTAAAGACATGTGGCTGAATACATTTTGGCCTAAATGTATGACTAAAATTGAGTTTTATTTGATTTTTCTTATAACAAAAAGTAGAAAATGTTTTTTTTTTTTTTTAAATTCGGTCTTTTTCCGTTTATATCACAAAAAATAAAAATTGCAGAGGCAATCAAATACCATTAAAAGAAATCTCTATTTGTGGGAAGAAAAGGACGCAAATTTTGTTTGGGTACAACATTGCATGTCCGCACAATTTACAGTTAAAGCAGCGCAGTGCCAAATTGTGAATTCACCTCTGGTCATTATGGTTCGTATTGGTCCGGTCCTTAAGTGGTTAAACTACTCTTTTGTTGCCTTGGCGGTGTGTTTTGGGTCATTGTCCTGCTGGAAGACCCATCCATGACCCATTTTCAATGCCCTGGCTGAGGGAAGGAGGTTCTCACCCAAGATTTGATGGTACATGGGGCCCCATCCATCGTCCCTTTGATGTGGTGAAGTTGTCCTGTCCGTTTAGCAGAAAAAAAACCCCAAAGCTTAATGTTTCCCCCCTCCATGTATGTGGATCCAGAAAATCGCATTTCAAAAAAGTTATAAATTGATTTGCATTTCAATGAGTGAAATAAGTATTTGATCTCCTATCAATCAGCAAGATTTCTGGCTCCCAGGTGTCTTCTATACAAGTAATGAGCTGAGATTAGGAGGACTCTCTTAAAGGGAGTGCTCTAATCTCAGCTTGTTACCTGTATAAAAGACACCTGTCCACAGAAGCAATCAATCAGATTCCAATCTCTCCACCATGGCCAAGACCAAAGAGCTGTCCAAGGATGTCGGGGAGAAGATTGTAGATCTACACAAGGCTGGAATGGGCTACAAGACCATCGCCAAGCAGCTTGGTGAGAGGGTGACAACAGTTGGTGCGATTATTCACTGGTCTGGGGGCTCCATACAAGATCTCACCTCGTGGAGGTTCAATGATCATGAGAACGGTGAGGAATCCGCCCAGAACTACACGGGAGAATCTTGTCAATGGTCTCAGCTGAGACCATCGTCACCAAGAAAACAATCAGTAACGCACTACACCGTGAGGGACTGAAATCCTGCAGCCCCCGCAAGGTCCCCCCGCTCAAATAAGAACATGTACAGCCCGTCTGAAGTTTGCTAATGAAGATCTGAATGATTCAGAGGAGAACTGGGTGAGTGTTGTGGTCAGATGAGACCAAAATCGAGCTTATTGGCATCAACTCGACTCGCCGTGTTTGGAGGAGGAGGAATGCTGCCTATGACCTCAAGAACACCACTGTCCTACATGGAGAACACCATCCCCCACCATCATACATGGAGGGGGAACATTATACTTTGGGGGGGTTTTTCTGCTGAGGGGACAGGACAACTTCACCGCATCAGAGGGACGATGGACGGGGCCATGTACCATCAAATCTTGGGTGAGAACCTCCTTCCCTCAGCCGGGGCATTAAAATGGGTCGTAGATGGGTATTCCAGCAGGACAATGACCCAAAACACACGGCCAAGGCAACAAAGGAGAGGCTCAAGAACAAGCACATTAAGGTCCTGGAGTGGCCTAGCCAGTCTCCAGACCTTAATCCCATAGAAAATATGTGGAGGGAGCTGAAGGTTCGAGTTACCAAACGTCAGCCTGGAATCCTTAATGACTTGGAGAGGATCTGCAAAGAGGACAAAATCCCTCCTGAGATGTGTGCGAACCTGGAGGCCAACTCCAAGAAACATCTGACCTCTGTGATCGCCAACAAGGGTTTCTCCACCAACTAAGAAGTCATGTATTGCGAAGGGGTCAAATACTTATTTCACTCATTAAAATACAAATCAATTTATAACTTTTTTTTAAAAAAATGTGTTTTTCTGGATATTTTTGTTTGTTTTTCTGTCTCTCACTGTTATAATAAACCGACCAATAAAATTAGAGACTGATCATTTCTTTGAGTGAGGCAAACGTACAAAATCAGCAGGGGGTCAAATACTTTTTCCCCCTCACTGTATCACTAGTTCTCTTTTTGATTTTTCCCACAGAGTTCTGGTTTTGAATGCAAATATTATCTTGTGATGCACGTTTCCTGTTGCTCAGCTTTGTGTGTGTTTTTTTTTTTTGCTTAGAAAATCCTTCACCGTCCCACAGTATTGCCGACCATGCTTCCCGGTGGCCAGCAGCAGCAGCCGCCGCCAGGCCAGGGACCCTCTGTACCTCTCAATCAGCAGAATGTTCCTGCCCAGCAGCTCCCTGTGGTAAGCTTTATACTATTTTTTATTCTTTTATCAGTGTAAGGATTTTTTTTACAATTTCTCTGTTTACACCTACTGAATAACCCACTTGCTGTCTACATAACCCAGATATACGGCGGCAGAGTGGCTCTCCTGCACCAGATCACGTACCTAGTACATGATCCGGCACTTCCGGGTTAGGGGACACGCCTAGCCGATCAACAGGTGCCGGCCAATGGATGTCCACCGGCACCCACTGATCGGCAAATAGGCAGAGTTCTGTCCTGTGACTCTATGTACAGTGCATCCGGAAAAGCACTTCACTGTGATACGTATGTACATGGGAGGAGCCTGTGATACGTATGTACATGGGAGGAGCCTGTGATACTTTTCTACACGGGAGGAGCCTGTCATGCTTGTCTACGCGGGAGGAGCCTGTCATGCTTGTCTACGCGGGAGGAGCCTGTCATGCTTGTCTACGCGGGAGGAGCCTGTCATGCTTGTCTACGCGGGAGGAGCCTGTCATGCTTGTCTACGCGGGAGGAGCCTGTGATGCTTGTCTATGCGGGAGGAGCCTGTGATGCTTGTCTACGCGGGAGGAGCCTGTGATGCTTGTCTACGCGGGAGGAGCCTGTGATGCTTGTCTGCGCGGGAGGAGCCTGTGATGCTTGTCTACGCGGGAGGAGCCTGTGATGCTTGTCTACGCGGGAGGAGCCTGTGATGCTTGTCTGCGCGGGAGGAGCCTGTGATGCTTGTCTGCGCGGGAGGAGCCTGTGATGCTTGTCTGCGCGGGAGGAGCCTGTGATGCTTGTCTGCGCGGGAGGAGCCTGTGATGCTTGTCTGCGCGGGAGGAGCCTGTGATGCTTATGTACATGGGATTTTATTTTTTTATAAATTTGCAAAGATTTCAAACAAGCTTCTTTCATGTTGTTATTATTGGGGATTGTTTGTAGAATTTTGAGGAAAAGAATGAATTTAATCCATTTTGGAATAAGGCTGTAACATAACAAAATGTGTAAAAAGTGAAGCGCTGTGAATACTTTCCGGATGCTCTGTAAACAATACAGAGCTCTGTCCTTTCAGCAGCGATGTGACGGATTTTGTTTCCCTGCAGGGAATAAAATCCATCACATCCTTTAGTAGAAGTAGCACATAAAGACACATGCACTGGTTAGGCACACATTTAACCCTCTAATGTGTGCACGTGGCTGTACTGGCCCCGTAAATGTGTACATGCGGCCAAGCTCCTGACATATAGCAACTTGCTTCCTATCTGATCGTCATGATGTCACCAGCTTTGCTCCCCCTTACACGTTACGTCGCATCACCTGGCTTCATCAGAGGGACAATGATATATTTTCTATATTGGGCTATTTTTCTATGGTGTGTGTGTTTTTTTTTATTTTTTTATTTATTTCTATTTTTTTATTTTTTTTAGGGACCAATGCATGTGAATGGAGGACCACCAATGATGCAACCTCTCCCCATGCAAGGTGGCATGCAAGGTGGCATGCAAGGTGGCATGCAAGGTGGCATGCCTGGTCCCATGGTAAACCCCGGACAAGGACCAGGACCACAAGGTTGTAAGATTAATTATATTTTACTTTGAAATGTATAAAAAAAAAAAAATGAGCCTGTTATTAGAGCCGAGAACCATACATTCCAGAGAATGGACATGAAGCTGTGTATTATAGTTCCTACTTGCTCTTCCGGGGCGGCTGGCGCCAGGTACCTGCTCCCACTTCCGGGTAAGATCGCTGCGTGGCGAATCTATGAAATTTCTGCCCCCCCCCCCCCTTCCCCTTAGTCGGCTAGGAAGTGACTTCCTGTTTCTTTTAGTGAAGATGCCGGCACCGAAAGCTGATTTGACTAATCAGCTAGGGGGGCCGACATTGCGGGATATGTATTTATTTATTTTTCACAGGCTGGAATGCCACTTTAAGTGAAAACTGCGCGGTTGTGCGACGCTGTACCCAAATAAAATTTCATGTCTAAAAGGATGCTAAAAAACCGAAGCGTTGACGCGTTTCACACTGATTTTTGCGCTGACTCGTGTCATGAGTAAGCGCTTCATCGGTGTGAAATGCGTAGACTCTCTCCTTGCAGCCCCTGCTACTATTTGCTTGTACTTGTGATTCCTTTCAATACATTGGAATTTCGTGGAGTGCAGCCATCCGGAGTGTTTTTGTACATTTTCTATCTTCAGATGACGACCTGGACGTTTCACCTGCGCTTACGAGGATAGCGTGGGAGACCATATAGCGGACCCACCCCTAGAGCAGTGTCCTTTTTTTTTGTGCTAAACGCTTTGCACTTCATTAGAGCGATTTTAAGCAATTCATCAGCAGATTGCACAGCTAATGTCTGCAGGCCCCAGTGGCTGTCACGATGCATGTCCTAAAATAAAAGGATGCTAGGAATGTGTTTTCCTCTAACACTCAAGACAGGGTTTTCTGACATTTACAGGAGCCTGCTGGCTCCTCACACCAAACTTGATCTTACCGAGGAGCAAAGGCCAGCAGAAAGACCTACCATCAGTGATGCACGTCTAAAAGGATGCTAAGAATGTGTTCTTTCCTATAACACTCTAGATGGGGGTGCTCTTAACATTTTACAGGAGCCTCCTGGCTCCTCCCACCAAACTTGATCTTACTGAGGAGCAAAGGGCAGTAGAAAGACCCAGAGACTAGAGAGAAGTATTTTTTGTGGGTGGGGGACAGACAGGTAAAGGTGTTGTATACATGCATTCTACTTCTGCTTTAAATCTCAGAGATTAAAGTCTTTCTTCTTCTATTCTAGGAGTCTTACAGCCCCAAGGGATGCCTCCGGGACCAGGAATGTCTATGGAAAGACCTCAAGGTAAAAAGCAAAAATGAATATTTGGTTGCAGGGAGATGTGCTCTCTCTCTAGCAGTATCTGGATGGGGGGGGGAGGGGATCTCTGAGTGACCCCCCTAAATGTTCAAGCATAACATCCGTACTTGTGATAGAAAGTAGGAACCAGGAAGTGTGCAGCTTCATTTGAGGGATCCTGGTTCTTGTTCATCCTGCGCCGCCGCCGCCTCTTACATTTAAGCCTCGTACACACCGGCGACAATCCCGTTGTAAAAAAAAAAATGTTGGTTTTCTCTGCGAGATTCTTGTCAAGCTTTCCTTGCATACACGCTGTCAATCAAAAATCTCGTCGTTTTAAAGCGCGGTGACGTACAACACGTCCGACGGCACTATAAAGGGGAAGTTCCATTCGGATGGCGCCACCCCTTGGGCTGCTTTTGCTGATCTCGTGTTTTCAGTCCGTTACAGCGTGATGAATGTGCTATCTCCATTATGAACGCTAGTTTTACCAGAAGGAGTGCTCCCGTCTCATCACTTGATTCTGAGCATGCGCGGGTTTTTTAAGACTCGGAAAAGCATACACCCGACCGGTTTCCTCGTCGGGAAACAGGCCGACGAGAATCCCGACGAGAAAAACGAGAATCCTGACGAGAAAATAGAGAGCAGGTTCTCTATTTTTCTCGTCGAGATTCCCGGCAGTTTTCTCGACGAGAAACCATACACTCGAACGGTTTTTCTCTGCAAAAAAAATCTGCCAGCAGTTTTCTTGTCGTTGATATGTTTTATAGCAGAAAGTTAAAAAATCTCTCTCTCTCTCTCTATCTATCTATCTATCCTATCTATCTATCTATATATATATATATCTCAGGGCTTGACAAATTTGAAGTATCGCCGTGATTGGTAGATCGAGAGCAATAATTCTAGCCCTAGACCTCCTCTGTAACTCAAAACATGCAACCTGTAGAATTTTTTAAACATCGCCTATGGAGATTTTAAAGGGTAAAAGTTAGTTGCCATTCCACGAGCGGACGCAATTTTGAAGCGTGACATGTTGGGTATCAATTTACTCGGCGTAACATTATCTTTCACAATATAAAAAAAAATTTGGCTAACTTTACTGTTGTCTTATTTTTTTATTAAAAAAAAGTGTATTTTTTTCCCAAAAAAGTGGGCTTGTAAGACCGCTGCGCAAATACCGTGTGACAGAAAGTATTGCAACGACCGCCATTTTATTCTCTAGGGTGTTAGAATAAAAAATATATATAATGTTTGGGGGTTATAATTAGAGGGAAGGAGATGGCAGTGAAAACAGACAGGGAAACTCCATTAGCATTGCTGCTTGTCCTGTCATACCAACGGCCACCACAAGATGGCGCTAGATCACAGAAGGAAGCATAGGCCTGCAGAAGGCCGCAAAGCCGCGGCCTCAATTACCGGCCGGCGCGGAGGGGGGGTGGGGGCTACGGAGACACAGGATGCCCCAGGTCGCTAATTCTAGTCGAAATGGCGACCTGGCGCCCGGGGTTTGTCGAGCCCTGATAGATAGATAGATATATATATACATACATACATACATATACACAAACACATATCATTTTTTTTTTTTACTTTCTCTTTAGAAATAAATAATAATAAAAATATATATATGTGTGTGTGTGTGTGTGTGTGTAATGTGTGTATATATATATATATATATATATATATATATATATATATATGTATGTTTAAAAACAAATTTCTGTGTGTGTGTGATTTTTTATTTTATTATTTTAATTTTTTATTCCTTTTTTTTTTTTTTCCTTTTCTTTTTTCTTAGACTCTCTCCTTAAGTATAAATAGTTTTTATATATATACATATATATATATTATTATTTAAGGAGAGAGTCTAAATATATATATATATATATATATACACACACACACAAATTTTGTTTTTAGACTTTATCTTTCTTTTATATATATATATATATATATATATATATATATATACACACACACACACACACACACACACACACACACACACTAAATATATATATATATATAATTTTTTCGTTTTTTCTAAAGAGAAAGTAAAAAAAAAAATTGTGTGTGTGTGTGTGTGTATATATATATATATATATATATATATATATATATATATATATATATATATATATATATATATATATATATATATATTTAGTGTGTATGTATTGTGACAGCAGGAAGGTAAAGTCACCTGGTTGCATCCAGGGGGGTAGATATATTTCGCCCAGATTCAGGCTTTACGCCGACTTATACAACTAGGTGGAGAGTTGTATAAGACTAGTGGGCTCATGGATGACTCATACCTCTAGGGAGAGTGTGGGGCGTCGTACAGACAGGGAGTTGATGAGACCAGCTGAAGCTTGTCAGCTCATTT
Organism: Rana muscosa; assembly: GCA_029206835.1. NCBI lineage: Eukaryota > Metazoa > Chordata > Amphibia > Anura > Ranidae > Rana > Rana muscosa. Next base: position 317,654,496 of record CM055125.1, on the reverse strand, counting down.
AGGCCTCTATAAGAACTCCCAGCTTCATTAGATGTTAGCTCATGCCTGGAACCAGACCTGTGTGGACTGTCTAGGGAGAGTGAACCCCTGTGCGGTGAGACAAAGCCTGTGTGGCTATTTACTTGGACATTTAAAACCAGGGACTTAGGGACTAGGACAGCACTAGGCTGATCCCAGTTGTTAGTTAGGAAACCTGTATGTTTAGTCAGAGGTCAAGTTGACCAGGATTTATTTTGTTTGTTTCTTTTGCTTTGCTGTGTTTTGTCACTGTAAATAGAAAATAAACCGCACCTTTTTGATTTTGAAAACCACAACCACCGTTTGCTGGGCCTGTTTTTGTGTGGGGAGCCCATCTCGGGGGTCACACACACCCGCTGCCGAGCTAACCCCCTCACAGTTGGTGGAGAACCAGTGGTTTTTTTTTAAGCCAGCATGGAGGAGATACTGAAGCAGCTGGCTCTAGCAAATGCCAATCAACAGCAGACAAATGCAGGTTTGCAAAAGAGCCTTGCAGCTCATCAACAGAGCCTTGCAGCTCAACAACAGAACTTCGCAGCCCAGCAGCAAGCTCATCAACAGAGCCTTGCAGCCCAGCAGCAAGCTCATCAACAGAGCCTTGCAGCCCAGCAGCAGACAAACGCAACTTTGCAACAGAGTCTGGAGGCTCAGCAACAAGCCCAGCAGCAATCTGAGGCCCGCTTCATAGACCTGTTACAGAAGCAAGAGCAGAGACTACAACAACAGATGGAAACAGTAATGCAGCAACGTCCGCAGACCAGTGAGGAAAGCCGTCCCACTAATACCGCGTCCTTTGGGGTGAGTCGTTTATTGACAAAAATGACTGGAGAGGATGATCCAGAGGTATTTTTGACCACATTTGAAAGGACCGCTGAAAGAGAAAAGTGGCCTGAGGAGCAGTGGGCTGGACTGGTGGCTCCTCTGTTAACTGGTGAATCGCAGAAAGCTTACTATGACCTAGAGCCTAACCAAGCAAAAGACTATGCGATGCTAAAAGCTGAAATATTGGCAAGGCTGGGTGTCACCCAGGCTGTCCGGGCTCAGCGTGTGCATAACTGGACTTTCCAGCTTGGAAAACCCCCCAGGTCTCAAATGTATGATCTCATTCACCTGAGCAGAAAGTGGCTACAGCCAGAGACTTTGTCCGCACCAAAGATTGTGGAACGTGTTGTAATGGATCGGTTTTTGAGAGCTCTTCCTACTGCCATCCAAAAGTGGGTAAGCCATGGAGACCCAGAGACGGCCGATGGTCTTGTGGATCGTGTGGAGAAATACTTGGCTACAGAGAACCTGACGGCCTCTTCCAGAGACACTCGGACTTTCCACCCTAAGACCAGACCATCCCCAGGGGCGGATAAGAGGATTCCAAGGGGTGAGGGTGGAGAGAGTGAGAGGGTGGGAGCTCTACCCCAAGTTTGGCGAGAACAGCCTGGGAAATCAGCGGCTCAAGAGGCCGCAAGAAGGATCGTTTGCTACCGCTGCCGGCAAGCGGGACATATTGCAGCCAATTGCCCGGTTGTGGAGGAACCCATGCAGTGTGACTTTCTGACGGGCAGACGTCAGTCGCTGTGTGCGACAGTCGCATGCACTGCCATTCGAGGAACTGAGAAACATTTATGCAAAATGTGTGTTAATGGTAGAAATGTTGTGGTATTGCTGGATTCAGGTAGCCTTGTGACCCTGATAAAGGCTGAGTTAGTTAAAACAGAGGTCTCTGGGAATAGCAAGGTAGCTGTTATTTGTGTGCATGGGGACACCCGAGAGTATCCAGTGACTACAGTGTGTTTCGAGACCCCCAAAGGTACCCTCTCTCATCCAGTGGGCTTAGTATCTCAGTTACCGCATGACGCCATTGTGGGAAGGGATTTTCCGAAGTTCTGGGAACTGTGGGATGATCCTGAGCCCCCCACTGGTGCCCCTATGTACCAGGAATGTGATAGCCAGAACTCCCCTGAGAGTGGTGAGGACTCTCCGGAATTTCCCTTGTCAGTATTGGCAGGGGAGACTCAAGAAACTGGAGAGGAGCCCACCTCCTCAGACGAAAACCTACCGTCTGTGGAGTTTTCTGATCTTGAGGTTCACAGGGAAAACTTTGCCACAGAACAGTTGAAAGACCCCGCCCTAATAAAGGCACGGGAAAACGTAGTGAAAATAGATGGCGAGTTAGTGAACCCAGATAATACCTGCACTTACCCATACTTCAGCGTAGAGAAGGACCTACTGTATCGGGTGGCAAAAAGGGCAGAAGAAACCGTTGAGCAGCTTGTGGTGCCCAAACCTTACAGGAAGTTGGTGTTGGAGTTGGCCCATGGGCACATTCTTGGAGGTCATCTGGGGACAGAGAAAACCCGAGAGAGGGTATTACAGAGATTCTATTGGCCGGGGGTGATGAAGGACATAGAAAATTATTGTTCCTCCTGCCCTGTGTGTCAGAGGTCGGCCCCGATGCCACATTTCCGTAGCCCGCTGGTCCCTCTACCCATCATTGAGGTCCCGTTTGAGAGGATCGCCATGGATTTGGTAGGTCCTATAATCAAGTCCGCTAGGGGGCACCAGTACATATTAGTTATAATGGACTATGCCACCCGTTATCCAGAAGCGATCCCTCTCCGAAATACCTCGGCCAAAACCATAGCCAAAGAGCTATCTCTTGTGTTTAGCCGGGTGGGTATTTGTAAAGAACTGCTTACGGACCAAGGTACACCCTTTATGTCCCGGGTTATGAAGGAGCTGTGTAAATTGTTCAAAGTGACGCAATTACGTACATCTGTGTATCACCCCCAAACCGATGGGCTGGTTGAAAGGTTCAACAAAACCCTAAAACAAATGTTGAAGAAAGTGGTGGATAGAGATGGAAAGGATTGGGACTGTCTACTTCCTTATCTGATGTTTGCTATTAGGGAGGTGCCCCAATCCTCTACGGGATTCTCCCCCTTTGAGTTACTGTATGGGAGACACCCAAGAGGGCTGTTGGATATTGCCAAGGAAACTTGGGAAAGTGAGAGTTCTCCCCACAGGAGTGTGATTGAGCATGTCGCCCTGATGCAAGACCGAATTGCACAGGTAATGCCCATCGTGAAGGAACATTTGGCCCAAGCGCAGTTAGCACAGCAGAGAGTGTACAACCATGGAGCCAAGACCCGTACCTTTTCCCAGGGGGATAGGATACTGGTACTTGTCCCTACGGTTGAAAGTAAATTCCTTGCCAAATGGCAAGGCCCCTACGAGATAATGGAAAAAGTGAGTGAAGTGAATTACAAGGTCAGACAACCAGGAAGGCGAAAGCCCGAACAGATCTATCACGTTAATCTGTTGAAAGCCTGGAGGGATAGAGAGTCCCTAGTCGCAGACACTTGGTCACCAGCTCAAACTGGTTGCGTGATTCCGGAGGTTGGAATAGCAGCCACCTTGTCACAACCCCAACAACAGGAGGTTAAGGAGTTTGTGCTTCGCAACAAGGAGGTATTCTCTGAGCTGCCGGGACAAACATCTGGGGTAGAGCATGACATCATTACCCCGCCCGGTGAAAGGGTGAAGTTAAAACCCTATCGGATCCCAGAGGCCCGACGGGAGGCAATACGGGAGGAAGTACAGAAAATGCTGAACTTAGGGGTGATAGAGGAGTCCCAAAGTGATTGGTCTAGTCCCATTGTGTTGGTGCCTAAACCGGATGGGAGCTGGCGATTTTGTAACGATTTTCGACAGTTGAACAAAGTTACAAAATTTGACACCTACCCCATGCCACGTATAGATGAGTTGATCGACCGGCTGGGAACAGCCCGATACATGACGACTCTTGACCTCACAAAAGGGTATTGGCAAATCCCCCTGGCCAAGTCGGCCAAAGAGAAAACCGCATTTGTAACCCCAGACGGGGCGTTCCAATATAAAAGAATGCCGTTCGGGTTACAGAATGCGCCGGCCACATTCCAGCGGAAAATGGACCAGATGCTGAGGCCCCATCGGAAGTATGCTGCGGCTTACCTGGATGACATAATTGTCCATAGCACAGATTGGGCCTCACATCTGCCAAAAGTGCAAGCAGTCCTGGACTCTGTTCGGGAAGCGGGGTTTACGGCTAACCCCAAGAAGTGTACCATTGGGCAGGAGGAGGCCAAATATCTTGGGTACACCATTGGGAGGGGAGTAATAAAACCCCAACTCAACAAAGTCGAGGCCATCCAGAGTTGGCCACGTCCCAACAGCAAGAAGCAGGTACGAGCCTTTCTGGGAATCGCTGGGTATTATCGGCGATTCATTCCCCACTTTGCTTCTAAGGCTGTGCCCCTAACCAACCTGACGAAAGGGAAAGGGTTGGTCATGATTAAATGGACCCCCGAGGCTGAGGCAGCATTCCAATTCTTGAAACAAGCCTTATGTAGCCAGCCAGTGTTGTACTCACCCGACTTCTCTAAAGACTTTGTCGTACAAAGTGATGCGTCAGATGTGGGGTTAGGAGCAGTATTGTCCCAGGTCTGGAACGGGGAAGAGCACCCAGTCATTTACCTCAGCAGGAAGTTGAAGTCCCATGAGGTAAATTACGCCACCGTTGAAAAGGAGTGTTTAGCGGTGAAGTGGGCTCTAGATTCCCTTCGGTACTATCTGCTAGGTAGGCACTTTGACATGGTTACGGATCACGCTCCGTTAAAGTGGATGGCTCAAAACAAGGAAACAAATAGAAGAGTGAATAGGTGGTTCCTGGCCCTCCAGGAATTCAACTTCACAGTAAAGCATCGCCCTGGCGTTCAAATGGGGAATGTGGATGCTTTGTCTCGAGTACATGAATGCCTGATTGCTGGTGTTCCAACCCCGAGGTTAAAACAAGAGGGGGGGGTATGTGACAGCAGGAAGGTAAAGTCACCTGGTTGCATCCAGGGGGGTAGATATATTTCGCCCAGATTCAGGCTTTACGCCGACTTATACAACTAGGTGGAGAGTTGTATAAGGCTAGTGGGCTCATGGATGACTCATACCTCTAGGGAGAGTGTGGGGCGTCGTACAGACAGGGAGTTGATGAGACCAGCTGAAGCTTGTCAGCTCATTTAGGCCTCTATAAGAACTCCCAGCTTCATTAGATGTTAGCTCATGCCTGGAACCAGACCTGTGTGGACTGTCTAGGGAGAGTGAACCCCTGTGCGGTGAGACAAAGCCTGTGTGGCTATTTGCTTGGACATTTAAAACCAGGGACTTAGGGACTAGGACAGCACTAGGCTGATCCCAGTTGTTAGTTAGGAAACCTGTATGTTTAGTCAGAGGTCAACTTGACCAGGATTTATTTTGTTTATGTTTCTTTTGCTTTGCTGTGTTTTGTCACTGTAAATAGAAAATAAACCGCACCTTTTTGATTTTGAAAACCACAACCACCGTTTGCTGGGCCTGTTTTTGTGTGGGGAGCCCATCTCGGGGGTCACACACACCCGCTGCCGAGCTAACCTCCTCACAGTATGTATATGTGTATATATATATATATATATATATTAGGGCTGTTACTGATTAAAATTTTTGTGTTCGATTTAATCGTTTTTTTTTTTTTTTATCGATCGACTAATTTTGATTAATTATAATGCACATGGATCCAACTACTTTTAGCTGATCTTCTTGCAGGCTGATTCCCAGTGCAGCTACCAACCACTGGAAAAATGGATAGCAGGATACAAAAAACACACAAAGGCAGCGCTCGATGGGAATAGCATTAAAACTTTTATAGTCTTCAAGTAGGTAACAAAATAAATATTGCACTGGAGATAAAATCGATGTAGCTACATAAACTGTAAAAATGGTGCGAGTAATACCAAACGGTAGCAAAAGCAGTCATAAAAACATGTAGCCAAGTATGATACTGGTATAAAAATGTGTACAACGATACCACTGCTGAATCCAGATGAGGAGGGGCTAACATCAGTCCGTCGGCATGTAGATGTCCCGTGAAGGGAACGATCACAACTCCCAGTGGATGGCTGTAGAATCCCAGGTTGATAGAGGGAAGTGATAGAGGGAAGTGTAACAGCCCTTGCGTGTGGCAGATAGTAAGGTCCCGCCGGCATGCAGATATGAAGGCACAGCAAAGGAGCCCTTCAGATGGACACGGCAAGCCCCGCCGGTGTCCGTGACGTCACCGGATCTCCCTGAAGACCCGGAAGTCGGGGGAGAGGTGCGTACCATTCAAAAGAATTTTGATCGATCAAAACAATTAATCGATTAATCGAGGAATTAATAGTTAATTTCCACAGCCCTAATATATATATATATATATTTATTTAGTGTGTGTGTGTGTGTGTGATATATATATATATATGTATAATATATAAAAAAAAAATAAAGTCTAAAAACAAAATTTGTGTATATATTTTTTATTTTTTTACGAAATCCCCCCCCCCCCCCCCCGCAGTCCTCATGCGCAAATGTAGGTCTCTCGCACATGAGTAAATGGTATCTATTCACTCGACGCAACGTCATCTTTTATATTTTAAAAAAAATTGGCTATTGTGTTTTGTATGCGCTAAAATGCATTCAAAGTGTATTTTATTTTATTTTTTTTCCTTAAAAGTTTTGAGTTTGATAAACGACTGCAAATATCAGGCGACATAAAAACAATTGAAACAACCACCATTTTATTCTCCAGGGTCTCTGCTTTCGGAAAATTATATAATAGTTTGGAGGTTCTAAGTAATTTTATTAGCAAAAATGCAGATTTTTTTTAATTTTTTTTTACTCTAAGTGAGAAATGTCAAAATTGGCCCAGACACAAAGTGGTTAAAGGAGCGCGCCTGCTATTTGATCTGCAAGATGTTGAATCTTCAATATTTTTGGGGGGTTTAATGTTTTTTAATTTTGTATTTTTTATTGGTTTAACTTATTCTTGAATTGACATATTTTTTTCTGATTGACACACGGTGCTGAGTAGACTTGTGTATATGGTTTGTGACTTTCCTCTTCTGTCCTGCGTTTAGTATGCCAATGCTTTTTTTTTTTTTTTCTTTTTTTATGTTTATAAATGTGTCTTGGTCCTTTTTTTTTCATGCTGTCCATGGAAGGGAGCATGCAGCACTCTCCAGTGCCCCCATCTGGTCCTGCACCAGTAGAGAGAGTATCAGGTACCTGACTGTGTGTGGGGAACCAGTGACTGCAGGAACACCCCTTCTATTATAGGCATGGTTCTGCTGTGTGTTTTACCCCATTTACCTGTGTGGCTAGATCAGCCGTCTCCAAACTGTGGCCCACAGGCCAGATGCCGCCCTGTGCTTGCCTTGTATTTGGCCCTTGGGGCACTATTCCTTCACTGACCCCAACAATGGGGCGCTCTCCCTCCCAACGGGCACTAGCGGTGGGGCGCTCTCCCTCCCAACGGGCACTAGCGGTGGGGCGCTCTCCCTCCCAACGGGCACTAGCGGTGGGGCGCTCTCCCTCCCAACGGGCACTAGCGGTGGGGCGCTCTCCCTCCCAACGGGCACTAGCGGTGGGGCGCTCTCCCTCCCAACGGGCACTAGCGGTGGGGCGCTCTCCCTCCCAACGGGCACCAATGAGGTGGGGATCTGCTGAGTGAGGGTACCAATGAGGTGGGGATCTGCTGAGTGAGGGTACCAATGAGGTGGGGATCTGCTGAGTGAGGGTACCAATGAGGTGGGGATCTGCTGAGTGAGGGTACCAATGAGGTGGGGATCTGCTGAGTGAGGGTACCAATGAGGTGGGGATCTGCTGAACGAGGGTGTCAATGAGGTGGGGATACTTTGCTGATCCCCCACTCAGTAGTAACCCCCAGCTCTGCTGATCCTCCTCTCTCTGGTTTCTGCTCACCTCCCGCTATACTGGTCCCACGCTGCACACTACATGTGACATTGCTAGTTTCTCCTTCTCTGGTTCCCCAGCTCTGCTGATCCTCCGCCGCTCTGTTCTCTCTCTCTCTCTGGTCCCCGCTCACCTTCCACTATATATAGCCTTCCCATTTTGTATGTGTGCTAGTTGCTGTGCTTCAGTCCGTTCCCCGCTCACCTTCCTGCTGCTCAATACCGGACGCCAGATGTGATGCCTGCACCAGACACACCCAGAATATACACACCTGAGCCAAAAAGTGACTGCTGATGTCTTGCTTGTTGGTTTCCCAGTGCATCCTGGGACATCTCATACCTGCAATGCCTCCAATACAAAAAGCAATGCTAAAGCTGAAAAAAAGCCCCCCCAGGTGCTGTAAGCAAGGGTTGTCGTAGACTTCTATGGAGGCTTTGGCCGTCGTAGACTTCTATGGAGGCTTTGGCCGTCGTAGACTTCTATGGAGGCTTTGGCCGTCGTAGACTTCTATGGAGGCTTTGGCCGTCGTAGACTTCTATGGAGGCTTTGGCCGTCGTAGACTTCTATGGAGGCTTTGGAGATGATTTGAAGCACCAGGAAAGTGACATGGGGGGGGTCATTTTTGAAGCAAACACAACGTGTGACCAGGACTGTAAGGTGACCATTTTATTTAGTGACAGGAGCTTTGATTGGCATTCAGAGCGCTTTAAAAAAAAAAGTGTCCAATGCGACAGTTCTCTGTCAGGAATCTCATGCAGTGAGTGTTTGGGCAGTGCCTAGCTAAACATACCAACCCCCCCCCCCCCCAATCCCAATCACACAGTGCCCTGCCCGGTTCATAAGCTACCCATCGGTGGACATCCATCCCCACATTAGGTAGTTTGATAAACATACTAACCGGTTGTCTCCTCCTTGTGACTTTGGACTCGCAGCGCTCGCACTGAATCTGCACTGTGATTGGCTGACATTTGAGATGCAGTGTAACTTTTAATGTTGTGACTCCCCCCAGACTAAAAATTGCACATACAGAATCCGCTGCATGACCTGCAATCCATACTTTATGCTTTGTCTGCTATTATCTGCATGTGTATTGTAAATATTTGTACCATTTGTTTTATATTCACCAATATACTTTACAGGGAGTATGCTGATTCCATTCAATAATTATATAGAACATTTATTTATTATTATTATTATTATGGATGCACCAATACCGGTGGCGATACCAAGCGCTTGCACGCGTATCGGTACTCGCCCAATTGCTCCCGATACCGATACTTTGTGGTGCGATTTGCATCAATACAAAATAAATGGGCGCAAATCGCACTACCCCCTCCCCCCCACCGCTCCTGTGTGTGTAGAAATGGATTATAGAAATGGAAAAAACTGCGCTAGTGCAATAATAAATTAAGCTGCAACAATAAGTGTTGTACAACACAAAAACATATAATAGAAAAGGAAAAGTTGCGCTTAATGTGAATGTGTCACATGAAGTGACACCCAGATCAAAAAGGAAATTGATAACAAATAATTAAACAGTGAAATGAATGTAGTAAAGAGCGCGGCGGCTCACACAATGAGTGAAATACTACAAAATGACATAAAATACAATGATGAAGCACCTAATTAATGTGATCAAGTAATCTAAGCTAGATCAAAAGCATAAAAAGTCCATATAAAGTGAAGGTCCAAATCAAGTTCATATGGATACGTTGATAAGTGGTAAAAATCCTCCACAGTGACCAGTGAAATCCAAATTAAGAATGAACCAAGAACAAGTGATATATAGGACAGCCTTCACCAGTAAAATCACTGCCTCTTACCGCAGAACATAGATCTCTTATCACAGGGGATCAAAGACCGCCTGTGGCTTGTTCCCCAGCCAAGGGATAGTGGTATACAGCGTCCAGCTGACCAAATGGCGTCTTGACCGGGAGGTCCGCAACTCGTGGTGGTAATTACAGTCCCCGTGTACCGAAAGAAGGAAGAAAGGGGGCCGATAGTGTAAAACCTTTACACATATTATATAAAAAAGTGAATGCACACTTACACATAAGTAGAAATATTCAAGCATAAAATAAGCTGGCCGGCTAGTAAAATAAAGCAGCCCGTATGTCTCCGGGTAGCGTGGGCGCGATGACGTCAGAACGTGGCTCCTCCCTACGCGTTTCGTCACTATAGGACGTGTTCACGGGATACGGGCAGCGTCCTGACGCACCGCTATAAATAGCCATCCAGCTCCACCAAGCCTCGATGTGATCCGCGGGACATCAAAGGCGCCACCATCTTGGTAGAGGGATAGAAAATGGTCTTTCAATGAAATGAAAAGGGCAAAACTCAAAGTAAATAATAATAAATGAAACACAAATTGATTGGTTTATCACCGGATATAGGAAATAGCCAAACCGGTATCGCATATAAAGAAAACCAATTGAAAATATTTATAACTATTCTATTTGTTGAAAATAAAAATAAATATAAACCGGGCGTTAGCCCGAGATTCACATCGAGTGTACAACAAACACATAGTCAAACCACGGCGCTCAATTAATGGAACTCCGAGGAGCAAGGTGTCGTAAATAGTACATAAAAAGGAATAACAACTGTAAAATATATATATGGATCGTATACAAAGTTAATAAAATGGTAATAAGTAAAGAAATCCATGATAATTAATGCAAATGAAAAACATAACAAAGAAAGCATTGGGACCTGACTGACCCATCCCCCCCCCCCCCCCCCCATTAGATGCAAGTTATAGATTAAAAAACAAGGGGAATTGTATAAAACAAATCCCGCTGCCAACAGCAGCCTCTCCCCCATACTTATTCCTAGGGGCCCAACATAGTGTGACCTAATGGGAAACCCGAAGAAGAAAGGGGGGGGGGGGGGAACAAAAAAGAAAATAAGGGGGTAGGAAAGGAAAAAGTAATAATTAAGTATTAATACAGAAATCAAGAATTGTCTATGAAGCAATTGACGTCGACATCTATATTGAGACCAAATGGGGTGTAGCACTTGATCCTATGCACCCACGACATCTCAAGCCTGGAGATGCTCTGGACCAAATTACTACCCCTCCAATGAGGACTATATTTGTCGATACCCAAAAAAATTGTATTAGTTGGATCTCTATTGTGGGCCGTCAGATAATGTTTCGACACAGAATGTTTGGTGAAACCTCTTCTGATGTTACCTATATGCTCATTGAGCCGCACCTGAAGTGGGCGCTTGGTCCTACCCACATATTGCAACCCGCAAGGGCATTGAAGCAGGTAGACCACGCCCACTGTCGAACAGGTGATGAATGGCTTAATGTCAAAACTTTTATTGGTGCAGCTAGAACTGAACCGGGTTGTCCTGCTGGATCTACAACCATTTAGAGAGCAAACCTGGCACCTCCTACATTGGTAATAACCCGTAAGGTCGGAAAAGAAGGTAAGCCTGTTAATAGGTGGGTCCAGAATATTGGGCGCAAGTTTGTCCCTCAATGCTGGAGCCCCTCTAAAGACCACTCGAGGTCTCTCTGGTAAGATGGTATTGAGTACCCTGTCATAAGTATATGCCAGTGTTTGTTAACAATGTGTTTCACCTGAGAATGCTGGCATGAAAAGTTAGTAATAAAGGGATTACAGAAAGAGACACCAGACTCCTTATCTTTTTCTTTCAGTAGATCAGCACGATCCACACAACTGACCAGATCCAAAGAAGTTTTAGGGGCTCAGCAGAGTAACACTTATCTATAAATCTCTTTGTCAAGGTCTCAGACTGTGCCAAAAAAGTAGTATGATCTGAACAATTCCTCTTTAGCCGAAGAAATTGGCTCTTAGGCACAGCACTCAACCAAGGAGCATGATGACAGCTACTAGTGGGGATGAAAGAATTTCTGTCAGTGGTATTAACATGCAGGAAATCTATCGCATTTTAAGTGACACGGCCACATATACCCCCCTATCTTCCAACCCCAATCAGAAATAGAAGGCACTTTTGGAGGATATTGTTTTGAGAGGTTCAGACCACAAAATTCTCAATAAAAAGGAACGGCTATTCTTGGTGCCTAAGGCACCCAGGATTCCTATAATATATTATCTGCCTAAGGTGCATAAGAGTCTGACTTGCCCCCCGGGACGTCCCATAGTGAGTGGGATAGATTCTTTTACGTCCCGGGTGGGCAAGTATATAGACTATTTTTTGCAACCCCTAGTGCGTAACATTCCTTCCTTCATTAAAGACACTCGTCATGTCAATTTCCTTTTTGATCTGGGTGTCACTTCATGTGAAATGGATTATAGCGCCATCTAGTGGGCAGTTTTAAAAAAAGTTGGAAAACTCACAGTACATATGTGGCCACAAGCTAAATAATCTACATGGGTGTCCCGGTCCGCCGATGGTAGCAAATCACGGCCACTGGGAGGTGGTCTCAGGGCTGGAGGAGATGTAGAGGTGATCCGCCCCCCAAGCTGACATCCCTTCTGCCCTATACCCACAGGGGGGGGGGGGGGTGTCCTGGAACTTCTCCTCCAGCCCTGTGAGCACCTCCCAGCGGCCGTGATTTGCTATCATCAGCGGACCGGGACACCTATGTAGATTATTTTGCTTGTGACCAGATATGTACGTTAGGTTTGATCGGAAATCATCCGATGGGGACACCTGATCCTATTAGTATTATACCTGATTTATGTATTGTCAACAGTTTGCGCAGTGCTCTACCATAGTAAAGGGAGACGGCACAGGGTACAGTACAATACAAGAGGGTTGGGAGGGTTCTGCTCATGGGAGCTTACACTCTAATAGCCTAATGACCAATAAGATGGAAATTTCTCCAGGACTGGAAGTGAAGGGAAATCTCTCTACATACATAACATGCACTTTTAGGCAGACCCTTCATGGCAAATGGAAGGTCCGTTCTTTTTTTTTTTGTTTTTTTTTTTGTTTTTTTTGCGCTTCTCCAGGCCCTGTATTCCTCAATACAGACAAATGTTGGTCCCACCCTCTGACACTTCCGGGAGGCACAGGGGACATCACCACGGGCGCTCAAAATCCTGTAAGAACACACGTGCAATGGGGTGGAATGCGTTCTTGCCGGAGTTCTAGCTCTTGTAGGAAGCATGTTGATGTCATTTGCGCCCCACAAGTGTCAGAGCTCTTTTACCCCCCCCCCTATGTTTTTTTGTTTTTTGTAGAATTGTTTATGGCTTTCCCTTTCCCTTTTTTGTAGAATTGTTTCTCCTTTCCCCCTTTTTTGTTCCTTCTTTCTTTTTGTAGAATGGTTTGACTTTTTTTTTTTTTTTTTCATAGACATGCCTAAAGTTTTCCCTTCCTTTTATTTATATTTTTATATATATGTATATATATATATATATATTTTTTTTATTTTTTTTGTGGAAATGTTTATGGGGTTTCCCTTTTCCCCCTCCTCCCTCCCTCCATTTTTTTTTTTTGTAGAATTGTTTATTACTTTTCCTTTCCCTTTTCTTTTAATAAAAAAAAAAAAAAAAGGTAAAGGAAAAGTAATAAACAATTCTACAAAAAAAAATTGGAGGGAGGGAGGAGGGGGAAAGGGAAACCCCATAAACAATTCCACAAAAAAAACTGGAATGGGAGAGCAATAAACACTTCTACAGAAAAAACAAAAAAACTGGAAAGGGAGAGCAATAAACAATTGTACAAAATAAAAAAAAGGAGGGAAAAGGGAATGCTTTAGGCATTTCAATGAAAAAAAAAAAAGGGAAAGGAAAAAAGTCAAACCATTCTGCAAAAGAAAAAAAAAAAAACAGGAGGGGGGAGTGAAAGCTTTAAGCATTTCTTTTAATTAAAAAAAAAAAATGCTTAAGGGTCCTTTCACACGGGGCGGATCCGTGAAGCTCCGCTTGCTCAGCGGGGATCGCTCCGTTGATCCCCGCTGAGCCGACGGATGACTGGGCGGTCCCCCGCACACTGTGCAGGGACCGCCCTGTCAGAGCGCCGCTCTCCCCTATGGGGAATCGGATGACGACGGACTGTAGAGTCCGTTGTCATCCGATCCGCTCCGCCGACGGAAGGAAAAAATAGGGTTTTCCTCCGTCACACTTTGGCGGAGCGGAGCGGGTCGGATGTCAGCGGACATGTCTCCGCTGACATCCGTGCTTCCATAGGGGTACATGGAGGATCCGTTTCAGGTCCGCCTAAAAAACTGACAGGCGGACCTGAACGGACCTCCGTGTGAAAGTGCCCTTAGGGGGACTCTACGGTCCGTCGTCATCCGATTCCCCATAGGGGAGAGCGGCGCTCTGACAGGGCGGTCCCTGCACAGTGTGCGTAGACCGCCCAGCCATCCGCCGGCTCAGCGGGGATCAACGGAGCGATCCCCGCTGAGCAAGCGGAGCTTCACGGGGCGGATCTTCACGGATCCGTCCCATGTGAAAGGACCCTAAAGCTTTCACTCCCCTCCTCCCTTCTGTTTTTTTTTTTTCTTTTGCAGAATGGTTTGACTTTTTTTTTCATTGAAATGCCTAAAGCTTTCCCTTTTCCCTCCTTTTTTCTTTTTTTTTTTCTTCTAGAAGTGTTTATTGCTCTCCCTTTTACATTTTTTATTATTTTTTTATTTATTTTTTCCATCGAATCATGGCTTTCTGTGCTGCAGAGTGAATGAACTTTCCGGAAAACACTGTTCATTCATACACTGAAGCATTTGTAAACACAGAGAGGGCCACAGGGAGATTGGTTCCAGTAACTGTGTCCAACCCTGTTCTGTTGCTTTGCCCCCCCCCTCCCGAGGGGGTTATTATCAGGAGGGCAAGTGCTACCCCTTTTATCAGCGGCCGTGGTTCAAGCTATTTAAAGGGATGCTGGGGCAGGTGTAAAGGGGTCAAAGTGGTTTGTCTTGGGTGGGCAAGGAGCTGGCAAAACAACAGACTTCATTTGCCACGGCAGGCCCTCTTCTTTTTTTAATGATTAACATATGTGGATGGATTTGATTCTGCACTTCTATGTTTCTAAATAAAAATAAAAATCCTTCTGCCGGTATTTGGTTGGATCTTAATTATTGGGGGTTTTTGATTATTTCATTCATCTTGGGAAGACGTTGTGAAAATTTTATATTAGACCATCTTTTCCTACATTGTAAACGCACAATACATTTTGAAGAGCTAAAGCTAATCTCACGCATGCCTCCTATTTCTAAACCTAGGTCCTATCCCGGATCCTCGAGCCCCCGTACAGAGAGGGCCCCCGCAAGGTGGCATTCCACCCCGCGGTCTTCTTGGAGACGGTCCCAATGACCCAAGAGGAGGAACTCTGCTCACCGTCACAAGTGATGAACAACCAATCGGGTAAATAGAGAGAGAGAGATCTAACGCTGAACTGCAGGAGTTTAGCCACTTTGTACTATGTTCTGGATTACGGTGCATGCCACCCCGTGGACTTTTTTTTTTTTTAGTTTTAACCGATTGATACCAAATCACGTACCTGGTACGTCATGTGACTTTAAGTGGTTGTACCGGGATGATATGCAGCTGCAGGCATCACCCCGGTACCATGTTTTTATAATTTTTTTTTTTTTTTTAGAGACAATGGTCAACTCTCTTGTAATGGCAACCAGAGCGGCTAACTAGCTGCTGGATTGCTATTTAAAAGCAGCAGGAGGGGACATCCCTCCTGCCGCCTTCCGCCGGATTGCTCAGGCTCTCCCATCACCACCAGGACACTTGAGCGACCAGCTGGCACGCCCGCCTTCTAATCGGACACCCAAACAAAAGCTCTTTGATTGGATCTCCATGTCAACGGCGCCCTTTTTTTATACATCTTAACTATTCAAAAACACTGATCTTTGTGTTTTTTATGAATGCTTTTAAGGGCATAGGAGGGATTTGGGGGGTCTTTATAGATATAAAGAGTACCTGTTACATGCCTATTGTCACAAATGATGCTTACATTCCTTGTGACGGCAATAAAAGTGATAAAAAATTTTTTTTATTGAAAGCAACAGTGTAAAAATAATTTATGTATATATTTTGTGTACATTTTTTTTTTTTAACATAATTTTTTTTTTTATATATATTTATATTTTAAAAAGGGGAAAAAAAAAGTATACACACACAAAATGTATATTTTTTTATATATAATATAAAAATATAAATTTTGTGTGTGTATACTTTTTTTTTTTTTTAAATATGTATTTTTTTTTAAAAAAGTATACACGCGCACACATATATATATATATATATATATATATATATATATATATATATATATATATATATATATATAATGTGGACCACCCGCAGTCTTATATGTTGGTAATTTGATGTTGAATACCATTGTTATAGCAGTTGATAGCTGCCATAACCCCGATATTTAAAAAAAAAACGGCGAGCGGTCCGCTTTCAGGTGAAAGTGGTCTCTGCGGCGAATTCGCCGCAAGATCGCTCTTATCGGTGGCGGGAGACGTTCCTCGCGCAGCTCCCCGGTGGTCTCTCCGCCGCTTACCGGAGTTGTCGGTAGCGGCGGAGACAATCGCGTTTTTTCCCCTGTGAGGCAAGTTGAGGGAAAGATGGCCTCCACTCGGCTCCATACCATTGGATGATGGAAGCAACGTCAAACGTCACTTCCACCCAATGGTCTTAAAGGGGGGAAACTTTTATTTTTATTGGAAAAATTAAAAAAAAAAAAGTTTTTTTATTGCATTTAAGTGTAAATGTGAGATCTGAAGTTTTCTTGACCCCAGATCTCATGACCCCAAGTCCTGTCATGCTTTTTTTCTATTACAAAGTGATGTTTACATTCCTTGTAATAGGAATAAAAGTTATCCAAAATAACAAAAAATTTTTTTAAAGGAACAATGTAAAAATAAAAGGTAAAACAAAACATACATACATGTTGGGTATCAATTTATTCGCCGTAACATTATCTTTTACAATATAGAAAAAAATTGGGCTAACTTTACTGTTTTCTTATTTTTTTTTTTATTCAAAAAAGTGTATTTTTTTTTTACAAACAAAAAATGCGTTTGTAAGACCTCTGCGCAAATACGGTGTGACAAAGTATTACGACCGCCATTTTATTTTCCAGGGTGTTTAAAAAAAAATGTTTTTAAAAGTAATTCATATTGGCATATTGTGTACCTGCAGAATGTTTAAATGTAATATTCGTGTGTTGTATGTGAACAGGGAGAATAAATAAATTAAAATATGCTTAAAAAAAAAAAATAATAGATAGATAGATTCCACATTTTTAAGACCGAGTACAAGTACCGATATTTTTTTCAAGTACTCGCCAATACCGAATACCGATACTTTTTTTTTTAATGTGACAGTGGCACGTTTCAGTTTTCTTTTTTTTTTTTACAATCATTTTGCTATGGTTTTTTTACAATGCTTTCTGGGGGGGGGGGGGGGGTGTCAGTGTGTTTTTTTTTATTTCAGTTTTTATTATTTTTTATTATTTATTGCAATTTTTTATTTATTTTTTAGCCCTGTTGGGGGGCTTTGGTGAGATATCAGGGGTCTTAACAGACCTCTGACATCTCCCTTTTGAGACCTCCCCAGCAACAATAGGTCCCCCGCCAGCAACAATAGACCCCCCCCCCCCTGCAAAAATAGATCCCCAGCAGTGAGCATCAATACCCTGCAGCACACCCCAGCACCCCTTGTCATTACAGTCAGTCCAGGAGGTGCCGGGACTGCGTTCCCTGAAAAAAAAGCTGTGTGTGTGTGTGTATATATATATATTTATATATATATTTATTTTTGGGGGTTCTAAGTAATTTCCTAGCAAAAATATACAAATGTGTACAAAAAAACGGTCAGGCTGGAGTTTTGTTGACAGTAATTTAGAGAAGATGTCCCTCATTAATGTGATCAAATGTCATTTGTTTATAGTCGGGGTTACATGCCCCCGCCCATGCAGGGTGGTCCTCCTCTTCTTCATGAGCGAGGCCCGGGAACATTGGATATCAGAGGAGGACCAATGGGGGAACCACCGCGAGCTATGATGGGAGACCAAAGGGGAGCCCCCATAATGGATCCACGGGGACCTCCTATGGATGCGCGAGGTAATGTCATCTAGGCACATTTCATGACGACTACATTTGAGGCTCCGGAAGCCACAACCTTTTATATTGATTACTGTACACCCTTCATTCTTTTAGGTGCAAGAGATCCCAGAGCAATGGAACCTCGAGCAGGGGAGCAGAGAGGCCCCGTTGTCCCGGGGCCAAAGGGACCTATGCCTGGAATGCAGGGACCTGTACCGGGGCCAGGGGGTCCTCAGCAGTCAAGACAGGTTTGAATTTTTTATTTATTTTTTCCCTCTTGCAATTGTCTATATATTAAATTGCGGCTATATATTGCATGGTACAAAAAATTAGCTGCATTTTTATTGCCCCCACCCCCCAACCGCTCCCTCTTTAGCTGCACCGGCTGGGGGTGTAAAAGTGCCGTAGCCGCGATGCTTTACTTAACGGCAGGAATTATACCCTCTGCTTTCAGAGGGCATAGGATCTGCGGAGTGCGACCCATTTAAGTGAATTGGGCCGCTCTGCAACTGTGTACAGTGCATGTGGTTGCACGCGTTTCGTCGCACCTGCATGGTGTGAATGGAGCCTTACTAGCTGAGATGATCGCTCCACGTGATTCAGTGCAACGTGATTTTTCAAAAGGGTCAGGGACTTCTTTTACATGTTTCATGAGCTTTGGGCAGCCCATTAAAATGAATAGGCTGCCCTTCACGCGACATGTGGAAATGCACACATTTCGTCACACTTGCATGTTATGAATGGAGCCTTACTAGCTGAGATGCTAGCTCCATCCGTTTCAGTGCAGTGTGATTTTTACGAAAGGGTCAGGGACTTCTTTTACATGTTTCTTGAGCTTTGGTCAGCCTTTTGAAATGATGAGGCTGCCCTGCACAAGACACGCGTTTCGTCGCACATGCATGGTTTGAACAGAGCCTCACCAGCTGAGATAATAGCTCCATGTGGTTCAGTGCAATGCAATTTTGTAAATGGGTCAGGGACAACTTTTGCATGTTTCTCGAGCATAGGGTAGCCCACTGAAATGAATAGACTGCCCGTCACACGACACATTGAAACGCACGCGTTTCGTCACACCTGCATGTTGTGAAAGGAGCCTTGCTAGCTGAGATGATGGCTCCACGTGGTTCGGTGCAATGCAATTTTGCAAAAGGTTCAGGGGCTTTTACATGTTTCTTGAGCTTAGGCCAGCTCGTTGGAATGAATAAGGCTGCCCTGCACAAGACACGGGTTTCGTCGCACGAATAGACTGCCCGTCACACGACACATTGAAACGCACGCGTTTCGTCACACCTGCATGTTGTGAAAGGAGCCTCTCCAGCTGAGATGATGGCTCCATGTGGGTTCAGTGCAATGCAATTTTGTAGAAGGGTCAGGGGCGACCTTTGGCATGTTTCTTGAGCTTAGGGCAGCCCATTGAAATAATTACTCTGCCCTGCACACGACAAGCTGAAGTGCACGCGTTTCATCGCACCTGCCTGGTCTGAACTGAGCCATACTAGCTGAGACGATGGTACAAGAATCCTTGCAATAGAAAACGACACAAAGTAGGCGTCTGGAAAGTGTTATTTAGCTCCTGTTTTCTTTGTCCTGTTACAGGGACAGGAAGTATGGGGAAATCTCCCCCAGTGGGGTCATGGACAGCAATAAAAGCATTTAGTTTTGCCAATCTTTTCAATACTAAATACGATTTGTGTATATAGAAAATATATCTTTGCGCTCCGCCTTTACTAAGGTGCAGCACTCTTGGCATCTTGGTACAAAACTGAACCAGCTATCTAAATAAGTCGGTGCGCTTACTTGATAAGAGTAATATTCTTCATCATATATCACCAAGTGCATCTGTAAACAGCAACTGAATAAATAAATCACACCAAAAAAAAAAAATGCTCCATCTCCTTGACGACGATGCTCATTGATGACGAAACATATTGGGAGGAGCATAGTCGGTGACGTCATT